>SSNR01000324.1:572927-694951 GCA_006937965.1 Callopanchax toddi
CCCCCCCCCCCCCCCCCCAATTTATTGTTGAATCATGACCTCAGACTCTAACCAAGTGAGGCCTGCAGTGCTTTATATGCTGTTCTGGGTTTCTTAGTTCTTGAATTTCTCTAGAACAGGCCTTGCTGTGTTGCTTTTTGAGATCTTTTAACACACTTCATGTTGTCAGACAGGTTCATCTTTTCCCTTCAGGGGTCGCCACCGCTAATCATCTGGCTCCATCTAACCCTATCCTCTACTCTCCCACCAATTAATTAGGTAGTAAAGTGATTTCCGAATTTTGCAAGACTGGCAGTAATCTGATGGGTGGGAATAATAGAACAGAACTTGGCTTCCTTAATGATGTAGTTATTCACAGTTAATTCATGATTTAACAAGGGGAGTATTTACTTTTTAACATTAGTCTAATCTCTGTTTTGAAGCTAGATTAAGGTTTAGGTTTCTCCAGGTTTTCTATTTACAGGGCTGCTAGGTTTTGTGATATTTTTGTTTCTGCTCCTCTGTAGTTGGTCTTTCTCTCCACATGTAGCTCAAATGTTCTTCTGGGCCATTTTTGGTGGTGCCTCCAGCTTCTAAAAACAGCCTCTGAAACACCAGGGAGGAATGGCATGGTTAAAGCTGACCTCTGCTTGCCAAGGTCTGCTGGGAAAATGAAGCTAAACATGCTGTGTTGGTCGTAAATAGTGTCAGACCTTTGCAGGCTGTGAGATAAGTGGTGCTGTGTTTAGTGTTGTGATATTGTGGAGGTTTAACTCTGCAAAAAAATGTTTATGCTCTTTCATTGTGCGTCTGCCAGTTTGAAACCTGGCTGTGTTACAGCAACGTTTAAAACCAAAGCTGGATTAAAATGAATGAAACCTGCTCTATTTCTGCTTAAGTAAAGTCAGATGGCATAAAATAACAATTGTTAAAAAGTGGACAAACGGAAAGGGTGGCAGACCTGAATACTTTATGGAATGTGACAAAATAAGACATTATGGTTCAGAGGTGCAGAGCTCAGCTGTGGTCTAGAGTTGTGTTGATGACATTTAAAGAAACTTTTAATTTTTGTTAAGAGTTTTTTTTGTGTTGACAAAAAGAAAACTAACATGTTTAAGCATAGAAGTGAGCTTTTACAGAAATATTTTTATTGCTGTATGAAGAAAGTTTATAGTGGTAGCAAAAGCTGATTAAAGTATTTCTATTGTATTTATTAAAAACTACATTAAGCAAGAATTTCTTTTAAAAAATACTAATTGTGTCTCCTTTAACAGCATAACTGTTGTTTAAAAGTGCATTAAAGGGCTATTTGGGTTATTCTGAAGTGGCATTTATCTAAAGTGACACACACTGTGACATCTAATAAAATCTAATTAATCTGGATGTTGTTTTCAAGTTACCCCTTTCCCCCTAGTAATCATATGTAAGTGGTAATGAGTTTTATTCTCTGAATCTTTATTTCATTTCCTTTAAGAGTTTCTTTATAATTCTCTTCGTTAGTATTTGGAATTTTGTTAGTTTGAATTGAATTTCAGCAACACAAAAGTCCTGTCACACTGCTGAGGATAGCATGCTTATAGACGTATGGGTTATGACTATTAAAACCATTTAAGCTTTTGAGATGTCAATTAGCTGCTCCCTCTGTTTCTATGGCCATGCATCGTTATAAGTATCCAAAAAAATTGAAAAATTGCAGCAAAAATCCTCCAAGAAGGACAGCATTAAAACCAGAACAATGTAAACACTCAAAAAGCAACATCTTCAATCTGGAAAATGAGGAGGAGAAATTCCTAAAACAAAATTGGATTTTAACAAAACCGCTACCGAAGCAGGCAGTCACACTGTGCGGGGCTATTCTAGAAAAAAAAGCTGTTTTTTCAAGGAGTTTTGCCTGGTTTCCAGGCATTCTGATACCGGCTTCCTGTGTGATCAAGTTGAGCTTCCTGTGTTTCAGACTCAGCTCCAGTTTGAGTCCTGGGTTCAGGCTGGCCCACAGCTTAGCTCTATGATACACAGTTAAAGCTACTGTCATAGTATCAACAAAAACATTAACACATGTTGTAAAAAATGCCTGATGATACAGTCTATTAACAGCATAAATAGTATTAACAAAAATATTTGATCAGGATTTGTGTATTTAAATTAGCTGCTATAGGATCGTATTAAGCCTTTAGGCAGATTTATGGAGCAGATTTTTGTGTTTCCTGCCTTGAAAGATGCTACTCTTATCACTGACTAATATGGGGAGCAGGCTCTGATTGCTTCATACACATTACAGTTACAGTTTCTAGGTTGGAATTTTGTACTAATAGCATGAAATGTCTTTCCCCACAATTACTGACAACACAGAAACTCAGATATTCTCCTATTGTCCTTAAGGAAGAATCCACTGAGTACAAAATGAAATAAAGTTCTGGGGTCTTTGTTATCTTACAACAAGAACCTCCCTGTCCTTTGGTCTGCCAATAAGTCATTTTTACTTTTTTAGTTGATTAACTTTAGGTCAAGTTTAGTAAATTCTTGTAAGAAACCATACAATTCTGGTTCAAAACAAAAATGTTTTATATTTACGTCCAATCCTTCTGAAACATGTATAGAGCATGTTAAAAAGCTGCAGTGCATTTGTCACAATATTTATAGTCTACTTAGAAAGTGATCAGATAAAACAAATGGACAAGAAACATCAGAGCCCTGCTATTTTCAACACAAAGACGAGAACAGCTTGGTCGTTTCCTGAAGCCGTTCACCGTTTTTACTCAGCCTCTGTGATAATACAGAATGTTCAATATAAATGTATTTTGACCCCAGAAGAGGACTCATTCTTGCCTAAGTGTTATAGATTTTCTGATTTGACCGATTAAAAGTCTTTCCGAGGTCACAGCCCATCCAGAATCTGTAGCCTCCGTCACACACAAGAGGAATGTTGGCAGGCTGTGAGACAACATATGGAGCTGCTGCTGCTGTAGGTGTTTTTTTGTGAAATGCAGAACAGATTTTTAAAGACCAGCAGCAGGCTCTGTTTTAAACCACTGATACAAATGGAATTTAGGCTTTATGATTTTATTAATCCATCACGGTCTGCACAGTAGGTCTCTCTGGAACGTTCTTTGGAAGCTGCTGTAAAATGCCTGAAATACCTCTTTATTCTGTAAACAAAAATGGTGAACTACTGTTTTTTTTTTTTCCCCTAGCCTCCACAGCAGGTAGCTTTGAGAATAAGATATTTTTTTAAAGAACGTTGCCAAACTTTGGAGATTCTGTTTGGTGCATTTTGCACTACATATAAAATGCGTAGATGAGCATTTCCCTCTTTTAGCTGTGGATCAGGGGAGGAGAGGCTGTCCACTGTGTCAAAGTAATCTTAGGCAAGATACTGAACCCCCAACTTCCTCCCAGCCGCCATTAAAACTGGCTGCTCCTCAGGGATGGGTCAGATCATGTAGAGAACAAATTCCACTGTTGTACTGAGGTATATACTGTTACTGTACTGTATGTGGCAACAGATCACTTCCCCTTTTATTAGAAAAGAAGTTTGTGTGGCCAGAATTCTTAGTTTGATAGTTAAGGAACTCAGATGTTGCAATTTCTCAAACTTTACTCATTTTTACAAATATAGCAACTCATTTTAAAAAGAACATGTCTTTTCCCAGTCTTCATGTTGATGAACAGTTGTTTACTATTTACTTCCTGCTATAAACAAAAAACATAAATTCAATACTTAATCATTTTTCATTGCTGTTGTGAATCATTGCTGATGCTTTCTTTGATTTAAAGTTTTTTTCTTTGTTGTAAAGTCCTGTTTCTTCCTTGAAACCATTAATTTTGATCAAATTTTGATATCAACTGAGTTGCAGCACCATCTTTAAGTTTTCATTGCTCACCTGGTTAAATGAGGACAAAGTCAAAGCAGTGCTGTTATATTTTGGCCCATCTTGCATTATTTAAACCACATTGACCATTTTAGGACACCAAGAGCCCAGAAACAGCAGCAGTTCCTTTTCTTGTGATGAGTTTAAAGACAGAAAACTGCTCGGTTCCTTTTTCACTAACCAACAATTTCTTCAAACCTCGGTCAAACAAATATAGAACAAGCAGAGATCGATCTCATTGTTGACAACTCTTTGATCAAATTGTTTATCTGATACATTTAGGTCTCCAGTTGGTCTCCTAAGACTTCATGAAGCTAAAATGTATTTTCACAACCTGGTTCTGCTCATTGAAAAACACAATCTCTAAGTTGCATTAAAGCTAACCCATAGGATGCTGATGAGAAATCATACAGGACATGGTGGTATAATCAGAAGAGGGAAATTGGATTTTCTATTTTTAGTTTTGAAGACATTTTACTTCTTGAAAAAGTTTCTCTAAAGTGATGTGAAATTCCTTCAAACATATTCAAAGGAAGTCTGGGGTATTTTACTTTGGGATGTTCTTTTAGATATTTCCAACCAGTATCTCACTGGTTTGACTGTTGGTGACAAATTGAGATTCATGAGAGTATTTTTGCATGTCTGGAAGCATTTGAGAGGGTTCTGGAGCTTGTCATAAAACCTTGATTTAGTGTCTGTGAGTCAGAATGTGAGAGACAAACAACTCTGGTAGGGTTTGGTTGAGACATATCTATTGAGACACTTTCTGGTTAAATTGCAATACGAAAATTTGCATCAGTGTCACAATTTGTTTTAGCATAACGTCAAATGTCTGAGGTACAAATCCAGTCACAGTAATGTTACCAATTTTCAACTAAAGTTTTGCATTTTTTTTCTAACAATTTTGTGTTGTTGATACTGATTTTAATCCTTTATCGGGGTCTTTTCATCCGATGGATTGTTAGCCACTGTTATCACCCATTTATGATTTTTATTTGGTTAAAAACATAGAAGCTGATGACACACACATTTAGTTTTAGATTAAATAGCAGTTGTTCTGGAAATTCTTTAGCATTAACCATATTCGTTGTATCACTTGCTCCTTCTTAGTCTTTTTTTTCTTAAGAACATATTCTTTTATTTCTCCTAACCTTTTTTTATTATTAGGAATGTATTAAAAATTCAATGCTCATGTAATGTAGAAACTTATGTTGGTGTTTTGTTAAGAATTTTTCACTTTTTTGTGTATGGACAATTTAACACCATACATGAGTGTTTGCACAGATCATTTTCTGTATGCAGTGACTAAATAATAATTTACGGAAAGACATCATCATGCCTCATTAGTATTATTTGTCACACAGACTCTTAGAGGGTGGTGACTGTGAACACTGAGTATCAGACCCTCTGTCATGGTCTCAGAGGGCATCCTGATATATTTCTTTTGTCTGCTCTGAGAGGGTCGTAGGGATCGGATGGTGGGGGTTGGATACAGACTGTCACTGTTTGGTATTCTCCTTCAGTTTTGCTCGTACATCACAGCTCAGACATGTCCCCCACTCTGTGCTGCTGAGGGGTGGATGGTGGCAGTGGGGCCACTGGTTTGGCTCTGCTTACTGAGGAGGGAGTGAACTGAGCTATTGTGTGGGCAATGGGAGGAAAGAGAGGAAGGGTGGGACTAAAGGATGGTAAAGATCTGCCACAGATAACAGCAGAGGGACTCAACATGGCCTAGAATGTTTGAATGAAACTTCAACTAAAATATGAATCTGTAAAGTTGAAGTTAAACTACATACATTCCTCTGTTCCCTTACCAGACTTGCATTTTTATTTAAAAAAGTCAAATAGTTTTAATAGATGTTTCAGTCTTTTAACAACAAATAAAAACCAATTGATTGAAATTTGTCGCCACGATGGAGAACTTTAACTCCTGATTTAGGCAAATATTAAAGCAGTCTGCTTTATATTTAATATTATATATTTTATATAATATACTTTATATTTAATTATATATATTTAAACTGTTTTCTTAAAATTTCAATAAAAATGGTTTCTTTGAAAAGTGAATTTAGTTTTTTTCTGAAGATTAGTTTTGGAAAGGGGGGGGGGGGTCGTCTTATCAGGATCGTAATATATTCAAGTCAATATGGTATGTACACCCTTGATCGATCTCCCTCTCTCTCTCTTTGACTCTGTCCCCGTTGCGGGGATCCTCCACCATTCCTCTCTCTGTCCGCTGCAGCTGGATTGCTCTCCCCTCTGTCTAAGATAACATGTGGTGTTGGACTTTTATACAAGCATAATTAGGCATGGGTACCTTTCACGTTTGTTTCATGGTACCAATTCCCGGTAGGGCTGGGCGAAATGGCCAAAAGTTCATATCCTGATATAGCTCATTTTATATCCCGATAACGATAAACATACAAAATATAGTACACCTCCTTGTGAATCTCTGCCTCCACTGTGGCCCGACATACATCATATCAGTCAGGTAACATGACATTGGTAATGTGTTTTCAGCTGGGCATTTCATATCTTGGTTTGAGTGTAATTCACAAAATCCACGTTTCTCCACCATATAGATTGGACCCATATCTTTGCAGATGTGCTTGGTTACAGCAGCAGTAATCTCCTTTCATCTGCAGGAGCTACATGGTGTGCGAGGAGTAAAAGCCTGTTGCAGCGTCTGCGTCTGAAGTTTATTATGAGCACTTACGCTAACACTCGACTCTGCTTGCGCAGGTGATAAAATTAATTTGTGGGGCTGGAGTCCGTTGTTGGGACCGGGAGCCGGCAAACTTTACAAACAAACGCGTCCGCTGCCATCTGCCTCCATGTTTTGCTGCACGGCGTGTGCATGGGTATGCTGTAAAGTGCATTATGAGGTAATTTACTGCCGTAAAACTTTTACCGTAGCGTAAACGATAGAGATTTATATTTGATGATAGATCTTTGCTATCATCCAGACAAAATATTTTGTCATATTGTACAGCCCTATTTCCTGGTACCTACTAATCAATACCAGTACTTAACTGTACCAATTTTTTTGATATTTTGAGTGTTTAATAATTAATTAAAACTCTTTTTAAACTAAAAAATATTTATTTCTCAATATATAACAATATGTAACAAATATCACAATAGATTACAGTTTGTATTTCATCATTGTAGTGTTGTACAAAATTATTCAATATGAAAACCTTTGACCACAACTGCTTCGTGTTTTCTAAATGATGCAAAAATTACCAGTAAAACCCAGCTCTATATATTCCTCATCTTTTCCCTCTGGAACAACTATGATGAGGAGACCATGTATTACAAACATTCAGCCATAATGATAAAAAAAAAAGAATGCTGTTTAATGAATAAAATCACTTATCAGGACTAAAGCTCATTAACTTAGCAATTAGCTCTTTGACAGTTTAAATGGGCAAACGTACAGTATACCTGTATTTTTAGTTAAGCAAAAGAAACAAACAAAGCAAACGACCCACCGAGAAGATTTTGATTTTGATTAAAAAAGGACACAATATGGAATCAATCAGCAGGGTTGTCATAAGCTGTCATGAAGGATTCTTTGAATAAATATCCATTTGACGAGATGAGCATTCCAGCAGCGCCATGCAACGTCGCTCCGGAACTAATAGCAATGATTAACAGAAAAAAAGACTGAGTTCATCCAAATATTGTTCCACAGCTCCACACAATAACGCTTTTGTCTCGTCGATGAATACTTATTGAAGTCTCATTTTAGTCAACAAATAGCCACATTTAGCTCGTCTGTGTCTCGTTAACGTTTTGGCAAATTGCTATCTCACAAGATCTCATTAAAGACAGGTACCAAAACAAGGTACAGTTTCAAATCAGTCTTTGGTCGGTACCACGGAATTCGGTCAGTGCCTTAAAAAATACAGAATTCTGTACCCATCCCTAGCATAACGTTAATATTATAACCGGTGTTTCGCGCAGCACACAGACCTGCACTGCTCTTCTTCACACGCCCTCACCTGCTGCAGCTCTGACCGAGGTGAGTGGATTATCGGACAGGGTTCTTGCTCTGTCAGACCGTCAAAGTTGCATAGAGGTCTATCACCTCTTGACAAATTGCACACTGGTTTTAATAATTGACATAATCATTTCTTTGTTTTTGGTTTTCGGCCTTGGTTTCCTCATTTTTGGTTTTCAGTTTTGGCCAAGAATTTTCATTTTGGTGCATCCAACCCTAATATTAACCAGACTTTTTTTTTATGTATTATTGTTTTTTTACAAGTAGATCCCCATAACTCTATGCACTAGGATTAATAAGGAAGAATTAAAGAACAATAGAGTGTATGCAAAGCTATGTAGTTTAATACAGGTATATCTTTGGCTTTAAATAAAATGGCTATTGATTTTTAAACTTTTTCATTGATGTAGTCAACATGTTTAGTCCATTTTAATTTATCACCAATCACCAGACCAAGAAATAAACTCTTTCAGTATCACATATGTTCACAAGTTTATTCAAATCTTTCCAAGAACAGAATAAATTTGTATCATCAGCAAGAATAACAAGAGTTAGTTATTTACTGGCATGATGGATATTGACATTGAACATAAAAAGTTTTGGACCAATAGCTGATCTCTGTGGTACTCCATACATCACATTCCTGTGCTCTAAAACAATATCATTAATCTTTACTCCATTTTCTATTTTCTCCTAATCCATATTCTCCTGTTTCCTTAATAAATGTTTATGATCAGTAGTATGACGTGTTTTAAAAAGTTCTCAAATTAAAATAAAACATTTTATCAACCAGAGGGGCTACAACTGCTAGATTTTGGATTATGAAAGTCTAAAAAGCTTAGTCAGCAGAGTTGAGGAAAGTCTGAGATCTTTTACAACCCAAAGCCACCCTCCTTCCTAACCGAACCATGCACCGCCCTTTCCTGTTTTCCTTCCTTTCCACTCCTTCCTTCTTTTCACAGACTGAGAAGAACAGCCATTCTGAGTCAGGAGCCCCTCTTCATACAAACAACGCTGTGACTTTAGGCCACAGCCAGTTTTTACAGCGCTTGCTTTAGTGTGCTTCACTCCCTCATGCTACTGGTCTTTATTCATACAGACAGAAGGGCTTCTAAGGATTCACAAATGTAGCTCAAGTTAGAGGAAAACAGTCTTGTTGCACATGTGACTCAGTTATACTTGAGATATGTGTGAATTTATTATGTTATGTTATGGATGATTTACCAAAATAATATTTTAATTATGAATGTTTGTGTTAAAGGTGTGTTTTTCATGTTTTTTCTGATTAGTATTGATCACTCTGAGCTTTTTATGCAGGCTGAGCATGATAACAGTCATCTACATGGAGCTCCAGTGTTAGCTTCTTATAGAAAATAGAGGTTGAAATGCTAGGATTAGACAAACCTCGCAGATCTACATCACACTGCGAATTTACATTCATGGTCTCGCCCATCTTGTCTCGTGCCCGCCCCACAGACAGGCTCTAGCACAGGCTAAATATGGCTTGAGCCTAGGGGCCTCGTGTGGTCTGTGGGCCCCATTAGCTAGAAAAAATATTTTATTTAAATTTACACTTTAAAGAATATTCTTAAAGTGAATTGGTCCACAAGATCGTAAGCAACGCAGATTTTTTGCGATCTTGATTCATGTTACGTGACATGTAATGTTCATGTATAGAAACAGAGCAAAACCATAACTGAGCTGTGGCATAAAGGTTTAAGACACTGCTTCTCATGTGGAGACCCGGGTACGAGCCCCAGGCTGGGCATGCGTACATTTTTTAATTTTCCTATATGAGATCAGTAAAGATTAAGGTTGGGTAAGTTCGTAACATATTTTGGCTGCGATATTAGCAGTTATTCTGAGGTCTTTGTGGTTAGCCACACATGCTAATGTTAACATATCAACACCCACGGTCCTACGGTCTGCTTTCGCCCCGGTTCAGGTGTCACAGAAGTACAACGGGTTTGTTTCACAATGCTCATTGTAAGTTGATGATGAAGAACACCACTAACGTTCTGCTCTTTTAGGAAAAAATGTAAGTTCACATGTAGGTATTACCATTCTGAAACATTCATTGACAAACACTGAGGAAACAGTTCCTCAAAAATGTCTCACTGTTAAAAACAGTAAGTCAGTTCAGCCGTCAGTTCAGTTCAGTATGATTTTTTACAGTGCTCCTTGTCCTCGGATTTGGGATCAAAAACATAAGGCAGAATCTCGCCAGACATTTTGGTGTGACACAGTAATCTGAATATGGGCGGGGGGCAGGGTAATGATGTTTCTGTTCTCCAATCAGAAGCTGATATCTTACCATCTATCCTCATGGGCCTGTTTGGGGAAATAGTTTGTCAAATAGTTTATTATATTGGTTTTGGCGACACTCTGACTTTTAGCTCATTGATGAGATTTAAAGAGTGGCAATTTAGAACGATACATACAAAGGGTATAATTTTAAGCATTTTGAACTTTCCCACAAAAACACTTTAAAATAACTTAAATGTTTATTTATACATTAATTTATTTGGTCTGCTTCTACCTTCTGGTTGGTAACAGTTTGCAGCTGTCTCCAGATATCAGACTGAAGTTAAAAACCACAAACATCAGGATCATTTATTATCTGTTACAACGTCAGTATCCAGGCACCACAGAGCTCATGTTCCTTCCAAGTGCAGAAACGGTACGACAATTTACTATGTTGGTCAAAGAGTGTTCAGCGTCTTAGGAATGTGGGAGAAAGTTTTAGTTACGAACCACATTATGTCATCTTCTGCCAACTGAGAGGAGTTCTAAAGCCCATAAAACACTGGGACACCATTAGTTCCAGCTCAGGTATGTCAGGTTGTTGCTGAGTTAGGAGCAGACCAGTAACAGTCAGTGGAGATCTGTCTCTGGAACTCATCTCAGTTTCTTAAACATTTGAGTTTTGTGGCTCTTCATAACAGACACCACCCAGTTTCTCAATTGCCATGTTGTATTTTACTCACAAAAATTGAAGCTGTTGGTAGGACATTTTCAAACTAATGGTAGTCATTTAAACTATTATTATTTAACAGTTTAACCAGATAACTAGTTCTTGGCATTTCTCAACTCTCCTAAAATGTTAGGGAAAGGTATTAAGTGTTGTGGTTTCTTGAATTTGGAGTGTAGTTTAGGCTGTTTTCAGGGAGTGTTTTTTTCTTTTTCTGCACTAAAGATCAGTTTTGCAAGACTTTTTTTCTACGTTTGCCCAAGCTGAACTCTTGCAGATGAGCTTATTGTGTTACAGTGCTTTAAGATCGACTTGTTGCCTCCCATAAACTATCAACATATTTGCAACAGCTTCTAATGTTTAAAATCTTAAGCATAACAAAAACCTGTTCTAAATGAAACTTTACTGTTCTCTGATCATCTTAAATCGAAAGATGCTAAAACATCACAAGTATTTGTAGGAGTTTATTCCCTGAGACATGGTGAGGTTGTAGATCTGGGGAGGCTCAGAGGAGACCAGCTGGTTCTCTACTTTGACAGGATCCAGCTGAGAATCTTCAGACCTGTGATAAGGATTCCTCCTCCTGAACTCTACTGTATACTGTAGCTCTCTGTTTCAGTGTCCTGCTGGGGGCTTGTATCTGTAGTTTGACCTGAGAGCAGCTTATTCTTAACAATTCTTTAACTTTTTATTTAGACAGACTCAACAGCCAATGTTAAAATGATATGAATTTGATTATAGTTCAGATTAAATGTTGTTATAGTATGAGTATTTAAATAAGTGAGCGCTCAGTCGGTCAATGATTTTCATACAAGCTGCAGCCTTTGTTTTTAAATTTTTTAATCCAAGTTTCAGCCCATATAACGTTTTATTCTGATGTTTGATTTATGCTTGATGCCCCCACAGCTCTAAAACGCAGTAAAAACATCTGCTTGTCTGCCTCCTCTTGTGCAGAAGCATCGGTATGCTGCAGACATTGATTTTTGTGTCAGCTAGTTTCAAGTGTTCGCATCAGTTTTTCACTCAGTAATTTGTAGTTTTACACTAGTTTGATTTTAACACACTGACAACTGGTTTATCAACTGATGATAATGAATTACTATGTAATTCTTTTTACACTCTTAGAAATGTACTCAAAGGCTTTCAGTGGCTTATTGGCTGCAGGCGTCAATGTGAGTCTACAGATGGAGACTTTGACATATGAGAACATATATTCTGTAGATTTGTGTGAGTGTGAAGCTCTAACACAAATGTTTCTTTTACAGCTGGGACTATTCTTTTTATTTCTAAAAGATTTTACAAATAATCGACTGAAATACAGATGAATTTTATAAACACTGAAATTCTCCTCCTTCAATCTCATTTCCTTTTTTAACCATTCCTCTGTTTGGCTGCTAAGCTTCATGTAATTAAAGACGCATGGTTATTTATCTTTCTTGACAGCTCACTGGAGTTTTATGGTCTTAGTTTGCATCTTAATGGTTCTAATTACAAACTTGAGCTGAAGGCAGAACCTTAGCAACAATGAAAAGAAAATATCTCTGAGTGGTCAGAATGTAACGTTATTTACCATGTGGTTTCTCTGGAGAGGGTTTCCTGTTCTGCATTGTGTGCATTTAAATCTTGAAAGACATCAAAACCCTGCAACAGTTCATCTTTTTTACACCTTTCTTTTAACATTAAATTCTTTCTGTTTACACATAAAGAGTTGACAGTATGTCACATCAGCAAAAGCAGGGTTTTATTTATTTATTCAGATTTTCATAAAAACACTCTTGACTAATGCATGTACTGCAGCAGAGATCCGTGTCATTTGATCTAATCTGGGGGGCTGTAGACAGGCTGTCTGCCCTTCTGTGTCTATTTAAATGGACACACACACACACACACACACACACACACACACACACACACACAGAGAGAGGCATTCTCACACACAGGCATTCGGGAATGTGTTCGTCAACAGCAACCACGCCGTCAGAGCCTCTTTTACCAACAGTGCAAGAGAATGCAGACTCTTCTAAAGGCTAGCAGCAGCTAGAGAAGTTTAAAATAAACTACAAACAGTTTATCGCTCCGTCTGGGTTTAATTTGGACATCATGCTTTAATATGTGGTAGCTTCTGTGGAAGTCTTAAGAAGTGATATCCCATGAGGCTTTAATTTATGGTCATGCCAAAAATTGGCTACAGATTCCAGATTTTATTTATATTTCGCATATGTTAATCCTATTGGCTTCTAATTAGTTTTTACTTATTAATAGAATTATAACTGTTCTCTCTCCCTCTCTCTTTACAAAGACTGGAGACGTCTGTAATTTTTACTGTAGGTACACTTTAAAAGACGAAATTTTAAAAAAAGAAATCCAGAAAATCACATAGTATGATTTTTAAATAAGTTATGTTATGTAAATACAATGTGTTGAAAGTGTGCATTACATTTTTGAAGTTCCCACTTCCCCTGAACGCAACAAGAAATGAAAGGAGCCCTCAGGCTCCTGTAGCAGGCAGTCAGACATGTTGCCACGCCTCTGTCATCTAAAGCCACGCCCCTTACATCACATCAGGGACAAAAGTTTGAAAGAAAAAGAATTTGAAAGCATGAATAATAGATCTGATGGTTAAAACTAAATCTGAAACTGAGAAGATTTGAAATATAAAAGAAAGATTTGAATTTGAAATTTCTTTATCTAGGTGAAAATATACTGACTGAAAATATAAAAGCAAATTCATAACAACTTAAAGTGATCTATCTATTTTTCTTAATTTTTTAAAGTTCACACTGTTCTGTTGTAAATATCTAGTGAACATTGTTGTGCAGTCCAGCTGTAGGAGCTCCAGAACAGATCCCAGATCAGGTTGGCCTTCTTAATTTGTTGGTTCAGGTTCCTTGAGTCATTGCCTCCATCAGATGACTCCTAGGATGTTGTTTTTTTAAACCACAGACATGCATAAGACATCTTGTTGCAAACGTTTAAAGGCTGAAGCCATCACTGTTAACAGTTGCATTTCCTGTCTGGTCTGTTGTCCAGGATATCTAGCTCTCCACCACCCCCTCCTTTTCTCCCAGAATGAAAATATCTTCTTCTAAAATCCTGAAGCATGGTTTTTGTCTAGTTCATGCATAAGATGAGGTGATTGTTCTCACACCACAAAGGAGCTCAATAGTTCTTTGTTCTCTACTTCCTGTCCACCACTGCTTCAGTAGAATCTTCTCAGGTCATCTTTACTGAGGCACCAACAAAGATTTTATACCTAAACAAGAGGAGTTGCAGCGAGAGGGCCTGCAGTCTTTTTCATCCATTAGTAAGTCAGGAGCTTTGCATTAGGATTACACCAACATGCATCAATACGGTCCGACTGGAGAGCCTGAAGTCTGAAAACGGATCAATAAATGTGACAGCAGAAGGGTCTACTCCAGAGAGAGGAGAGCTGTTTACAGTAATGAGGAGATCTGGGGGTGGAGAGTGGGGGGGGGTGGCTCTTTGAGTAGATACATGTTTGTGTGTGAAAGTGGTCTGAATTTAATTAGCCGTCTGTTTATCTGTGACCACCTGAGGGCAGATCTCAGGGTTATTTATTACCTCTGGTAATAAGCAGCCCGTTTACAGACAGAGTTCTCACAGATTCTTCAGGAAAATTGTAGCTTTTACTGTGCAGACTGTTTTAATAAAACAGTTGTTTTTTGGAAACAACAGTATTTGTATTGAGATCTTCTTGTGTGTTTTTCAGATGGATATCAGGCTGATCTTGTTGATGTTTGGACTCTCCTGTGTCTGTAATGCTCAGAAAGGTGAGATTTCTGTTTATTAAAGTGGTTTGTTTATTATTAGGCAACAACCTCCTATTGCCATGTAGGTTGGACAGTATTACTTTTTAATATAATTAATTTCTCAAAATCAACCTATTTTGGCCTTTTTGGTTCAAGGATTAGATGGTGAGCTGAAAACTTCCAGCTGAAAACCTGATCTGAAGGTGTACTGGTAGCAGTCACAGAGGAAAACATTATCATATGACCAGAAAGAAGTTGGAACAGAACAAAGTTGGGCAGTCTGTTATTGTTGCAGATGAGACAAATGATGAAATTGATCAGACCAACAGCTGACTGGGCCCTGTATGATGATTTTATTAACCTTTATTTAACCAGGAAAGTCCCATTGAGATTCAGAATCTCTTTTACAAGGGAGTTAGGGCATGTTGTGATCCACAACAATGGAGGAAAAAGAACACCTGCTTCCCTCTGTGTGTGCTACAGGATCATCTTCAAACCAAGTGCTTAACTAAAAGTTTGCAGCTCGCTGACCTAACGAAGTCAACCTGCTGGTAGGCAGAAACAGTAACAAATAAAAGTACCATTACAGCACATTTTAAAGCGTTTTGATTACCAGTAAAACACTATAGTTCAGACAGTCCTGGAGGGGCACTGTCCTTCATGTTTTAGATGTTTATCATTTCCAGCACACCTGATTTGAATCAATAGGTGATTAATGGACTTCAGGACATGCTAGTCAGGTAATTTGACCACTGAATTCAGGTGTGTCAGAGCAGAGAAAGATCTAAAGCTTGTAGGACAGTGACCCTTGACTTTGATACATCAATTATAAACCTTTGTTTGAGCGGTTTTGGTCAAAGTAGTCTGTTTCATTTTAATCTAAAAATAAGGCTAAAATATGTTTAAAAAACTTTTAAAATGCCCTAAATATATAATATAAAATAATGAGGCAAGACCACAAGTCTTTCTAGACTAATGATAAGACCATATGATTTTAGGAAGGCTTTAACAATATTAAAAAATAAATGCCACTGTATCCTAGTGTCCCATTGCCCTGCTGAAAAAACCAGCATAGACCAGCATATGCTGGTTCCAGCATATGTTGTGTTTTGGTGCTGGTATGCTGGTCCATAGTGATCCATTAGTTCAACCAGCATAGACCAGCATTGACCAGCATTGAATCATGTTGGTCTACCAGCTAAACCAGCACCAAACCAGCATAGACCAGCAACAAACCAGCATAGACCAGCAAAGACCAGCAAACAAATCATGATGGTCTTGATTTATATGCTGGTCAATGCTGGTCAATGCTGGTCTATGCTGGTTGAACTAATGGATCTCTATGGACCAGCATACCAGCACCAAAACACAACATATGCTGGAACCAGCATATGCTGGTCTATGCTGGTTTTTTCAGCAGGGTGTTACCATTACTACATGAACAAACTGTCTACTGTTGACCTTTTTTGGGTTCTTTCTCCACTCAACTTCTGCACTAAGAGGGTTATAAAAGCCTGTTGGTAAATGTGACTGACAACATTTATTAGAGACAGTCAACTTATTTTTATGTTTTATTAGAAAAAAAATGATTGCTTTTGGTAATGAACTTAATGAGCTGCTCAGTCAACATGGTGGAGTGTTATATGAAAAGCTTCCTGTAGTTCATGTACCAAACAACAGGTGGCGTAACAGAGAAAATAATACAGCAGCAGGAATGACAGCAGAAGAAGAGTTTACTGAATGTATGCTATTCATACACAAATATTGCAAAAATTTCAACTTATTTTTAAGGATGGGGCTCCAAGCAATACAGTTTATATGGTTTCCTGCTATCTCCTAAAACTCCAACCCTTAGTCACATGACACTTATTGTTTAGTTCAGGGTTTATAAAGGTGCTTGAAATCCTTGAAAATGCTTGAATTTTAGTCTTGTATTTTTTAGGTTTTGAAATTTCTTGGATTTTAAGTGCTTGGAACTATAGCTGCAATTGAGAGAAATTAGTGTAGTATTTGTTGTGAGCATATACTATCCAATGAGTCAGGAGAAAAACAGGTCATTTTCTTCCAGAACGTTTTTCATGAAGTGTTTGGTTAATTCTGTTTATCCTAATGTAGATTATAGTGGAAAAAAGAAAATATGCAATTAAAACACCTGTAAAAGTGTAAATTCCTTCAATTTGCTCAGTTTTTACAGATTTTTTCAAATGTGAATTGTTCATGAATGTTTAAATCATGTAAGGTGATGAACCTTGAAAAGCCCATTTGAAAGTGCTTGAATTTGATTTTGGCAAAGGTTTAAGAACTCTGATAGTACCCGGTAGATGGTTTCATACTGAGAAGTTCTTGCTTGAAGAAATATTAATTGTCTATTACCCTTAGTGGAGTCACTGAGAAGAACCACCAATGTTCTACTACAGCAACATCAATTCTAGAGAATAAAGATACAGATTGTGTATTGTGTGTCTGTCTTTAATCAAGCTGCAGTGTTGATGATGAACTGATGTGTAAGCATGGGGGGATTTAAGTGTGCAGCTTACTCTGCAGGTTCTGCTGCTCCCTCTGACTCAGACTACTCTTCTCTCTTTGTTTCCCATCTAGAGGGGAATGAGTGCATCAGCGCCAACGCCAAATACTGCGGAGACTGCATCCAGGCTGGAGCCAAATGTGGCTGGTGTACAGACCCAGTATGTAAATCATAGTTATCAGGGAAGTGACGTGATTTGTGGCCACTTACGTTTATACCTCAGTGCAAGGTAGTGGAATTAGTTTTATGCATTTTAACCCTTTCCTGAAGTGTAGGGTTAGCTTGTTTAATGGCACCCAGGAGGCAGTTGGGGGTTCAGAATCTTCTCCAGGGATACTTCGACACATGGCATGGGTCTGGGATTGAACCCTGATCTCCCCAGTAGTATTGCAGAGTGGTGCAACTCTAACAGGCAGACATGCATAAAGCTCTGTGAAAAATTGAGATTTTTAATTGTTAATTTTATTCTAAAATGAAGTACCAGTAGTCTTTGTATTTCATCAGTTTGTGTGATTGTCTATAATTCTGTTTTTTAGAACTTCCTGAAACAAGGCGAGACCGTGTCGAGTCGTTGTGACAGTCTGCAGTCTCTGATCAAAAGAGGCTGCAACAAGACACTGATCGAGAACCCCGTAGGAAAACAGAGGATCCTCAAGAACAAGCCGGTCACAAATCGCAACAAATTATCAGGAGAAGTGAAACCAGAGGATATCACTCAGATCCAGCCCCAGAAACTCAGCCTCACACTCCGATCTGGTGCGAATACATCTCAATAACATTCTTCTTCAGACAGCTTCTCTGTGTTTAAACATCTGTGGCATACGTATGTGGATGATTCTATTGATGTCCAGTGTTGGGAGTAACGTATTAATTACAGTATTAATTACAAAAGTAATTAATTACTGTAATGCATTGCTTTTTGCGGTATCGCAGTAATGTAAGGCATTACAGAAAAAAAATCTGTAATATTTTACTCGGTACAATGTCAGTAACGCATTACAGTGCATGTTTTACTTGGACTGAAGTGGTGGGTTTTCCAGAGGAGAAACGTCACTCAGCGCCAAATGTTTCCTGTAGTCAGACAGAGCAGAGAGGAGTCCGGTTCTGTCTGGGCCAGGCAGCAAACTCATGCGTGGTTCCAAACTGTGTCGGAGGAGCGCGCACAAGTCGCGTGCGCTGCCCAAGTCCTGCGCGCTCACAGTAACCAAGGCCCGCAGCGCTCCGCTTGGAAACTGAAGCGAACTGAGAAGTTTCCTGATAAAGAGTCGCTCTAACAGACTAGACTATTAACATCAGAAGTTGGAGAGCTCGCTCTCTCGCGCGCACCGAGCAGAGGAAAGCGCGCGTCATGCAGCGTCCGCTGCCTGGAGCAGGAGGGAGGAGGAGATCAAAGCACACAGGTAGAGGTAGGAGTCAAACTAATGAATAGGAACTCCCCATGTGCTCAAGCTCCCTCAGGTATATATATATGTGTATAGATTTGAATATACTGTAAGTAAATATGATAGATTAATATACGGTCAGATGGATTGATGAATAAATGATGGATGGATGGATGGATAAAGATGATTGCGTCAGGATGGATGAATGATGGATGGATGGATGAATGGATGGATGGATGGATGGATGGATGGATGGATGAATGGATGGATGGATGGATAGATGATAAATGATGGATGGAATAAATGATGGATGGATAGATAGATGATGGATGGATGGATGGATGGATGGATGGATGGATGGATGGATGGATGGATGGATGGATGGATGGATGGATGGATGGATGGATGGATAGATGATAAATGATGGATGGATTAATATACAGATGGATGGATATATCTCCATGTATCCATCACATGACTTTCCACTGGATATAGAATGAGCTCATTCAGATGTCAAATCCATATTTAGTTATTTTGGTGAGAGTAACTAAAAGTAATGCAAAAGTAGTGTAATGCCTTACATTTGAAAAACAGTAATATTGTAATGTAAGGGATTACTTTAAAATGACAGTAACAAGTAATAAATAATGCATTACAGTTTTGAAGTAACTTGCCCAACACTGTTGATGTCACCTTTTATGTAGGTGAGCCTCAGTCCTTTGACTTGACCTTCAAGCGAGCAGAAGATTATCCCATCGACCTTTACTATTTGATGGACTTGTCCTACTCCATGAAGGATGATTTGGAGAACGTTAAGAACCTGGGAACAAGCCTGATGCATGAGATGTCAAAGATCACCTCTGACTTCAGGATAGGTGAGGAGTTTCTACATGCAGCCTAATAACGCACACAGAGTGACGGTGAAAATGTTACACAGCATTTATAAAGATCGGTCTTTCTCTAATTCTATTGCTTTTGATATATATTTTTAATCATATAAGGCTATGTGTGAATGTCTACTTGTTCACCACATAGTGCACGATTTCATCAGCCCAAAGTTTTGAAGTTGTGTTCTGAATTTTATTTGTAATTTTTCATTTACTTAAAACTTGCAACATGGTAGAATACAAGTAGTGCACAGGGGCTCTGAACTGCATTGGTTTAAAAAACCATTGCAAACTGAGCCATCACAGCATATTAATGCTAACCTTTCTCAGCTGATAAAGACATTTTCAGACAAACGTTTACAGATTTCTGAGACTCAAAAGGTTGATTGAACACGCCATCACCAAGCGGCAATAAGAAATCTGACATTGTTCCTGGTCTGTGAACTCACTCAACACTAATTCGTTCTAACAAATTTTCCATGTGGAAATTTTCAGTTATTTTGAAATATTATAAAGCATATTCTGGTACTTATAATTTTTTTTTAATATAAATCAGAAAATGCCAAAATCTGTTTCAGCAGATCAGAGCCTGTCTTCAATATCAGCCCTCATAACCAGCATTCCTATTTAAGACTTACTCAAAAAGTGGTTTTAGAACAAAATATATATACAGTATACTTTTTTGAGACAAGAAAGTGACATAATAGTTTTTAGTAAATATATACTGTTCATGTGTAAACAAAACAAATAAAATAACTTAGAAATGAACAGGCTGCCCGTGCATTGAGGCTACAACAGGAGTGGTGTGTTCTGTCCTCCATGTTTCATTTAAAAGCTGAGCAGCTGCCTTATGTCAGCTGAAGGTGAGACAGTGAGGAGCGGCTAACTCTGATATACAAAGAGTTGCACTAATCTAGCTCAGTTGTGAAGTAATAAGTTTATTTATATAGTTCCTCTCTAGATAGCAGTCACAAGGTGCTTTTTTAAAATCCTCTGGCGGCAGGATGTTTTTATCTTAGCCAACTGTCTCAAATAAAAACAGCTGGGTTTGACAAGACCCCTGATCAGAGTTTCCAACTTAAAACCCTGTCCATTTTAAAAACCATGTTGATTACAATTGTCCAACTGGTTGGACCAGTACCAAAGACATTCAAAAGTTAAAAGCCATCCAAATTTTAAGTTCCTCCAAGCAAATAGTTACTGATTGTATGTTGTAGCCATCCTTTCATTTCAGGGGCATATACATATATGTATCATCTGCATAACAATGGATAGAAATCTTGAGATTTTGAAAAACAAGGCAGCATAAAAAGCTGAGGACCAAATATTGATTCTATGAACCCCACATGACAAGGAAGCAGAGGATGAATGGAAACTGAAACTTCTTTGTGCGCGATATCATCTGAAGTACTCTAGGGCAGCACCACGAATGCCACCACAATAATCTATATGACATAATAAAATAATATGGTTCACTAGGTTGAAGGCAGCAGCCAAGTCTAAAAGTACTAACCAAGTTAAAGTTAAACTCTCTAAAGATTCCATTCTGATTTTTTCCTTCCTCCAGGTTTTGGGTCGTTTGTGGAGAAGACAGTTATGCCCTACATCAGCACCACCCCGGCCAAGATGCTGAACCCGTGCACAGGCGACCAGACCTGCACCAGCCCCTTCAGTTACAAGAACGTTTTGAAGCTGTCCAGCAACGGCTCTTTATTCAACACCCTGGTGGGCCAGCAGCACATCTCTGGAAACCTGGACTCCCCTGAAGGGGGCTTCGACGCCATCATGCAAGTGGCCGTGTGTGGGGTAAGACGGCAGATTCAGTTCAGGTTAGAGGACATTTTCCCACCAATTCTACGCCTGCAGCAGTTCCTCACCAGTAAAAGTAATTATGTGGTGATTTGTGGGAAAACGGCTTTATACTGTAGGTTCTTTGTGTTTATGGGGAGATTTTTGGATGGTTATCAAAAGCTAATGTGTTTCTCTTTAAGATGCTCAAGTAACCAATCAGGTTTTAGAATGTCAATATAAACATGACAGGAAATTATTCTTTATGTTGATTATTTCTCTATCTGTGTTTATCAGGATCAGATTGGCTGGAGGAACGTGACTCGTCTCCTTGTGTTCTCCACTGACGCCGGCTTCCACTTTGCTGGAGATGGAAAACTGGGTGGAATCGTTCTGCCCAATGATGGAAAGTGTCACTTGGAGAATAATACTTACACAATGAGCCACTATTATGTAAGAGGTTTATGTTCTCAGGCTATTTGGTTTATGTTTCCTCTGATGTACGTCTGACTTTTCTCTCTCTCTCCTTTTAAGGATTATCCATCCATTGCTCACCTGGTTCAGAAGCTGAGTGACAACAACATTCAGACGATCTTTGCAGTCACAGAAGAGTTCCAGCCTGTTTACAAGGTTAGAACTTCTTCCACGACTTTGTATGAAAACATCAAACTGTAAACGTCTAGCTGTATTTCTCTCTAGTTTGGATCGTTTCTCTTTGAATATTAGTTGCATTTTAAAGTTTGGGCTGACTAAGTTTAAATGTACTTAATATAACTTTTATATAAAGGATTATTCATTCTTGTGTTGCTTTAAAAAACCACAAAAATGTAAAGTTATTGTATTTTTTATTTATTTTTTTACTTCATTTTCATCTTCAGGAGCTGAAAAATCTGATTCCAAAGTCTGCAGTCGGCACTCTGTCTGCCAACTCCAGCAACGTCATCAACCTTATTATAGATGCTTATAATGTAAGTACATTCATGAGAGTAAATTAATTTGTTCTGACTGTAGTCTGGTCTTGTTTTTTTTAAAGTCCTTAACTAAGTCTTTGTTTGTTCTCTGCTGTCAAAGCAAAGCAACCAGATGGCATTCCAGTGCAGGAAATAACACTTGTCCTGTTATCTCTTGGGTTTTTGCAGTCTCTCTCATCGGAGGTGATTCTGGAGAACGGCAAGCTTCCAGAGGGAGTGACTATAGCGTACACATCCCACTGTAAGAACGGAGTGGTTAGTGAGGGTGAAAATGGAAGGAAGTGCTCCAACATTTCCATCGGAGACCAGGTGAGAGCAGGGAAATGGATCTGTTGTTTTTTTATGTTTGTTACTTTGTCAAGTAAAGTCTGTAGTCTGAGGGCTCCAGCTCAAAAAGATCATTTGAGTATAAAGTGGTTATTTTAAAATCCTGGACTTGAGTAAATAACAGTGTTTGCTGAATACCTGAGGGTTATTAGGATTAACATAGATGAACACCTACTAAACAAAAACCTATAGATTTTTAAAGGAAAACTTTTTTCTAGTGTGGTGGTAACATGGTTTTATATTAAAACTAAATGACAGCCTCATTTAAATACTGTACCAGAGCTGAAAACTTTACCTTTAAAGATAACTCACTGGAGTCACTGGATATTTCAAGTTTCAACCACTGGGTGATTTTGTCGGCTATTAAAATGAAATTTTTCTCTTATCTATTGATTTATTAACCCTTTAACTTCCACAAAAAACAATGAAAATCTAAGTTTTTAAATATTTTTTTATTAATTTGATGCAATAAAGTTTATAATCACATAATTTTGTCAGTGTGTCAGTCCAGTCACCTGGTTCCCTTATAACAAGACAGTTTGACTAATTGGTGTTTTATAATGAATCTAATTTTATTACAACTGAATCACATGTACTGCAGTCAGTTGGCCTGATTCTGGACCTGATATATTTTGAGATGACTTGTGTTGTGAACTGGTGCTTTATACTGGTAAATAAACTGAATTGACATCTAGCGCCACTGGCAGCCAGTGTGACCTCTATAACCATAGAAAGCCATATATTCTTGTTTGAATCAGGTTTTCTCTTGTATTCTTTCAACCTCAGGTCAAGTTCAGCATCTCCATCACATCTAAGGGTTGTCCAAAACAAGGCAAGCCTGAGACCATTAAGATAAAGCCTCTGGGATTCACCGAGGAGGTGGAGGTTACTCTTCACTTCATCTGTGAGTGTGAATGCCACAAGAACGGCATCAAGAACAGCCCAGACTGCCACTTTGGTAATGGGACCTACGAGTGTGGAGCCTGCAGGTGAGTCTGTTTCCACAGTCCTCACAAGTCTCCCCTTCAGACATGTCTGAATCGCAGCGTTTGCCATGTCTCAGGTGTAACGAGGGTCGCGTGGGAAGGAACTGTGAGTGTAGCAGCAACGACGTGGCCACGGAGGACATGGACCGGACCTGCCGCAAAGACAACGGCACTGACATCTGCAGCAACAATGGAGAGTGTGTCTGTGGGACCTGTGAGTGCAAGAAAAGGGAGTCCCATACAGAGATATACAGTGGCCAGTACTGTGAGTGTGACAACTTCAACTGTGACCGCTCTGGGAACCTGCTGTGTGGAGGTGAGCCTGTCAACGCCACACGAGCAATAACTTCCACCTCATGATTCTCAGCTCTTTAACTGATGATACTCAGAAATGGTGCAACCGGTGAAAGGTACTGCTCTCTCTGGTGTTCAGGACATGGAACCTGTGAGTGCAGAGTGTGTGTTTGTCACCCCATGTGGAACGGAAGTGCCTGTGACTGTTCTTTGGACAACAGCACGTGTTTGGCCAGCAACAAGCAGATCTGTAACGGCAGAGGGATCTGTGAATGTGGCACCTGCAAGTGCACGGACCCCAAGTTTCAAGGTCCCACATGTGAAGCGTGCCCCACCTGTCCAGGAGTCTGCGCCGAGCACAAGTAAGAAATTCCTTCTGGTCCCTTTAGAGCCTGAGCCCCAGTAGTGGGGCCAGCTGCACGTCATACTTGATTCAAAAACATGCTTTACCTTGACAATGCATATCCACTTAATGGGAAGACGAAATTCAGCTAAAAGACTGCAAGGACAGTTTCTACCTAAACAAACACAGTTCCAGCAACAACATGATGAAAATACGCTAATTTGCTAATTTGAAAAACTGACTGTGGCCTTTGCACAACTCGACACAAACCTAATAAACAGCATATATGAGAGTGAACCAGCAGCCAAAACAAACTCTGGATCAAGCAGCCGTGACCATAAATCATGTCTACTTTCTCTGAACATTGTCTCCCAACTGTTTCAGTGGGACTGTCCTGGTGTTTTTACAGTATTTTTCCACTAGTGGACCGTATAGCATGTGCAAAGAGCTTGTCTTGCACATGTTTTTCTTTTTGTGATTGGTAAATACTGTCAGTGTACTTTTTATCCCCCCCACTGTTAGGCACACAGCAGGAGAGCAGACAGACAGCTCTGCTTTCCTCCTGTTTTTATTGTGATTTTCTGCTTTCTAATTGGTTTAAATTGCTCTGTAATGTGGACAAAATGAAAAATCTGAAAAGCAACATATGGAGTTCAGAATGTCTCATTTAGAGTACACATGGATTTTAACTCACCATTATCTCTGTAAAACTTCTATAATTTAGACATTTAGAATTATTTTGTGTTCAAATTATGGTCAGATGTTGTTTTATTAATAATATACAATACAAAATAATACAAATAAACTCTCTAGTTACTGAGATGTATTCACTTTTATATATATAAACATTTCATTTTTGCAGCTGTGTCTCAAAAGTAGGAAAAAGAGTATGGAACTAGAATTTCCACACATTTGTTGTCCAAACAGCACGATCAGACGCTCCAAACCATAAAAGTTATGTTTCCTAAAGTCACAGAGCAGAATTCCATGTTTGAGGATTCCTGAATGATCTTTAATGAGTCTCAGTGGAGGGAGACTCACATGTTGAGCACACTCAACGTCTTTGTTTGGGTGAAAATAAACACTAACAAAGAGCCTTAAAGTTGCTGCTTCATATCTTGAACATAAAATGTTTTAAACAACCCATTTGTTTTTGGTTACTACCCTCAAAACCAGTGGGACAATTAAAGGAGGGATTTGTGTTTTTATGTTTTCCAAAAAGGAAAAGGATTGAATTTTATTAAAGTGTTTGAAACCAGAGATGCACCAAAAAGTCAGCTGGTGATCGGAATCAGCTGATCTGGGACTCAAAACAATTTCTATTGTTTGTTTTTTTTCTGGCAATGAATGCACCATGACCAATCAGCAATAAAAAAAAAAACCTGATGTTTTTCCCAGTCTGTGAACTCACTAAGCATTAATTCATTATAACAGATTGTTCATGTGGAAGTTTTACCTTCTAGAATCATATCTTCTAAGCTAATCAGAAATATTAAAAAGCATATTTTTAATATATATATATAATCATAATGTGAGGTGCTGGAAATTCTTGAAAAGTACTTGAATTTTACTTTTGCAAAGTGATAAAACCCAGTAAAAACATGATTTTGTTTTTCATCAGGTTGGATGTTTTTGCCCCTAAAAGCTTCAAAACAAATCCATTTTCTTATTTTCAGGTTTTCTGGTTGGCCACTGTTTAAATCTTTGAGGTTGTTTTCCTCCAATGAGAGGAGTGAAGTATCCTGATGTAAACTCATTCATGAATACTGGTTTAATAATTAACTCACCTAATTTAGTTGAAACAGAACTGTTAGCCTCCTTTGACGTCTTTGATCAAAAGAACAAAGTGATTTTTCTCCCATCCCTTCTTTCCAGAAACACATCTTATTCTTTTTTGATCATTACCTCGAGAAGGAATAATTAAAGTCACATCTTTGCTGACATGCAACAGATTATAAATGGCACCATTTGACATTTAGCATTATGAACTTTTATCAAATCCAGCAGCATTTTATCTGACTTCAGTAAATTCAAAATGGTTAAAAACCAGAAAAGTAGGATAACATGTTTAGAATGATTTCATAATAAATTGAAACTAAAGCTAAACCAATAGATTTTGTCAGCTTTATGAGTTTTCTTTTTTCAAATGTGATCACAATAACACAATCACACATCACTGGTTAGCATCAGTATGAAGAAAGTCAACAGAAATACAGAGATTAAGATCTACGTTCATAATGTGATCTAAGGAGGTTGTTTATCTGAACGGCTGCTAAAGTGTGAACCTTTTCAATTCTGCTGTTATGAAACTAAGAACTCAAACTTTAGACAGTGATATCTAAAAATGCAAAAAAACACATTTGAAACTCTGCACTGTTCCCCTTCATTATAAAACCAGAGGCCCTTTGTTGTTTATTGATGACTGTTTTCTCCAGAGAGTGCGTTGAGTGCCGGGCGTTTGGTACCGGTGAGAAGAAGGACACGTGTGAACAGGAATGCAGTGACTTCAATCTGATTGAAGTGAAGACCAGAGACAAGCTGCCCCAGCCCAACGACGCCTCCTACCCCGTCATGCACTGCAAGGAGAGGGACGCTAACGACTGCTGGTTCTACTACACCTACGCTGTCAAGAACAAGACGGAGAAGGTGGTCCATGTGGTGGAGAAGCCGGGTGAGCAGAGGGTGTGGAGGGAGATGATTACAGAGGCTGATGTGGTTTTGCTGCAGAAAATAGACAGTTTGTTAGTTTAGTCATCAGATCTGCTGCTCTGTTACAGAGTGCCCCACCGGCCCCGACATCGTCCCCATCGTGATAGGCGTGGTGGCCGGCATCGTCCTGATTGGCTTAGCCCTGCTGTTCATCTGGAAGCTGCTGATGATCATCCACGACAGGAGAGAGTTCGCCAAGTTTGAGAAGGAGAAGATGAACGCCAAATGGGATACAGTGAGTGTCTGGAGCAGGAACACTGTGTGAAAATAAACCGAACAAACATTACTGGTTTTTGGCAGAAGTTTAGTTCTCTAAATGTGGAAACCAGGTGGAGTTTGGCCTCTCTGTCTGTCCAGACACAGTGGAGGAGGGATTAGGCTGTGAAGGTAGTTTGTTGTTCTTAGCAGCTGATGAGATTTACAGACGTGTTTATATCGTCATGAGGAAGCAGACTCACTATGTGACGTCTCACAGCTGTGAAGACGGATCCGATTTGTTGCTTTTGAACGAAGCTCAACTTCAGAAGGAAAAATGTTTCAGACTATGTGGACTTTTTTGGGAATGCTATGCACAAAAGCATTTTCCAGGGAGGGGCCAGTGCTTCTCCCCTCCCTGCTGCTTCCCTCCCATCACATCATCAGCCAACAGCAACAAGACAAAGTTGGAGTTCAGATCGGTTCATGTTCAGTAACATACCTCCACCTAGTGGTAGGAGTTAGTCATAGTTTAATATGGCTTTCTGATCAGGGCTGTGTGTGTGTGTGTGTTGGGGTCTTACCTCGGGTGGAGCAGCCTGTGTGTCTTTAATTTAACTAAATAACAGGGTGTTGAATAAAACTCTTTGTAAACAGATTTCCCAGCAAGATAAAAGAGACCAAAAGCAAGTTAAATACACAGAATTATCTTCATCAAGCCTTTTTTTTTAATAGTTAAAACTAGGATGTTGGGATTTCTGGCATGAACAAAGTGTTTAAATGCAATGAGTGTAGAATTTCACCACTACAGACCCATAAATCAGATTAGTTTCTTTTAATTTATTGGTTTTGTTTTATTTTTCTAAATTCTGTGTGGTTCAGTCCTATTTTGTTTTCAGCATAAAATTGCCTTTTTATTCAGTGGATGTATAACATTTCAACCATTCAATAAAAAAAACAATGAATTTTGACATATTTAAAAAAAAAATGCAGTTATGTTTTATTAGGAGGCTTAAAAGTCTGAATCTAAATTATTAAATAAAAATATTTGATGAGGAATCCTAGGGCCCTGCTTTAGTAAAATAAAACAGTAATCATTTAAAAGTTGGAATTTGAACCCAAATGTGCAGTATATAACAAAAATGGATGGAATGATTATTAAAGGCTGTTTTTATGTTATAGGATTAGGGTAGGGTAGCCCTATTAATATTTTTACTTTCTAATATAATTTATCACTAAATTAGACATTTTTCCATAATTCAGCTCAGCTGTTGTTATGCCGACAGCAGAGAGGAATCTATTTCTGTCTGCTGAGAAGCTGTTTTCTTACATGAGCTTCAGCCCTGAACTATGTTAGAAACTTTCCATCAGGGAGGTGTGTGAGAATGGAAGCGTTCACAGCCTTCCTCCTTCTACCTGCCTTGTTACTTTAAGTCAGCTGTTAGGACTGTAAACGTATCTACTGGAGCATTGTGCTGCTAAAATACATCCATATGAACTCATAAAGGGTCTTTTCAGGGACACATTCACTGGTCTTGTGCTGTAACTTGAACTCTGAACACCAGATTTTTACCATCCTGTCTCCTGGTCTCTGTAGCTCAACTCGTCCTTCGTGTTTATATGAGAAGCTTCTTAGTTGGACTTTTTTCTCTGTGTTCTCCGTGTTTGTGTTTATTTCTTTTTGTTTCTCTGTTGTCGTGTTCTTCATTTCTCTGCTAAACTCTTTTCTGTCCTCGTTCTCCACCTGTAGCAAGAAAACCCAATTTACAAGAGTCCAATCAATCAGTTCCAGAACCCAAACTATGGACGTAAAGGCGCTGTCCTTTAAGTTTGTATTTCCTTCCCTCTCTTGCATGAGCTGTGTCCTGATTTTCACTTCCTACTTCCATTTTTTTATGTTGAGTGAGTAAATTGATCGGAGTCAGTTCAGGAAGGGAGGTGTTCCTGTGTGAAAAGAGCTGCATGAGGTTTCTGATCTTATTACATGTTTTCTGTAGAAAACAAACTAAAACTTTGTGTGGTAAGTGTTTAATCTTAGTGAACAGGAGGCTTTTGTTGTGCTGCAGGCTGTTTGTCACACGAGCATGGTGGTTCTTAACATGTGATCTGAATCCAGTCATAAACATTAAGCAGCTATGCGTTGTTGTGAATCTCAATAAATTTACTTTTGCGTGTCTTTTTTTTGGTGAATTCTTCAAACAAAAACTAACATGGAGTTTGGAGGAGATGTGGGAATTCTGACTCACTTCCTGTTTTTTCTGTTTTCCACAATAACAGGGTGAAAATCCAATCTACAAAAGTGCTGTCACAACTGTGGTCAATCCCAAATATGAAGGCAAATGAAGACGTCGTAGTTTTCCTCGAACTCTGGTATCAGTCACCATCACACAGCTGCAGTATTTACCGCTGGTTTGGCTCCTGGCAGTGAAGAATATGTTTGTCTTGTCGCTTTGTCATAGAATGTTATGGTTTGGACACCATGTCTGTTATTTTACTAACACTTTTCATGTATTACCACGTGTTGAATTTCAGGTGTACAGAATGCAGTCTATGTATATACTTTATGTTGCTGAAATGTATAAAATCATGTTGTTATTTCCTGCCAATGGACTGGTATGGGCAGAGAAGTTACCTTTTGTATTTTATTTAAAGGACACAGATTTACTCACATTCAAGCCGTTATCAACTTCTGTTTTTCTGTCTTTGAAAAGACCAGCTGTAATATTTGTGTTCTACATGAATCTAAAGGGACATTCTGGCCATTTTGAAGTGTGATTTTGTGTAAAAGTTACAAATGAGCTGTTAGTTTATCCACCCTGTAGGATGTAAACACTATTTCTCCAAACAGGCCAGTTAGGAAGTTATCTACAAAAATTATTTATGACTAACACAGAAACACACTTTAAAAATGTAAAAAAAAAAAAACTAAAATATGTAACTTTTAGCTGCACAAAACGTGTTTGTATATTTATAGAAAAGAACCACAGTATGTTACCATAGAAACCAGCTCATTAGGCAGTGGTAATAAATGTAGTTTGGACTTTAGAAACACAGATTTTTAATGATTTTACTGCATTCTTATTAAGTACTGTTGTGTTTTTTTGTTTGAGTCACAACACAAAATGAAGTCAGCTGTTTTGGGTGTTGTTTTTATACCTGAACCATGATAAAGGGACTGAGCACCACTGGTTATGAAGTTTCAGAGATGACGAACAATCCGATGATTTTATTGTTACAATCATGTCATCAGGTCTCGTTTCAGCATTTATTTTTAATTTTCAGACTTCAAAATTCACCAAAACACCTAATCAATTCTATGAGTCGGCTGTGTTATTTGTGTTGCTGCGTACACCGTTCGATTTTTGTTGTGACGTCACAAATGCCTCTGAAGTACCACACACAAACAAGCTGTTTGCAAAGTGCCTTTTTATTTCTGTACCTTGTTCTCTTTCTGTGCTATTCACAAGATATTTATTAAAAACAAAACTGAGACTCTGTTTTTCTCTTAAACTATCCCAATCTTCTTTCAGATGATACCAAACCAGGAGCAACAACAATAAACTTTGTAGGAAACTCTTAAGATACAACAAATCATGAAAACAATGACGTTAATGACAACTGCTTTTGGTTTGGGGAACCGATCAAATAAATCCTTAGCAGAGACATGCAGACACATTATGATTGGTTCTAAAATACATTTTTGTTGATATTTTTTATTTATAGCTTATAGAGTTGGGTGGTGCAGAGGGGTCACTGTCCCCAACAAGCGTGACCTCACTGTGATGAAACCTCTGAGCCCTGGTTACAGTGCTGTCAAACCGGACAATAATTTTATTTATAAAAGTTGGAATTTTGGGGGATCTATTTACTTTTTTTATTATGCTGATAGATTTTACTGTTTGTGGCTGTTTGTTCATTTTATTCATTTATTTTAAATTATTTGCGTTGCAGCAGCAATCAGTAGAACTGCCTAGAGTACTGAAAGGGACCACATAAAGTTTAGAGGGTTTTTTTTAGATACTGATCATGTATGTGGCAAGTTTTTAACTAAGCTTGTTAAGTACAAAAATACCAGTACAACATAAATTGTGTTTGCTTTGGCCTTTTTTTTGTAAAAGCAGCCAAAGAAAATTGATCTTTTTTTTACAGAGTCACGGTATTTAAAATGTTTTGTATCCTACATATCTGCAGTGTAGAGATGTTGCAGGATGTGAATCAGCCCTGTGTTGTGTAGCGTTTAGAATAACTATTAATTATTTTAACTACACCCTCTTCATATAAATATTAGAAGCTTATTTTTGGATTATAATGAAAAGTGATAAACTGTCATTTAACCCTGATAATAGTTAATATTTATTGATGGTGGAGCTGCATGGTGGCGCAGTTGGTTAGCACTGTTGCCTCGCAGCAAGGAGGTCGTGGGTTCGTGTCCCGGCTCTGCGGCCTCTCTGCGTGGAGTTTGCATGTTCTCCCCATGCGTGCGTGGGTTTCCTCCAGGTACTCCGGTTTCCTCACACAGTCCAAAGACATGACTGTCAGGCTAATTGGGCTGGTAAATTGTCCTTAGGTGTGAGTGGGTGTGTGGTTGTTTGTCTCTGTGTGGCCCTGCGATGGACTGGCGACCTGTCCAGGGTGTCCCCCGCCTCTCGCCCCTTGACCGCTGGAGATAGGCACCAGCTGCCCCGCGACCCTCTGTGGAGGATTAAGCGGCTACAGAAAATGGATGGATTTATTGAAGGTATCTTTAGGTTCTTTGAAAAGAAAACAGTGAATTGAATACCTTATTAATAATGTGGAGCTGAGACTATAAAGATTGAACAACCATTTAATTTGAAAAACCTAAGAACACAGACAGGGAAAACAGTTTGAAAGTTTGATATAAACACAATTAATATTCTTAAACATGTTGAGGATGTTAAAGATAGTTTAATTGTGAGTTTTAACGGACCGTAGAATATGTTTTAATGACTAGGGAAGTTAGTTAATTTAGTTAACCTAGTTGTGACTTTAAGAGTCAATTTAGGGCTATTTTGAGTTTGGAATGGGATTTAGTTTTGGCTTAATTTAGTTTGGAAGAATTAAGCTTTATCAAAGCAAACCTCTCGATCAGAAAGTGGTGTTCGCTCACTGAAAGGTGGACGTTCCTGGATCTGGCAGGCGTTGGTTTCTCCACGAGCTGAGGCTGGAGTCCCCAGACTCGGAGTGGTGGTCCTGGACAGCGTGGCTGCCGAGGACCTCGCTGGACAGTCCGTGGATACGTCCCGGTCAGCAAGGGAGACATCTCAGCAGGCATGCTGAAGTCATTTCTGATCAGTCCCCGTAGTGAGGGAGAGACAGAGGCACCCACGCAAGCAGGTGTCTCTCAAGGCCTTGTTCAAAGCTGATAAAGGTTCAGCTAAGACTCTGAAGGATAGCAGCTCAGGCTGCACTCAGGCTGTAGCAAAGACTAATTTGTACCAGAACTGAATATTAGTTTTGAGAAGAGTTATCTTAAATTCAACCAATCAGAAGATATTAAGTGTACTAATCAAAACTGAGTTAGTGGACTTGTGGACGGCTCTGATTGGGTAGGGGAACTGTGAGGGAGTTTACCAACTCACATATGACTTCCGCCCATTAAAACACTCACATTATAAATGTAGAAATGCATGAAATAGCAGAGAAGCATATTATAACACTTTGAGTGTGAGTGTGTGGATGACCCTGAGCAGGAACACTACAGGAGACTGTTCTGTAAACAAGAGATTACAGTTTGAACACCAGTCTGTGGTGTTACAGAAGAGACTTCTTTACAGAGAGTGTTTTATTAGACCAGCCGGTGTCCAGTGGGTCATCTGGGAAGTGGACACCTGACAGTTGGACACCTGTAGGGATCTTGATTCAGGTTAAACATAATCCAAGAGTGATTGTATTCCAAGTTATTGGGAAAAAGATGGATTATTGTTGTGATGGTCAACAGAGGTCAAAGGTCAGAGGTTATAGCATATTTGATGGTGCTACAGTTGACTGAATCATCCATTGACCTGGTTGCCTGGTATGTGACCTGCAGGAGGTCCATCAGGAAAGGCTGCAATAGTGAACAATGGTGATAGTGAACAATAGAGTTATACATTGTGAATGACCTTTTTTCCCCAGCAACTCCATTTCATGGTCTAAAGAACACAATCAATTATTTTTTTCAATATACTTCATGCAAACTGGAGTATTTATTGTCAATCTGGTATATGTGAAAGATTAGCAGCCACATGTATTTATCGGCAATATATTTTTGCAGATTCATATTTCATAAAATACTACCATTAAGGGTTATTTGAGACATTATGTGTTAATTTAAATAAACAAGCAATAAGAGTTTAAATTTTCTTTTCAAATCAGCCTCCTGATTTTCTCAATTTGGCTTCCATGAGCTGAATGGTGGTGCAGTAAGAAGAAACACTGCCCCCTAGTGTATGCATGGAGTTGCGGGTTCTCCCCATGCCTGTGTGGGTTTCTCCAGGGTACGCTGGTTTCCTCTCACAGACCATGCCTGATAGATAGCTTATAGCTAATAAGGTGTTTTAGATAAAAGCATCAGATAAGTTAATGAGCATAAACATGTGGTAAAAATAACATCACCATAGAGAAAATTCATCAGAGCACAATCTGCTCTATGCCCCCTTGAGACAGTGCACAGTGGGGGACAGAAAAACTCAAAAATAACATCCGTGTTGGACAACATCTCCCATCCCATGCATAATGCTGTTGGAGAACCAGAGAGCTCCTTTAGTGACAGGTTCCTGCATCCTAGATGCAGGAAGGAACCTTTTCATAGGTCCTTCCTCCCAGCCAGCAGCTCTTAGACTGTAACCATCACTGCTCCCAACAAACTGCATAAGTATTTACATCCCTGCTGTTATTTGCAGTTTTTTATGGACAAATATATTTGCACATCCCTCAAACAATAATTATATTCAGTTTCACATTTCTGTGACTCAGTATATTATGACATTTAAAGATTGGACTTTATTTTATTATTACTTTTTATGCTGCTATTATAATATCTTTGTGTCATTATTATTTTTATGCTGTAAATTATTTTACAGTCTGTATTCTTTTTTTAATTTATTTTCTATTTTTTTATCCTTGTGTGAATCTGTTTGTTCTTGGCTTGCACCTGTCACTTTGCTGCTGGTGCACCTGAATTTCCCCACTGAGAGGTAATAATGGTTATTCTATTCTATTCTATTCTATTCGATTCGATTCCATTCCATTCCATTCTATTCTATTCTATTCTATTCTATTCTATTCTATTCTATTCCATTCCATTCCATTCTAATGCAAGTATTTTACATTGCATTGTTTACAAAAGTAAATACAAAAACTAGCATAAAAAATGAAAACACTCAGAAATGTGCAACACAACCTTGCATAGCGCGTGAACAATAAACATGAAACGTTGATAACATTAACTAAAAATGACAATGCAAAAACACAACAATATGCTTGGGTGCTTTAAAGGGTTAAAATGTCTAATTAAAAACAAAAAGTAACCTAAAAACACACAGTGTTGCATTTCAAAATGCTCATGAATAATATACGCATATGAATGTTTTATTATTACGGTATTACCGGTATATAACATGACATATGACAACCGGAAGTGCCAACTAGTCAAAGCGGAAACGGTTGGAGTGAGATGTCTCACCAGACGCTGTCAAACGATCTATGCTGCCAGCTGTAAACAGGAGTTACACGGCGTTGGTTCTCAGTCTGTTTTAGGTGTTTGTTGTTATTAAATAATCTGATTCTAGCGGAAAAATGGAGGACGACGTACTAACGACGCTGAAAATATTGATTATAGGTGAGAGCGGCGTAGGGAAGTCCAGGTAAGATGACGTTTTTCTTCAGGATGTCGTCGCTCATCGCGTTAGCCAGCTAGCTCCTGCTCCAGCCTTGTTAACAGGCTAAATACTGTGAACCTAGAGATGAAGATGTGTTTCAGAGTTACGACTGTTCGGCAAAGGCTTTTATATTAATATTTTAGGGAGTAGACCGAACTGTCAGGTCAAAATAAACCATGTTCTGGATGTGCTGCTAACAGCAGCTAGCTGTGAGCTCATCTTTGTTCATCATGATGACAAACCAGTTCACTCTGTTCATAGCAGGTTACCCATGCAGTTGCTTCTGCTGTACCTAGAAGATATTATTATTATCATTAACACCCACGTATGAAATATTAAGGTTATTTGCGGGCCTAGACTGGTTTTCTGCTCTTTCTAACTGTGATTCGGGTCATCAATCAGTCATCAAATGTTATTAGTACAACCTCCTAGGAATAATGAGCAGCTTTTCACAAGCAAGCAGGAAAATTAAGTTATCTGTTACTCACTGTTTGGTTATTTTTTTTTTGATAATACTCACTCTCATTCTCTCTCTCTCCATATATAATTTAGAGACCAAGTAAATGTTTAAATTGAGCAGTTTTATTATATTTCCTCAGATGGAAAACCACACATCAGACAGACAAAAGGACGTCTGCATTCTGTCATAAGCTGCCCTGATTTCATAAGATCAGCATCAGCCATTAAAAAACTCCTAATAATTGAACTCTGATTGTAAAGATCCTAATTGTTTTTTCATATTGTTTTTACTCAGATTTCAGCTCTTAACTTCAACTTTAACTTTTTAGAACTGATCCTGATCTGGGGTCTTTTCTAACCAGTGAAGACATGATGATGACTGAGCTCAGACAGAGTTGATGATGCTGATACTAAAGCACAGCAGTGTCAGGCAACTAAACAAAACTCGGATCACTTGTGCATTGAAATCCTATATATGATCATTTTTACCTAAAGTTAATTTTTGTTAATGTTTTTACTATTTTGCAAATCACTAAACAATACAACCACAATATTCCCTTCATGTAAAATGAGCCCTAAGTTAACAAAAGATAATATTTAGACCAATCACATTTCTGATCTGATTGAATCAGTTTGTGCATGTTCCTCATACATTAACAGTATATCACTGGTTAAGTGGTTAACAATACGAGTGTGAGATTAACTAATGATTAGCATTAGAATTATTAATATTTAATCATTAGCAGCTACATAAACATGCTAAGCTTAAGCATTCTCTGTTCTCAGTCTTTCAGACAGTTCGTTTATATTCTCAGACATAAAGCTAGTTAAAAATATGTACAATGTGTTTTTCTCATTCAGGCCAAGGGCATTGTGTCCTGAAAGCAATTTTGTGTAATTAATTATAATAGCCTTCATACAATAAACAAATTCCTACTATGATGAGTTTCAGATGTCATCACCCAGCCAGAGCTAGGTTTGGTATCTAGCAGATCGAATGAGAAGGCTTATTTTTGAATGGCATGTAGATATTTAAATTTTAAAAAATGTATTCATCAAGGAGATGTCAAACACACACTTCCTTTTCCTTGAGCAAACAATATAAGCCAATCCTTTAAACTTAGATGTATTCATGTCTAACTCTTTCCCTTTGCAGACCTCAGATAAGAACTGTTTTCCCCTGATGACCCATGAGAGCATTTTAGAGAATGATGCTCAGGTCAGGGGATAGATGTGAGTCACGATCATTGACGTGACTCAGGACTTTGAACTTGATTAGTCATAGTGAAGGAATGAACCCTGTTCTCCTGCCTGCAGTCAGATGATGACATCATCTGGAGCATGCATGTGTGATGCAAGTCGAGGGCAAAGTGATCAATAAATACGGAGAAGCAGGATATGTGAGCCAGGCTACCAGAAACCTGACCTGCTGCTACTGAAAGCTCTCAGACAGAAGCAGGCAGGAACAAAAGCCTTAGTTTAATTCAGTAGTGATTCAAGAAATACTTGAAATTAGAGATGCACTCAGAAATTAATTGGTCATTGTAATCAGCCAATATTCAGCATGATCAGTGATTGGCCCATCTGACACTCAAAAATCTTTGTCTGTGTGTGTGTGGGGGGGGTCAGGTCATGAACTCACCATCACTAAGAGGTCTTCATGTGAAGTTTTTTACTTTTAGTTTCAAATTGATTCAAATTTAAAAATTAATTATGTTGACTAATGAATCAGATTAATATAAATCTGTATCAGCAGCAACAAAAATCAGTCATCTGTATCGGCCTTCATTTTCAGAATTGGTGCATTTCTACTTGTAGCTGAAATTGATTTTAGCACAAAGAACATTTACCTTTTTAGACTAGAAGGTGAAATAATTGTTTTGGATGTATGAATGTTTTATTCACCTATGTAAGTCTTCACAATCGGGAGGTGCTTGAAAGTCTTGAAAACTCACCTTGAAAGTGCTTTAAAAGTACTTGGATGGGATTTAAGTGAAGTTTTAAGAACTCTGTATTCATTATTTTCTTTTTGTCTTTCCGTCTACAGCCTCCTCTTAAGATTTACAGATGACACATTTGACCCAGAGCAGTCAGCCACAATAGGTGAGTAACAGGAGAGTTCACCATAGAACTCACACTGTCTATCAGGATAGGGGTGGTGCTGAACAGATGGCCTGAACTTTGGCTTTTAAGACCTCTAAACAACTCTCTGCTTCCTAAAAATGGAGGTCCTGTTTGGACGGCTGCCACATGCTTCAGGACTTTGGGTCTGAGCAGCAAGTCCTCTGGATGCTCCAGAACCAGCCCATGTATAGTAGGGATGTTCAGTCAAGAGTTTACAGTTACTGATACCTGAGTAAATTAAAGTGCACATTTTACATTTAAGGTATTTTTAGTGTGTTAGTTAGATCACAATATAAACATTTCTATGTTAAAGTTTGAGAAATCTGGGGGAAAAAAGTCCTGAACAAAAACAGCGAATGAAGACAGCTGATCTCCTCATAACCTGACCTGATTTGTGCACTTTTTTTCTCAACAAAGCAATCTAGGTTTAGAAATAAATAATCAACTAAAAACTAAATCTGTTGCGCTCTGTTTACTTAGTTTACATCATCACTCACTCCTTATAAGGTAATCACCATGGTGCAGGCCCTGTTTTATAAATTGAAGAGATATTTTGGTTCTTTTGATGCCACATTCTGTTATTTAAGGAACCATACCCATCAATGACATAATTTAATGCTTAACTAGAGGTTTACAAACAGGTAACAGCATTCTAACACATCAGTGTGACTTCTTGAGCTCAAAACTTCAGCAGCAGTGTTTCTCCTGATTCGACTTTTGCTCCAGTCAGAGGACTACTTCCAGTTTCTTGAGACTCTGCCTACTTTGATTGATGTCACGGGTGGGTGTGGACCTTATTGTAGATACATAACTGATAGAACACCACTTCAAAAGACCCAAATATCCCTTTAAGGCTTGTGTGTGTCAAAAACTAAGATTTAAAATAACCTGGTACCTGTTTTGAAAAATGAAGTTTTTGAACACAGAAAACTCAAGATTCTTAAGTTTGAGTGATGTGTCAAGTCTCCATTCTGTGTTTGTGTTTTCTTATCCACCTTGTTCCTATTACCCATGAGGCCTAGTGTGAATTTGGGCACAGCTTTCTGTAAATGGATATGAAATGCGTATTTTCATTTTCATCTCCTCTCAGAAATTGTTAAAGGAGGTAGAATCTGGAAGCAGACGTTGAACCTAGTCAGAGCCTTGGATTTCTACATCAGCAGGATTGGGTTTTGTTGTCAACATCAGATGAAATGCAGACAGCTGTAGTATTGTGTTGCTGGGTGATCCAGACAGCTGATGTGCTGTGGAGGATAAAATATTTTTATTGTTGATAGTAAGACACAGTTTTCTTATACAGGCTGGAATGCAGTCAGACTGGGAAATCGTGTACTGATGAGTACAAGAAATGGAATTAGTCTGATAGTCTGAACTACAGCCAATAGCAGAGGAGCACAAACTTGAGCTTCTCTGAAAGTATTACTGTCATTACAAAATAATGTGGTTTAGCAAACTAAAAATAAGTTAAGATAAGGACTTCTCGTGACTATTAAAAAGCTTACTGCTGCTCCTGTTATTTTACAATAATTTAGACCCATATATTTGATTCTAAAGCAGCACCAGGTAGACCAGTTTGAACCTGATAAAGAGTGAAAAAATAAACAATCAGCAGGCCAGACTGCCATCAAACCATCAGTGTATTATTATTTCAGAAGATTCTGGTCTGTCCATCAGTGATAACTGTTCTCTGCTCAGAAATTAAAGAAACATATTGAAAACATTTGATTTTAATTTGAAATAAAATCCTGCTGGATCTCCACGCTCAGGCCATCTTCATGGAATCTGTGTTACTGAGGGTTTGGTCAGAGACATCATACCAGTTGTCCTGGGGGTCACTTAGGGCTCTGGCAGGACTTCTCAAGTTCCTTCTTGCACAAAGGAGCAGATAGTGGTCCAGATAATGGGTTAAGAACCTCGTCCCTAACCTGTCCAGCTCTTCTAGAGTAACTGCCTTTCACCTGGCATCTCCTTCATGCTTTTGAGACTGAGCTGGGAGGAACAGCAATTCTTCTGGCAATGGAAATTATTGAAGCTCCGTTCTGGCAGAGTTGGACTGCCTGTGCTTCAGTAGGGTCCAGGTATCACCTCATGCTACCAGCAGTGACACTGACCCTAGTCCAGTACTACTCAAATAGTGGGTGTTTAAAAAAATAACAAATAGTGAGGCTTTTCCAGACTCTTGTTTGTAATTAAAGTCAGTTCTTCTGATTGACTCAAGATTTTTAGTGTTTGTTTAATGTTTTTTATCCACACTGACATCAGCTCTGTCAGCATGTTGTTTAATTTCATCATTTGGATTAAAAATAGACAAGTAAAAGAAGAAAAGAGGAAATTGAGATAATAAAGGGTATTATAGACAAATCAATTCTCCTCCTGACCACAGGTCTCCAGTGTTTACATGTAGCTGAATGTTCTGCGGTGCCCTGAGTGTATTTATAAGCTATGATGTAGGCCTGTTTACAGATCTGCCATAAATGAGTTAGCCTGCAGAAATCAACCCAATTTGGCTTCCCGTGGTAGTGGCATCTTGTTGTGTTGTGATATTACAAACAGATGCTTTAGTGCACATTCCATGGGAAAAGCCTGCCTGGAATTACACCAGAGATTGTTCCAGGTTCACGGAAATGTTTACTGTAAACTCAACTCCAGCTTCATCTGACAGCAGGATATGAGAAAACCTGAGGCCTGCTTTGTGTGTTTGGAGAGAAGAGATCAACACTCATGAAAACAACGCTGGTAAATCAGCTCTTGTGGAACTTGGAAACTATAAGAAAGGTCATCCCGATACCGATTTAAGCTATTCTGTTTTATCACTAAAACTGTAATAAAAGATTAATGTTTTAAAATCTAATAATCATAAAATAGGTTAAAACACAAACTAGAAAAAGTAAACATACTATATTTTCTAAGTTGTGTGCAAACTGCAAAGTAAAAAAAAAACAAAAAAATTCTAACTGGTTTGTTATGTGATTTTAGGTGAGACTATTGACCTTAGTTTGTATTCTGGGTTTTTACGAGAGCTGAAAATACTTGAATTTTAATGTTGTATTTTCAAGATTTAGAAAGTACTTGGATTTTAAAAAAGTGCTTGAAAACTAGAGATACACCAGAAAAATCTGCTCTTGATTGAAATTAGCTAATAATCAATATGACTGGTGATCAGCTGACCCGAAACTCAAAATCTTTTCTTTACTGGTTCTTGAACTCACCATAGCTAATGGTAAATGTCCTGAATTTATATAACTCTTTCTAGAGTTCTACACTCCCCAAAGCCCTTTACAACACAGTCATTCACACACTGGTGATGATAAGCTACATTTTAGCCAGAGCTGCCCTGGGGCGCACTAACAGGGGTGCCGTCATCCACCGGCACCCGCCAGGTCCCTCCGACCACCAGCAGGCAAGGTGGGTGAAGTGTCGTCTTGTCCAAGGACACAACGACAATGTAACCCAGCTGGAGCTGGGATCGAACTGGTGATCCTCCGGTTGCCAGATCGGCCACTCTACCTACTGAGCTACACGCCACCCCATTCATTGCTAATTTATGCAAACGGTTAAAGTTTTTATTTTCAGAATCACAATGTTATAATTGGTCCAAAATATATATTCTGTTAATTCTAGGTTGTTGTTTGTTTGTTTTTTGAGGTATAAGCAGGTCAAAAATCAGAAACAGGTATTGACCCCTAAAATCAAAATTGGTGCATCTCTGCAACTAATATCTTGTTGTAGCACAGTAACATTTACTTTTATGAGCTAAAGAAGTGGAACAAAACATTTTGATCTTCTATCTAGAGTTCTCTGTAACTCACCACCAATGTTAGGCACTGGAATAAGTTAAAAACTCACTTTGAAAGTTCTTGAATTTGATGATGGCACAGGTGTAAGAACCCTGTGTGTTTTTTGTCTAAATCTATACATGCATGTACTTCTATGTGTTTTTTATGTAATTTCTCTCTGCCTGTCTGCACAGTTGCCCTAAGCAGATGTGGTCAATCATTCCTCCAATGTAGTAAGGCATTTAGACCCACCATTCTGCCGCCTAAACAGTACAGAACAAGACGAGTGGAAAAGTGAATAACTTGGAAAAATATGCTTCTGGAAATACAAACTTCCACATGGAAGATCTGTTATTGCTAGAGTGATTTAATACATAAAGACGGTGCGTTCACTGATGAGTTATAGGCTCATCAATCAGGCCCATTCCGATCAGCAGCTGATTTTATCTCTATTTTAAAAGTCTCAGAAGTATTCATTAGTTTTACATCTACCTCCACTAGATGGGTACATTCGGTCTTATTTTAAACTCACAGGACAACCAGAATATTTTTTTTCTGCATCATTTTAGAGTCTCTGACAAGAAGTAAACTTGGATACAAGAATCATTTCATCTTTATTGATTTTTAGTGGAAAAGCATTTAAACCAGCTGTAGTTGCTTTTACAAAAAGCAGATTGAAGGTTACACCAGTAGCACATCTCTTGGTAAATCAGCAGATCTCTTTGCATAGTCAGATTATTTTCTCAGCTCTCTGGTTGTTTTTAGTCATCTGATATCTTTCTGATCTGAATGAACAGTCACATCCTCATTTATCTAAAAGACATTAAATGGGCCCAATGCCCGTCTGAGCAACCCGGGTTGAACAAAGGTTCAGAGGCAGTGTGTGGTCATGTATGTTTTGACAATTCATCTTCACTGATTCCAGTCTGTCGACCTGATGTGATATTCTTGGCAGTAATTGATCCAACCTGTGAGAGTCATCATGGAGGGACTGGAGCGGGGTGAGGTCATCCTGTTCGTTTCAGGGACTTAAACTTTCTTTTTTTTTTTTTGTCTAGGTGTCGACTTCAAAGTGAAAACCATTTCTGTGGATGGCAACAAGGCAAAGTTGGCAATATGGGTGAGTGAGGCTCTTAATGGACTTCATCATGAACTCATACAAAGTTCTTTTCTGTTGGGAAAAACTCACCATAACGGCCTGTGTGGCTGTTATTACTAGTCACCACAAGATGGCACTAATGTATCACTGTTTCTGCTCACACACACTTAGAGGGACACTGAAGAGTCTATCAGAGCTCCTCCTGTCCATCAGTTCAGTTGATTTCATTAAATGTATTTATTCAGAGGCTTCTGTGTTTTGCAGGACACAGCTGGACAGGAGCGCTTTCGAACCCTAACGCCAAGTTACTACCGCGGTGCTCAGGGAGTCATCCTGGGTAAGAGATCCAGAGAGAGTGTGTGTGTGTGTGTCTCCTCTATAATTTAAAGAGAGCTTCTTATTATAAAGAGAGATCTGCCATTACTTTTATTTGTCAGGATAAGAACACACTGATTTCAAATATTTATGATCTTAAATCAAACACATTTTAAAATTTAAACCTATAAAGTGACTTAAACTTCATTGTATTGTATTGTACCATTCTGCATGGTAAATAAAAACAGCATCAACACCATGTGCATTATGATTATTTTATTGTCTCCTTTTTGTTAGTAAAACAATCAAGGTTGTTGAGATGTTCAAAACTATTTTAAATTTCAGAAAGATCCTGATCTGGTCAGTTTGCTCTTCTATGTCAGTTTACTTTTTCAGCGTTCTTACAGGTGTTTGAAATCCTTAAATTTTCCAAAGGTATTTTCAAGATTTTGAAAATTCTTGAATCTATTGCAAAGTCCTTGACAGTACTTGAAACTAGAAATTGAACAGAAAACTGTGATCTGAAACGGCCATTATTCAGCGCCATTTGTTTAATCTGTGATCGGCTCATCTGAATCTGAAAAATCCAATTTATTTTTTCAGTCCATGAACTCACCATTGCTAAGTTATAAATAATGCAAATCGATGCGAACGTTTTTACTTCCAGAATCATGATTTTGAGTTGTTTAGAAAGTTTCTTTCAAAGTATTCTATTATTCATAGGTTTTTAGATAAATTGGATCATTAGGTCACAACTGATTAAAAATCAGAATCCCTTAATTAGCCTTTAAAATCCAAATCAGTGCATCTCTACTTAAAACTCTAGTTGGTTGTAGCTTAATAATAACATTTCCTGTTATGAGATAATGAAGTGGAATATGTGTAAATCAACACCAGTGGAAGGGGCTGAACAGTCTTGAGAACTCACCTTGAAAGTGTTTGATTTAGATTTGTGTCACTGCGTAGGAACCCTGTGTTTTTGAAGAAGCTGCAGCGTTTTGAGTGTTTGTCTCTCCACAGTGTATGATGTCACGCGACGTGAAACCTTCACCAAGCTTGACAACTGGCTGAACGAGCTGGAGACGTACTGTACGAGGAACGACCTTGTTAAAATGCTTGTGGGGAACAAAATTGATAAGGTTAGTGGGTTTTCAGTGGTGTACAAAATGTTTGGGTTTCCACTCAGGCTGATTAAAGATCAGCTGCACGTTGTGATTATAAAAGCTAGCTTTAGAACATTTTATCTGGGTTAGAACTTGTTTTTTTTTCCTTTTAAATCAAATGTTGTTTTTTTTTAATATATCTTGAACTGTAAAAGTTGGAAAATGCAGAAATATGTCCTACAAATCTAGAAAATACATCTTAGAATAAATATTGCAAACGTTGTCCTGTTAATCAATAACTGAATCAGATGATAATCATAATTAGCAGACCAGATCGGGTCAGTCAGGAGGTAATGTTGACTGAGGGGAACACTGTGGCCGTTTTCTGTCTGTGAAAATCAATTTTCCTCTCTGGTTCTGCCCAGCAGACCTCAGATAATCCTCCAGCCCTCCTTTTTGTTTTAGGAAAACCATGAGGTTGACAGAGCGGAGGGGCTGAAGTTTGCAAGGAAACATTCCACGCTTTTCATAGGTGAGTTCATATGATTTCCTACCCTCCAACGGCCTACTGGGATACTGGATTAGAACGCATCCTCACACAACAAGCAGCCTCTCAAACACCAGTTATACAGGCCTCACAGATCTTCAGCTTTTCCCCAGATTCATCAGTAAATGGCTGCATAAAAATGTGACTACTGCTTCAAGTTCAATGTTTAGCTTTTAAATCTTCATCAAGTTTCAAAAACTATGTTTTAGAGACGAGAAAGAGACCACTACTTGATTTAGCTTTTTTGCACCCAGCTGGTTTTGTGCTGCATATCTCAGACTGCTATCTGATAATGCCAGATATTGTCTCTGTCAGGCAAAAACGTTGTATCTCTAAAAGTGCAACTTTTCAGGGAATGAAACAAAAGAGTTTCTTTTACAAACAAACAAAACCTGTGTGGTCGCAAATTCATGAGCTCATCCAGAGAAGCACTGGTAGATGTGAAGATGTCCAATAGAGCTGATTTATGTAAAAACATGGCAATAATGAAAAATGGAGGTTTTACCCTGACAGTGGTGATATGTTATATTGGGTTAAAACCTGGGGAAATATGTTCAAAACTAATATAGATCCAAGAGTTAAAATCGTAAAAAGAGCTCTTAGAATAAATAATAAAGTCTCTTACAGTGAAGACACCATCTCTTTATATGATCCAGACTTTAAAATGTACAGATAATAAACAACAGAAATGAAGAATGACTAGAAACCAGCTGAGTTTGTTTAATTGTAGAGAACTAGCTCACACAGATATTCTGTAAGAACTGATATGAAATATAGATGTTTCATTTTTAGGAGTCAAATCATAGAATGGTCTTTGTGACGAACTAAAACATAATAAATCTGTGATTATTTAAAAAAAAAACCCACAATCTCAGTTAATATGTTACACAGAGGACTAATTGTGCATTGAATTCTCTGGTATAGTAATTTAAAATAAAATGTTAATATGCTGTATTTATATGTATGTATGTTTGTTTATTTTCTCTTCTATGTTGTGACTTTTTTTTTTATTGTTTGTGTGTTTTCTGTGGATGGGTGTGAATAAGCTCTGGCTTCAGCCTAGTCCCTTTCTCCATTCCTCCTACATATGTATCATAAATGTGATACTTTTTTATTTTGTGCATTTGTTTTCCATGGCAATGGCATCATTGAAGTAGATGAAATAAAATTCTTTCATTCGTTCTCTCAGAGGCGAGTGCGAAGACGAAGGACGGCGTTCAGTGTGCGTTTGAGGAGCTGGTGGAGAAGATCATCCAGACTCCTGGTTTATGGCAGAGCGAGACCCACGGCCGAGCGGTTCAACTCACAGACGAAGACGCTGGAGCTGGAAGCTGCGGCGGCTACTGCTCTATGATTTAGACCACACACACACACACACACACCTGTGAACAACAGCACACACACTTAAAAGAAGCAGCTTTGCCCTCATCATGTTTCTGAGCTCAGAAAGGCCTGACTACCCCCCGCTGAGCTGAGACTGTCCACACATTGACGTTACTCTGCTAGAAACCTTCCTTAAAGAAATCCTGTTTTGTTTTTAGGTATTTTTGAAGTTTTAGGACCTTGCTTAAAGTTTTACCAGTCCTCGTTTCATGCTTGTATCTTCTATCAGTGCAGTCAAGTGGAACTAGAAGCCAAAGCGTGTCAGACGTTCCTGTCTGTAACGTATGATAATGAGAACGGAACCATTCTTCTATTTTTATCTCGGCATGTTTTTCTTTTTGTTCTTGGAGCTCCTCACTCAGCCGATCCTCCTTCAGTGTCTTCCCCATCCTTCCACTCAGACTCAACGCCGTGCTGCCGATGGAAAAGCTCATTAAGCAGAGCTTCCAGTCAGAGGCTCAGAGCATGTCTCTGTTGGCTTTTTTGTTTTTTATTTTAATGCTTTTTTAATCAACTTTATACCATTACTGTGTAAAGAGGCTGGAACCAAAAAGGTTCCCTCTGAGTGACGAAGAAAACAGGGACCTTTTTTAAATGATACACTTTTTTTTTCTTTAGTTATGAGTTGTTTTAATGGAGTGTGACTTACTGGCGCTCACTCTGTCAGACAGATAACATCAGAAACCTCAGCAGCCTGCTTCAGTCACTCATATAGATCCGTTTGACCAGACTAAGGAAAAGTGTTCAATATTAACCAGGCCAGTGAGTCAGAGGGGTGTTTCCACGCTGTTTGGAAAATCAAAGTCAAAGCTTTGTTCTCCTCGTTGCTAATGGATTTCCCAGCACTCCCGTCTCCCAGCCTGTGTATCTGAGAGGTGTTTCTGTACCCAGACCTCTGACCGCTAGGATTCAGCTGATCTGTAGCCATGCATGTCTTCTAACCTGTTTTTATTTGCATGGTTGTCGTGTTCGTCTGTCTAGGGAATCACCCTCAGCAGCCGTGAACTATAAAAGCTTCAAATAGATTTCCATGAGCGCTTGGATCTACCAATATCCTAAAACACTAAGGAAGTAGGTTTTTACACGCTTATCGAACTGGGATTGCCCTTTTTGTTTGTTTGTTTTTGTGGTGAGAGATCTATTCAAACACCTTGTAAATTGTGTATTTTTGGACTTTGCGGGATAATTCTTGTATGAATTGTAAAGTTGAATGTAAACATATTTCACTACAAACCGCCCGATGTATTAAACTAAATAAAACCCTTTTTTTAAAGCAAGTTGCTGCTGGCACCTGTGATTTAAAGCCATCTCTGTATAATAAAAGCCAACAGAGATGACCTGTTGCTGCCATGTTGGAAATGTTGCTGTTAGGTGACGGGTTTTTCACTCAGCTCCCTCCACATTCCTCTGTCCTCAGAATAAAGACGTTTGTTTAAACGGTGTCGGAGGAACCCTCAGAGCCCAGACGTGTGATCTGTCTAAATCATCTTTCTTGGCCCACGTCTCAGGAAACGCCACCGCAGCCATAACTCACTCTATCAGTGCTGTAATTCATGTGCATCATTCTGGGGCAAAAACCAAAGGGTTGGTTTTGGCAGCCGAAGTGAAGACTCTTCCCTCTCGGCACATCCCTCGTCTCATGCCACCGTCTGGGAACACATCTCCGTCAAACAGCCAGTTTTCTCAGACGTACGCTGGAAACCATCTAATACTCCGCTGATTGGACCGGTTTCTTTAATTACCTTACATTGACTGCCACAAAAACAATCTTAAGAAGTAAGAACTTTACTAAAATCATGCTTAAGCATTCTTTTGAACACAGATCAGCTGTTTGTTTAATGAGTTTAGTCCAGTTTTCAGGTGGAGATCATGTCTTTGGTTGCTAAAAAGCTTGAAACAGCCAAGGAAGCACTGATGTTGAAGAAAACATTTATGTTTTTAGAATAGTCACATTTTAAGCTGTATGTGATTAGAAAAAAACCCTCATCAAACACTTGATTACACCTTAAACTACTAGCTCTGTGTTTCAAGTTTTGCGAGTAGTTTTTTCCAGATTGAAGGCATTACTTTTTGAGTTTTTTGTTCTGGTTTGAAAGCTGTGCTGCTTGGAGGATTTTTGTTGTTTTTTACTTTTTGGCTACTTGTTATGATGCGTAACCATAAAAATGACAGACTTATTTGCAGCTAATCAACATCTCAAAAACTCAAATGATACCAAAACTCTGACCCACAATCCCAGAAGAGTTAAAGAGGAGAGAGAGGAAGTTTAAACCATCACTTCCATCGATCATAATGGAGAGTGTGAGATCTCACAAAAAAGATGGAACAACTTGATGCTCTGATGAGGACTCAGTCAGAATATCAGGAAAGCAGCATCAGGTGTTTCACTGAGACATGGCTGCAGGATCAGATCTCAACTCCAACCTCTCTCTGGCTGGCTTTTAGACAGATTTGAAGAGGAGTGGAAAAAGAAAAGAAGGTTATTTAGCAGTGCTTGTCAACAACAGATGGTGTAATCCAGGATATTAAACTGAAAAATCATCTCTGCACTCCAGATATTGAATTTCTACCTTAAGTCAAGTGTTTTCAACCAGAGGTTTCTATAGATCTGCAACAGAAGGTCCTTCCTGCCCGGCTAGAACATCCTATGTCCTAGGACAACTAGATGTCAACTAGATACAATGTTCTAGGACAAGTCTAAAGCAGAGTCCTGAGAGTCTGGTCAGGAGATGGGACTTATTTTTAAAGGATTTGTGTTTAATGTTGGAAATACTTGATTCTCCAATATTTGTTCAACTAATTTTTATTTATTTACTTACTTATCTTTACAGAGGATACAACCCCTTGAGATGAACCATCTCGTTCACACTAATGGTGTGATTGGTTAGATCACTTCTCTCGTGAATCAAATTCAAGTCTAAGAGATTTGTATTTTTGGTTTCAAGTGTTCCTTGTAGAGTTTATGAACAAACTAAAAGATAATTTCTGTCATTTTGAAGTGAGTTTCTTTAAAAAAAAAAGTGTGATTGTTTTCAGGTGAGCAAGCAGAACTGTCACCTCCACATCCTCTGTGTTCAGACTGGTTCCAAAAATACATTGTATTGATTAAATTCAATTGTTTTTTTTTTTTTTTTGTTCATTTATAAAGCACCAGTTCACAACACAAGTCATCTCAAAGCGCTGTATAAAACAACAAATCATATCGGATCAACTGACAGCAATCAATGGAATTCAGCTGTGATAAAATTAGATTCAGATTTAGAAAATGTCAAATAGTCTCATAGTAAAGGAACCAGCTGACTGGATTGAAGAGTTATTTGCAATCCTCCATTCTGAGCAGCTCAGTGCGAGGGCGACAGGTGGGAAGAAAAACTTTCTTCTTTCAGGAAAAACCCTCCAGCAGAACTGGGCTCAGAAGGTGCGGAGCCTAATGTCTCAGCCAACTGGGGTCTGAGAGGACAGGAAAGAGACAAACACAGAAGGACTGGACCTCTTGTTTCTAAAGCAAAAAGAATGAAGTCAGTGGCAGCAAGAAAAGGATGGACAAACATGGAGAATAGAGAGTAAAGCCAGCAGAGAGAGGAGATGTGGTCAGTTTGTCCTCCAGCAGTCTGAGTCTAGAGCAGCATCACTAAAGGGATGAGTCAGGATCACCCAAGATAACTAACTATGGGAGGAAAGTCTGAAGCTGAGTTTTAAAGGTAGACAGGGACCTGGAAGCTGGTTCCATCAGAGAGGAGCCTGAGAACCGAAAGCTCTGCCCCCTTTTCTACTTTTAGAAACTCTAGGAACCACAAGTAAACCTGCAGACTGAGAGCTAAGAGCTCTGATGGGACGACTGGAACAAGAAGATCTCTAAGAGAAGATGGAGCCTGATCTTTGAGAGCGTTAGAAGTTAGAAATAAAGTCAAAGTGTCTTTATTTGTCTCCCTTGGACAGAAGGGATTACACCACACAAGCCCACACCATCTATGCATACATCACAAACCCCACATGAATAATAAAACCAACCATGAAAGATAATAAAAACATTCATACCTAAATAAATAGAAACCATTAAGAACCTTTGTTCCACTTAAAATAATCCTATTCATCTCACTCCCTTTGTTCATTTACAGCCTTAATTGATAAAGGAAGGAATGAGTGCTGATAGCGGTTGTTTACATAACAACACTCTACCTTCACCCCGAGTTCAGCAGAACATGAGAGGGATCCTTTAAAATACAGTCTGCCTGTCTGAGGATGGTCTGCTCAAACAGTTTGTGAGGATTTAAGAGAGCTGTCCTACCCACAATAAAAACAAATAAAACTCTAAATTCAGATCCTACAGGGAGCCAATGAGGTGATGGGAGAAACGTGATCTCTCCTAATATTGCTGCCTTAAAACATTTTAGAGTTTGGAGCTCTTTGAAGAGACTTCAAAGTGGCTCAAAATAATCCTTGGAGCCTCACAAACAGAAGATTATTGGTGATGAGCAAAATGAGTGCATTCAAACAACAGGAAAAAAACTATAGAAAGATCATTTTGGACATTTGGGGTGATAGATTACCCCATCTCAAAATTAAACGAGGACAAAATTAAGTCTTCTTGGAAGACTGACTAATGTTGAGGGGACCAAGTTCTCTGTGGTGTCCCAAAACCAAACTCCATACCAGACCTCCATGTGTCTTGTCTCACCATGTTGCAGCAGAGCCCTCGGCGCTGCTGCCCCAGTACCGTGTGATGGACTGCTTTCTGACCCGCTGTCCATGTCTGAGCATGCATCCAGGCGCTAAGCTAACAGAGCAGATCTGGCACCCATTAGCACCGTCTTGTCTCCCCGTGCTCCCCTGCCTGACAGCAGCTGGCCGTATGGATTAGCGTTCAGATGAGCCCCCTCAGGAGACCAGTCATGCTGTCATGTGTAAAAACGTTACGAGACGTCGGGCATCGTTTCATAAGGTGTTGGGTTCCCAGACGTCACTCACTTTGTCATGCTTGTTGCCGACCCGCTAGCAGATAATTGTTTTGCCATGCTGACATTTTACTGTAAGAGTGAAGAAGCGAGTGAGAGTGATCGGAAAGATCCTCCTCCAGCACAACCACCTGAACTCAATAATGTATGGAGGAACTAATATCTTTGCCATAAAGAGCAGCAGATAATGACCATAAGATCAGGTTGATGCTGAGAGCTACAGCAGGCCAAGTCTGAGTTCACTCCAGTTTTTAGATGAAAGTTCAGACCCTTCTTGGGGATTGAACTCCTGAAAAACAAGACTGAACCCTTTCTCTCTTCAGACTGGCGCAGAAGGCACCTGTAGGTCTGTTTGAGTGTTTACATTCTGAGGTGAAGTAGATGAAAGCGTCCCTTTATTTCTTCTCCTTCCTTCCTCTGAAGTCAGCCAAAGCTGGGCCCTGGTCTCTCTTAGGTTACCTTCTAAGCAGCAGAAGACTGTGAGGTAATGACCAGCATGGCCAGAACTGATGGCTCTGTCACTGCAGGTGGAAACACTTTGATTACTTGGACCCTTTTGTTTACATTTTTGCACCCGTTCACATTTAGACCCTATGACATTTCATCAGGCAGTGGGAGAGTCTTGTTTCAGGCCTGATCTGTTTTGATCTGTGTGGCCTCGGTAGTCCTTTAGGTTACACAGTAGTCAGTCAGCCTGTTTCTGACTCTCCTGTCAGTCCCACAGCCTGCCTGTGTGGCCGAAAGGTCCCATTTCTTCTACTGGAGGATATTTCAGCTAAAATGAGTACCTGAATCGTCTCCGAGGCGTTTGTTGGAGATTATGACGGGTTTCATGAGGCTTGTTCACATCCTGAGCTGTTGCAGGCTTTTTTTTTTTTTTGCTAGCACCAGGTTTGACTCCCTTTTGCCTTCAGAGCTACCTTAATTACTCATGTCTTCATTTTTTTGAGTGTTCTGCTGCAACAAGTGAATTTCCCAACTGTGGGATCAATTAAATTCAACCACATTCCTAAATGTTCTGGACTGGATTGAGATCTACTGGAGTCCAGTTCATTGTAATGTTCTAGAAACCAGTTAACTTTGTGACATGGAGTGTTATCCTGCTGGAAGTATCACCATGGTGATGGTCAGCAGCAATACTCAGCTAGGCTGTGGAGTGATGATCAGTTGGTGCTTAAAGCTGGAGAAGTCATCATACCCCACACCATTACACCAGCAGCAGCAGTCTGAACCATTGATACAAGGAAGGATGGATCCAGGCTTTCATGATGCTGACACCAAACTCTGACCTGACCATCAGAATGTTGCTGCTGGACAAGACAAGAAGGTTACATCCATACAACTGCTGCTCACTGGGTTTTTTCTGTTTTAGACCTTTCTCTGTAAACCCTAGAGATGGTTGTGGGTTCAAACAGGGTGAGTGTGGCTCAGGGGAAGAGAGGTTGTCCACTGATCAGAAGATCTGGGTGACATACTGAATTCCTAACTTACATCCTGGGTGCTGTAAAACTGGCTTCCCTCTGCACCCCAGGGATGGGTCAAATGTAGAACAGATTCTACCACATTGTAGTGAGGAATATACGCATGAGGCCACAAATCACTTCCCCTTTCCCCCAAATCCCTGACCAGTCCGTCTGGCACCAACAATCATGTCTGGTTCAAAATCTCATTATTCCTCCTCAGCTTGAGCTTTTTTCACCCAATTTCAGTTGCTGCCTTGTAATTGGCTGATTAGCTATGTATAGGTGTACCTAATTAAGTGTCAGGTGAGCTTATTTTTACTCATACACCTCCATCTGTTTGAGGTGAACCTCTGGTTGCTGGTGTATGTTCAGTTGTTGTTAGGGGAAATGATTTGTGGCCACATACATTTATACCTCAACACAGCCTAGTGGAATTTGTTTTCTATATTTGACCCATCCCTGAGGGGCAGAACAGGAGCAGCAGCGCTCAGGAGGCAGTTGGGGGTTAGGTATCTTCCACAAAGATACTTCCACACTAATTTAAATCTTAATGGTACTGTAGACCCACTTTTGTTATTTTCAAAAACACAGCACTATGTGCACAAGCTCTAAAGAAAGCAGTAGAAGGAGACTCCTCAGCACCCAACAGTTTTCTTTCATCTGGACCTCAAATTACTGTGGCAACAAGCACCGGGGCCACAGACAGGTCAGCAGCGGGGCCATGGACAGGCTGGACACGAGGCCTCCGAGGCTGGCAGCAGGGCCACTGACAGAGGGATGAGTGACTTCATTCATCATCCGCTACCTTTCGTGTTCACAGCTCTCCCGCCCTGTGTGGCAAACCTCCGACCGCACGCCGCCTTTACATCCTGGATTCCCCTGCCGTGTCGTCATGAGCTGTTTCAAATGTCACTTATGCTACTGCTGCAACCTGAAGCAAACACTCCTGTACTCAGGCCACTGGCTGCTAAAATTAAACTAATCACCTTATGTCAACACGGGCTGGGAGTCAGATTCCCACATGCCTGAAACGTTTTCACGGACCGTATGCGTGCTGGACCGCAGACCTTTGTTAAAAATTAATAAACTCCTCTTTCGGTGAGATGATTGGCATGTACAGAAACAAATTCATTATTCTGTATAAATAATCTGGCCCCGGTGTCGTCATTACATTGCTTATTTTTCTTAGCCAATCCGATCTTGGGTTTTTTGGGTCAAGTGAAAGACGTCTACCCGACTTGCTTTTAAGACAAAGTTTGGTGTTGGAAGGTTTGAACAATCCACAGGTATCCGGTCTGGATGAGACCTCTGCAGAGTCTAGGGAGCCTGGGAGGAAAATTTAAAGGTTGACTTTCTCTGGCATGTTGTGTTGCTCTCAGAAGGTCTTACAGGTTGAGGAGTTAAACTTATTATAGGTCCACGTCGCTTTTTTTTTCTATCCATTTGCGGTTCTTTGTGTCGTGAACGTAACCTGAGTTCAGGTTTATTACTTCAAACCACAGGAGCTTGGCCGTCTTCACTCTTCAGTGGACTATTGAATTTGAAAACACAAAGTGTGCTTCTACCAGTCCCACCCTCCCTCCAGGACACCCAAGTCAAATAAAACCCTCTCCACGGAAATCGGACCGGGGTCTAAAACGCCAGACGCTTTCCCCGAGTTCAAGCTGTGTGTGTGTGTGCGTGTGCGTATGTGTGTGTGTGTGTGTACTGTATGTTGCTGTGTTTTCCTTCAATCAGATAACGTGGGATAACAGAAGTGTGACAAGTGTTTTGTAGCTGTGAGAGGGACCTGGTGGGTTCAGCTCAGGTACTTCAGTCTGTTAATGACCTGAGAGCAGATGGTGATGAATCTCATGACACTCAGATATGGACAGAATGAAATATGAGTAAAGATGACCTTTAGGTGGAGACTTGTTCAGGACAGAGTCCTCCTGGTGCCTGTAGCGCTCACTTTACTTTAGTAGCAATGTTTTGTTTTTTACCTTTATTTAGACAAGATAAAACTTATTGAGAAACAAATTCTCATTTTCAAGAGAGACCTGTTCCAACACTATATATAAAATGCTAAAAGTTCCATCTAAAACTGCAGCACAACAGCATTTTAAAGTACAGTGTCACAATGTGCAACATAATAAATTAATACCATGGTTAGGAATTAAAGAATGATTAAGAACAAAAGCATGTTTAACCCAATGAATCAACTTGGACATTTTAAATTTAACATTGAATGTTATTGGGGCTCATCTAAATGACTTTTTCTGTGGTATTTTAAAACCTGATTTTAAATTTTTTTCCTGTTTTTTTTACCCTTGTAACTTTTCTTTCTTAAAAAAGTTTCAGGTTTAGACTTTTAGGCTATTTTATCCAAACAAAGCACAAAGCTACTCCTCTCAGAGTTGAGGAAATGCGATCAGCTGTGCTAAAGCAAGTACAGGGGAAATCCTCCATCAGTCAGGAGGTCTGCAGGAAAAATGTCACCCTGTTGAGGTTTCAGGCTCACGTCACCACAGAACCAGGAGCAATGAGGAACCATTGACGTGACCCCTCCCCCCTGATAGCAGACGGGTCTGGGCCAGATCCGGCATTGAGCCGGCATATCTGGCTGATTTCTGGCATGGCAAGTGGTATGTCAACCGGATCTGGGCCAGATCTGGCAATCATGGCACTGATGGCATGCCAGATCTGGCCCGGTTGTGGTTTGGTTTATCCAGCTTAGATTGGACCATCCCAGATCTGGCCCTTTATTGGCGCAAATATGGGCCACCTCTGGTAAACGACATCTGGACCAATACAGGGCCGTCATTCATTTGTGGTATGCGGGCCAGACGTTAGTGCCGGGTCACATACCACAGGGCCAGATCCGGGCCAGACCTATTTTGCTATATGGGCCCCTTCTTCCACTCAAGGCTCAGGACCTCCAGCATCATAGGTGCAGTTGTCATGGTTACCAAGAACTGCTCCATTCTTGTCCTTCTGCCACATTGACACATTTGATCATCCATTCTATCCATAACCCACATATTTTAATCTTATCCTTGTTTTCTAACAGTGTTTTAAACACTTTATGAGAGACAAGTTTTCACAATAAGAGGGTGAATATTTATGCAATCACTTATATGTTGCATATTTATATTTAATTGTCATGTTTATTAAGAAATCAGTTTTTATTTTGTCATTAAAGGATTTTTATTTTTTGTAAATAATCTTTGGTCAAGAATGACGTTGCTCATGATTGATTTATAAAAGCACTAAAAAGGTAAAACATCCAAGGAGGGGAAGGCTTTTAAAAGGCACTCAAACTGCCCCTCGATCAACAATCAATTCATTTTTAGTTTGAAAAGTTTATTTGTTGGGTTTTAAGCCACTTACTAATTCTTTTTTTGGAGAAAACAATTCTAATATCACTCAATGTCCTGTTTTAAGCCTTGAAAACATAACTAATGATTGAAATATATTTCATTGAATGTGAAAGTGTGGGATCTCCTTCATCTGGTCTCCATCCAGATCTCATGACCACACATGAGTTAGAATGTAGACGAACCGGTAAATCCGGAGCTCCTTCTTCACCACCAGACTCAGACCTCTGGTCTGGTACAGACCAGAGCAACACCCTCATTACAGACCGAGTCTTCTTCTCGTAAACAAAAACAGCCCACTGTTCAAAATAATCACAGACAAAGAAATAATATAATTAGTCCACAGATTTGTTGTGTTTATTTTCTTCCACAGGCCTGGTGAGAAATCTCAGTCTGTAAAGAGAAACGTAACCTGTCTTTATTCCACTCAGTGCTCAGACCAAAGGCTGGTTATTTTGGTATCTGGTCCAGACAGGCAGCAGAAAGAGGACGGGACTATTGTTAGCAGGACATCCTCAGAGAAAAATACCTCCAACGGAAATCTTCTAACACATCACTTAGATTCAGTTTGTTTGAGTCAGTCGCTCACCTTCTGTACTGATCAGGAGGGGGCAGTACCAGTGAGGGGGTGGGGTGTGGGGGGGGTTACACCTGGTCAGTTCCTAAATTACCCATTTCTCTAAAGCCTGGTTCACACTGTGAGATTCTCGGCTGTCGTAAACAACTCGTACCTGTCACATTGTACTAACGATGACACACTTTATGACTCCTTGCTTTGTTACTGAAAAAGTACTGAATGCAATAAAGTTTATTCAAACCTTAGCAGCTCGTTTGCACCACAAAGATACAACAGAAATAACAACAACTTTGGATGCAAGACAAGAGCTTGCTTTCATGCTATTATTGTTGGATTCTGACTCTAATGTTGCCAGATTTTGATGAATTCCACTTTGTTACTCACGTCTGTCTCAGTGTGCACTCTGGTTTATCTCGGGCTCATCGCTTTCATGTCTCTCTCTGGGTGTGATCCTATTGGTTCGTTGAGGAGCCCAGTCGTAGCTTTTCTGGTCATGTTTGATATCAGTCGCAGCTCGTCTTTGGTTGTAGGACTGCAAGATCTTGCGTCTGTGACATGGTCACGCTTCATGACCACAGACCACCAGTTTAAACCCACAACCAGAGATATTTCCTATGATGTTCTCACAACTAAAGACTTTGTCTTTACGGCACAGTGTGAACCAGACTTCAGTTGCCTGAGAAGCTTGTTTTATGCAGCTACAATCTTTTCTAAAGGAAAATCGATTCAGTCTGGCTTTAAGCAACACCAATTGAGTTTTTAATGACCTTCTTTTAACTGTTGAGGGGCCACAGCTGATTTGGTGCTGTTAGAGCTGCAGCTTCTGATACCATAGTTCACACTGTGTGGGCATGAAGGGAACTGTTCTACTGTTTCATTTGACAAACAGGAGCTTTTCCATCCATTTGGATCACTGTTCAGCTGCAGCTCCTGATGTGTGGAGTTCCTCAGGGTTCCTTTCTGGGCCCTGCCCTGTTTTCATTGTACATGCTGCCTTTAGGGTCTCATATCCCATTCTATTGTTTTGTTGATGATATTCAGGTTTACATGTCCATAAAGATAAAAAGCAATAACTTTTTGAAGATTTTTTGACTGTCTGCATTTCCTCCATGTGAATGAAAACAAAACAGAAGTCATTTTATTTGAATGGAGGGCTTTGGTTGATAACCCTGATCAGGTTCTTAGGATCCTAACTCCATTCAGTCGACCATAACCCTGACCCTAATTCCATTCAGTCTACCATAACCCTGTCCCTAACTCCATATAGTCCTCTGAGAAATCTTAGTGTCATCTTTGACAGCTTTTTAAAATTATAAAATAAGTCAGGGAAGTTGTCAAGTTGGGCTTCTGTCAGCCAAGCTTTTAGCCATGGTCCTAATCCTAAGACCCACTTCTACTCTCTGGCATTCAGGTAAAGTAGAGCCTGACACCTTGATTGATCTGAGCTTTTATTGTGTTTTATAGGATGATTGTATGACTTTGTTTTGTCTGTTTTCTATCTTTTAGGATAGGGAGAACATATAAACTCCACACAGAAAGACCTCTGCTGGGATTTGAACCAGGAACCCTATTCCTGTGAGGTGATTTGGGTATCCACCACACAACTGTGCTGCATAAGTAAATATTAGAAAAAGCAGGCTAATGATCCTGGAGGTAAGATTCCTATTTGAGTTTTTTTTTTTTTTGCTGAACTCTGATTTTGTTAAGAGGCTCTGTAGCAGCAGGGCTGTTTTCTGAGGTGCAACCCAAGAATCTTTGTATTTCCTCTGGCCTGTGCATGTGGGGAGATGATGCACTCACCTCAATGAGGCACTGTCTTTGCAAATTGTAGGCAGAGCAAGACTCCACTTTCCCCAAATGGCCAATCTATTTGGCTCAAACCAACATTTTTGAGCCCGGCGGAGGGCTACGTCCAAAACAGACGCTCAGACCAGCTTCAGAAGATGAACTTAGCTGGGCAAAGTGGCTGCTGGTGATACCACAGAATGTGAAAACAGCAATCATGGCATTTGGTGCTACCGTGAGGGTTATTTCTGTATATTGCTGCCGTGGAAGCTGGCAACACCCAGACTTTATTCCCAGGAACTAAAACTAAACAACAATAAAAGTTTCTTTTGCTACAAAAGATTTGCTCACTTTGGGTGGAAAATTTGTAAAATCCTGACCCTGATCTTTGAGTTTCCTGCTGCACGTGTTCATGAGCATTCAATCCTGATGTGTTTCCAGGCTGTTGAGTTTAAAGGAGGTGATTCCAAAGTATTGTCCCTGCAAGGAAGTGAATCCTCGTCACAAATAATAATGATCATCTTTAAGGGTCATTTCTGATATTAAAGAAAATCAGAAAAAATCAGAACTGGATAAAATATTTCAAATTGAGCTCACAGTTACAGCATGTTGATGCCGTCTGCACTGCAGCATCATGACCAGCTGGGGGGTCTTGTCCAAAATCAGTCTCAGGGCTAGGATCAAAGGCGAGCAATTCCAGCCCTAAAGGTCAACGATCCTGCAGGTTTTAAATGTCTCAACACACCTGACTCATACTGTATAGATGAGTAATTAAAAGGCTTCTGCTAAATTCAAACATGCAGAATATTGGACCTGGAGGAACAGAGTTTCCTCAGACCAAGAGTGAATCAAAGTCCTAGTATAAAGGAGGACCACAGTAACAGGTCACCTGGAGAAGAGAAACTGGGACACCTTTCTGGACCTGATGCACGATGGGCTCCAATGGCTGATGTAAATCAAAATGCAGATATTGGTCGGCGCGGGTAGATTTTAGGTAGATTCCATTGTTGAAACTTTCATCTTGTTTAATAGTCCTAGGGGGGCAGTTTGTAGTAGTGTTTAATCATCCCTGCCTGGTAAACTTGATGTTAGTACCTGCTGTTGGTAGATACCAAGTTGCATCCAACTGAAGTTTTCCACTGAAAACTCACCAGATGTATCAAGTCCATTGGTTTGTTATACAATCAAGCAATAAAAACCATGGACAAAAAGAATCTATTACCATCATCGTTACATCCTCAATAGGTATGGGTTGCTAAGTTTTGAAAACTTCTGCAAGTTAAGCTAATATTTAAATGTCTAAATAACCAAGCACCTGAACCACTAAGCTCACTTATCCAGAGACAAAACGGCAACAAAATCACCAGAGGGTCCATAAATCAGAACTGCCAAATCCCCTATTGTAGAACATCGTTTGGTCAGTCTGCTTTCTCCTGCAGAAGTGTTAAACTCTGGAACTCATTATCAACCGAGTTGAAAAACATGTCTGAGTTTAAAGAGTTCACCAGTAGGGTGAAGACTTGGCTAAGAGAAACACAAAATTGCACCCATCTGTAATTAGCTGTATGGGACAGCTTTTATAATGAACTTTGAGTTTAACACTGTTGGAATTGCTTTTACTATTCATTTAGTGTTTTATTGATAGAATAGCTTTTATATGAATTCTGTGTTTTAACACTGTTGCAATAGCTTTTACTATAAATTTGGTGTTTACAGTATTGTTAGGATAGTTTTTTAGTGTTGGGCAGAATATCACTGGTATAAAGTCAGTGTTTTAACCATGGAATGTCCAGTTTTAAAATTTGTGTTTTATTGTTGATTTTATAATATTAGGTAGCAAAACCCATCCAGGGACAGGAGCTGAAAATTAGCAATGCTCTAAATGCGTCGCATCAGTTGCATATCTGTACCTATGCTGGACAGCAATGTCCCTGTCAAATAAATAAAGAATTGAATTGAACTGTCTTGATCCCAGGCCCCAGACCCCCTGAGTTTGGGGATTTTGCCTTAGTTTTATCTCCTTTGTTAGCCCTGTGTTAGGTTAGCCCTCTGTGTTTAGTGTTGACGTTGTTCTGATCCCTGTGATCCTGTTTGTCTTCATGCCCCTGGTCTCTGTTCATGTGACTTAGTTTGGTTATGGTCTTGATCTGTGTTTTGGATTTGTCCTCTGTGCTTCCTGGGTCACTTCTCCTGTGTGTGATAGGTCCTGTGTCTCCTCGTTAGTCTGCACAGGTGTTCCTCCTGTTACTGATTGTGTTTCCTGATCATTTTGTCTGTGTATTTAAGTCCTGGTTCAGTGTCACTCCCTGTCATTGCATCTGCTTTAGTTACCCCCCAGTCTAGTGTGGTTATCTGTGCTTCTGCCCTTTAATATTAGTTTTTGTATCCTGAACTTTAAACTCTGCCTCTGTTTGATTATAATAAAAACGTTTACGTTTTACCCGCTGTCTCCCGCTCCTCTGTCTCCTCTGCATTTAGGTCCTCCACCACCACACCCCACCCTGACACACACCATGTTGTTGTTAAAGTTAAAACAGAATTAGAACCTCAAGCTTTATCAAAGAAGAGGTCAAAACTCCTGAAAAGACCTGAGCCTTTAGACCAGCTGATTTCTAACTCTGCAAAATCTGAGGCACTTGGTTCATCTTTTCTTAGTCCATGTTGTAACCACAATCAGATGGTGTGGTCTCATCTAGAACTGGTGGATTTTGTGAATTCCAAACAATGATACTGAATTAGCTTAGTTTGGCATAAAATAAAGTTAAAGGAGGCTCAAACAATTTCAGGCTAAATATAAAATAGTGAAACATTGAGACCCTTAATTTTGATCTAGAGACTTATGTGTATGAAAACAAATATGTCATCTTAAGTCCAGGTCCCCCCCCCGCTCAACCCACTCTCTCTCTACAGGTCCTTCAGCGTAGCCTTGATCCCACACTGGTAGCTGTGTGTTGGCGTGGAGCCACAGCACCTCTGGACTGGATAGGTCTCATTGTTTGCAGCAGCTGTTTAGGCAGAAGAAGGCTAATTATCAAGATTTAGGGTGTTAGGAGACCGCTGAGCCGCAGGCAGTTAAACAGCCCACTCGTCCAGTCCTGTTACTGTGTGTGTGTGTGTGTGTGTGTGTGTGTGTGTGTGTGTGTGTGTGTGTGTGTGTGTGTGTGCCTCTTGGATGGACCGAGATGTGGGAATCAGGGAGGAAATTCACGAGGATTATCCTCTGACAAACAAACATCCAGATCTGCTGTGTGTCATGAGCGGTGGCCCCGTGCGGATCAGGCTATTCGCTGAAGGACTGGAAAAGAAGAGGCGTTGTGTTGCAGAGCGTTGCGGTTTTGAAACTCTGACTGGGATTATGTCAGTTTACAGTAAAGAGGAAGAAATGATGTGCGTGGTTGGACTTTGTATAAGCTTTGTCTCGCCAACAACACAATGCAGCGTGCAGTCAGAGCAGCTTGGTGGCTGAGTGAGTGAGAGTGAAAACCCCACACCAGGTATGGAAGAGGAGATTTCCTGACCTCAGACTGAAACACAATCCAGATTTGTGTATCACTGCTTGGTGAGGGCAGGTTACTCTGGCAGCTCAAACACACATCCAGTCCTCTCAGCGAGCTCCCTTCACACAAGTGTAGTTGACCCTGTTTTGTATAAAGATGGCGTGTGTCATGATTTTCCTTCACAAAACAGGACTGGAGATGATCTCCACCTGGAACAACAGCCGGAGAGTCCTCGTTTGGCCCGAGTCAGCGCTCACTTGTGGTTCTCTGTAAGCATTAGCTCTCCCTCTTGTACTTGGTGGTTTTTGAAGAAGTTTGTTATGAAAAATGAGGACAGGAAATATTTTTCGGCTGCATTAGGTTGGCTCAACAGGAACAAGACTCAGAAGCCGTCTCACAACAAAAACAAGAGGTCCAGAGAAACTGGGCTGAAATAAAGGACTTTATTGCTCATTGGAAGGTAATATTAGAGCTGCAATTTTGATTTTGGTTCCAAATGATCACAAAAAAATTTAAATGACAAACTAATTACATATACAATTATTTAGTTACGTTTCCTCCTGCTATCCAAAACTCACAAGGTTGTGAGACATTCCAGGTCAGAACCAGAGCAGACCTAAACGTAGCGAACAGATCTGTGGTTAGATGAACTAAATCAGGAGTTAAAAGGTCAAGCAGGGTTCAGATGGGGCAGACCAACAACTAATGGATCTGAGGAGGATTGGTAAGGCAAAACAGGTCAGTACACAATGGCAAAAACATGAACGAGGAAGGAATGCTTGAATGCTGTGAGACGGTAGGGACCACCAACACTCTGACTCTGACACTGATTGAATCATGACAGTTTTGATGTGTTGGTGGGTCTCGGTGCCCGGGGCCAGGTGCTGGGGCATCTATCTGCTCACTCCCGATGAGTGCTGGACGGGACCTGAGCCCCTAGCCCTGTTGGGCCTCTACCAGGACTGGGTTGCTCTTGAATTTTGGGTGTCTGGATCCAGGCTGGATCTGCCCTGGTGTGGCCAGCTGCTGGTGGGGCCAGGGGCCCATCACCACAACCCCCTGGGCTCTGGCAGCTGCTGGGTGACTCCTGTAGAGTGGTACTCTGGGTGACTTCTGGGTGTCTGGGGCTCGGGTCTCCTCCATGTCTTCCATGGGTCTTGGGGGCGGACCTGTGGCTCCTCACAATCACTATTGAACACTTCTATGGAGAAACCTCATATCCACAAGTGCACACACACACACACACACACACACACACACACACACACACACACACACACACACACACACACACACACACACACACACACACACACACACACACACACACACACATACACACACACACACACACACACTAAAGTTTATTTGTATCGTCTAAAGAAGTTTCCTGTCATGCAATCTAAATGAATAGCTACTCCTCTCTCATGTGATCCCTGGAATCCCATACTGAGTCTATAGCCGCTTTCATAAGACACACCGTGCCGGCAAATCAGTGTAATACTGCCGCCACGGTGTGTCTTATGAAAGCACTGTGGCACATGGCGATGCGGGAATTTTGCGGCATTCGTTCCGCCACGCTTGATAGTAATATTACTGCAACGTCGGACTTGTGAATGAAGATTACACCTTGGCGCAACAGAGGGAGGTGTCACTAATAACGTGGCAAAAGTGAGCCAACCCCCGACCAGAAAAAGTATTTAAAAATCAGGTAAACATGGGAAAGCTGTTGCGCATTTGTAAACACTCAGCGGAGATGGCAAACTGGAGCGACACCGAGATCCGGGTGCTTCTGGCTGAAGCAGAAGTTGCCCGTCTGTTTATACGAGCACTTCCGTCTCACATCTCTGCACCCTGCGTGTCGACAGCGCGAAGACCGCCCCCATACCTCTTTTATACCGCCACGAGAAATCTTTTGTGAAACACACATGATTGTGCAACATTACCGGCACGGTCTGACCACTTATGAACAACCAAAGGCTCCCAGACGCCGGCTCAGGTTCGCGGCAAATTGCCGGCATTGTTTTATGAAAGCAGCTTAGATAACATGTAAACCAGTCCTGCTCTTTTGACCAGTGGTCTTCCATGTGATTAGCTCTGGTTCTCAGCGTCCACCAGTGCCTCGCTTTTTGCAAACACCCATGAAGTTGCAGCTAATCCAAAACAGCCCTGATCCTGAAACGACTGCAAGGCCGGACTGAGTTTTTAATCGGTCAATTCTTTCAGGAATCTAACAATTAGGTGCAGAAGTCTCTAGAATTTTTTGTCCAAAAGCTGGGGTGAGTAGAATACAAAGTTCTGGCTTTAATGATTGGGGACTCCTCAGTGCATCCTTACAGCAAGGTAACTAATTATTTCAGCATGTTGCAGGAGTCATATTTCCTCATCAAATGGAAATTATTTTCAGAACGTCTGTGTTCTTGGATTTCACTCCACGTGGTTTCGCCCACCATTGGTGGAGTTGAGTTTCTGGCAGACCGAACAGCCAAGGGTACGTCTGGAGTCTGTCAAGTATCAGGCCGCGCCAAGCGAGGATCTCCACTTGTCCGTCTCCTGCTCCGAGATAACCGTGCACTTTCATGACTTCTCTCAAACCTTTCAGCAGCATGCAGAGGAGGCATGGATTTAAAAAAATACAAATGCTATGAGCAGTGTGGAATATCACTTAGGACGTCTATGGAAAATGAGGCTCAGTGAAACTGATTCAGGGCCAGCTCAGTGCAGAGAGGTCAAAGAATCTGATAGGATTGTTTTAGGATGCACCTCTGAGTCCAGACCAGCGGATCCACAGAAAACCCAGCATCACATCACGTTGGTCTACAGGTTGCATCCTGATACCAATGCTTGCTAGTTTGAAGTGATTAAAAAAACATTAAACATTAAAAAAACAAACATAAAAAAACACCACTAAAAACATCTATCGCATCACATCCTGATGCCTTTTTGACTCTTTCAGTATCTACCCGACTCAGGGGCTCCTAGACGGAGGTCTTGGTCTCAGTTCCATGGTGGAGCTCAGGTTTAGGATGGTAGAATCATTAACGTACAGAACAGAAAATAAGGGAGACCTAGGATGTGTTAGACATGAATTCAGTCAGTGTTTCCTGAAACGCCAGACTCTGAATAAAGAGCTGATTCCTATCAGGACCCACAACACCACAAGAGTTCACACAACCCTCAGTCATAATCTGTATTAGTTTTATTTCTCAGACTTTACCCTGATCTAGGATCAGATAAATAAAGAGAAATAAAAGCAGTTTAAATATACAGGATAGGAAGCTCAGACCTCTAATATGTGTGGTGTATTTGGTGCAGATCGCCGCTGTGTGCATCCAGCTACTGCAGTGGTTTGTCATGATTATTTTGTTTAGTTGATAAAGACCGCCCCAGCTTTTGTTGTAAACAAACATTTCTTATAGTGAGCGGTGACCCAAGATTAGAACCTTGTGGAAGCAGCAACAGAACCTAAAGAGGGGTTTCTCAGGTGTTCCTATCTCACTTGTTGCAGAAATATTTCTGTTTCAATTCCTGCTGGACTCCTGGATGCACCAGACGTATATTTATCTGCCATTAAAGCTTTATTCTATCTAAATAACCAAAAACGGACAATATAACAGTTTAGAACATGTTTACATGTGCAGCTACATTAGTTTAGAGAGCTGTTTGAAGACAGCAGCAACTCATTAGCTCATCAGATCTGCTGGACTCCATTTCTCTGAACGCAGGCCATACAGGACTCCATCTAAAACTATGAAGATATTAATTTAGACATTTTATCCAGAAATATGCCTGAGTGGCTGAAAACTCTACTTCAAGATGTTTACAGAGTTTTTAATGCCGTTAAAACAGTTTTACATATTTGTCCTGTCTTGTAACAGCATCATTTATCCCAGGTGTGTGTAACTTGACAGATCAAAGACCCAATGTTTTCATCTCTCCTACTAAATATATTGCAGTCACAAAATTTTAAAAAATATGCTTTAAAAAAATTCTATGCATAAACTGTACATATGGTATTGACATTATTTATTTTAATGAGTTTAGCTAAGAGGAAACAATACTCTCTTCTTGAGAAATGTGAAGATATTTCAGTCCAAAGCAGGAGTAGCTGGTAAACTGTCAGCACTAAAAGTCTTCACTGCATTTTAACCATGTTTAATAATACTCAGCATCTTTAGCTAATTCAGGGTCTAAATTGATGTAAAACTCCTAAATTTTGTAAAAAAAAAAATTTTGTAGGCCAACTAACTACCTTGTATTAGTAGTGACATCCTGCTGCACTTTAAAAAATATGGGTGATAAACTGTTAAAAGTAATGACTCCCACACTGCTAGCTGGTGATGCTAGTAGAACATACTTAATGAAGTGGAACAAAAGGAGGACGACATGCCACTCATTCATTCAGATTTTTATTCACTGCTGTGACCGAGTTACATCTTCTTTTACATAAGAACAAATCAGACAATACAAGGAGATATGTATTTGGTCATTGGACTGAAAATCCAGCCTCCGTTCAAATAAACAAAAACTCAACTTATATAACTTAACAAGAACACGAAACAAACTCTGGTCACAACTTTGTTTGTTTCAACAAAATCATAATTTATCTGCCTTAATACACAGCGTTGCTTTCCATTGGTCAGCATAGGGTTTGTGCTACAGTACCAGGATCTGTAGAGACCCCTTCGTTACAGGACTTCTCCTTCGCTCGCGCTGCCTCTTTCCAGCATGCCGCTGTAGTGTGAGGTGTCAGAAGCAGCCCAGAGGTTCAAAAGGTGCGATTAGAAACACAAGGCCCAGCTCTACCCTGCCTGGATCAGGTGTATAAGAAACACATGTGGGAGCTGACTCCACGCCCCCAGCCAGGGGATCCATTTTATTATACTTCTATAGGCACTGTGACCAAAACAACAGGCTGCCCTTCGTTTGTTTGACTGCTTCTTTGTTTTAGCACCTCGACAGACAACCAAGAACTTTAAGTGCAGCTTTTCAAAAAACTCAACGTTTTGCACATTCAAGATGCATAAAAGTTGTCTGGTGCAACTGTAACAACAGTCAGAGCGTCGTGAAAATCAAAAAGGCACATTTTATTAAACAGTGTTCAATTTGACACAAACAGTACCTTGAAATTAGGAGAATTTAGTTTCTTTTAAGACTTGTTTTCTTCATGTCCTGATGTCAACTTGGACATAAACCTTTATAAGTGCTTTTCCCCCCACTGGGTGACAAGAAGTCGTTTTTAATGCAATAAAATCAGAAACATTGAGACAAATTCTTTCAACACTTGCTTGGCTAATAAAGGCGTAATACTGAAATGTGTTTTTGAGGTCAAAAAAACAAAGAAAAGAGGCCACGAGGGTGAAAGTTAATGTTTGAAAACTATCCTCTGGCTTCTTGTAAACAGTAATTTGAATGTAATGTCATACAGCTGAGGATCAAACAGCCGGGGGTGGGGGCTTTTCTTCTTTTTGTGCTGTTTTGTTTTCCTTCATTCTGGATTATCTTGTTCTGTTCTCAAACGTGAAAAGGCACCACTGTCTGATAACGCAGAGTGAAAACATCCCTTTTAGGTCACGACATTCTTGTGTTGAAGCAGCGGCGCTACGTGTGTCCTGTTTTACCACGTCTTCATCTGGGTCCAGCTGAGCGCCGGTGCACGTTTCAGCAGCTAAACACCACGATAAGAGAGGAATCCTTCGCACCGTTGATGAAACCCAAGGCTGAGATGGAGCGGGCTGTTAGCTTATCTTGGCTGACGGCCGGTCAGAAACCAGAGTCCCACTGAGACTAAGCAGCGCTCTGTTTACAGCCAAGACGAAGACTCCAGTCAAAATAAGAACACGTATAACTTGTTGGGTGTTTTCTGCGCGTCTCCATGCAGATGTGTGCTATTTGAGTTCCTCAGATGTTGAGATCACTCTGTCTTTAAGGCACGTTATGTTACAGGGAGTGTTTTTAATCCTGAATAATGACTCTTGACTCTAATTTCAACAAAATATTCCTTCGCAAACCGCAGAGGCTCCTCTGTAATCTGTCCATCCCACTGACCACAATCAGTGAGTTTATCTTCAAAATTTATAAAAGGCACTTTGGCAAATTCAACATTTGTAGCATAAAAAAAAGAAGAAATAAAGACTCGTAAAAAATAAGTTATTACAAAAGTTTTGTGTTTTTAAGAAAAAGGAAGGTGAAGGCCTCTTGGGTGTTTTCTCCCTCCTTCAGAAGCAGTTTTTCGGTTCAGAGGGAGCTTATTTGGACTCCAAAGAGGAATGTTTGCTGGATTGCATAGAGAGACGAGAGGCGCGTCAGAGCTAATACTTCTGCACCAGCGGCACTTTGACAGTCTTGATCTCAGCTATATGCGAGGACTTCTGGATGATGCAGCTGGTTGTCCCAGAGGCGCTGTCCTTCCCCTGCGCCAGGTTGGTCAAGGCCATGGCAGCGTTGATCTCCTTCCAGTACGTCTCATCTTTGCCCTTCACCTTCTCCTTCTGCGTAGCTGCGACGCCACTGCTGATCAGCAGAATGTGCAAACATGCAGAGAAAGAACAAAACACGAAGCGTTAGAGGTCATGTTCGGCTTGTGATGCGATAGATTTTATCTGCTGGTAGAAGGTCCACCCACTTGTCACATTTACTTGATCCATGATGGTCTGTGGTTTCTGAAAGCACAAACAGAAAAAGAAGGTTAAGTGAGATCCTTGTGGTCAGAGAGGATTTATTTAACCTGTGCTTTCAGGATGTGTGGTGTGTGTGTGTGTGTGTGTGTGTGTGTACACCATGTCCTGTTTCTCTGTTTTCTCTCTTTACTTTAATGCAGAACAAAAATAAGACTGTTAGCAAGAAGCCGTCAAGCAGAAAGGTGACTAATAGCATCAACTTGAGAGATGTTTCTTATGACTCATACACTCCATGCTCTTATATTTTGCTAGAAAACAAATGGTCCTGGGCCAACGTAACCGAGATGTCTGAAGATCAGAAGTGACTGAGCGTTACCGATCTGAGGTGAATGAAAGGCAGCGAGGCGAATGAGAGAGCGAGAGAAAGATGGATGCCTGCTCTTTTTTTCTCTCCTAAAATTGGAGCAATCTTTATCTCATATGTGAAACATTAGTGAGTCATTAAAGAATGAACTCAAGCTGTTCTCCAGGGCAGCAGGGTGTTTACTGCTGTTTACGGAGTGTGTGTTGGTGTTCGTCGGTGTGTTTAGTGCCGACCTGTCTTCTGTCTTGGGTTCAGTCTTAGGTGAGGTTCACCCAGACGTGATTCTGACTGCTTCATGAGGCATTAAGAGTGAGCAGAACATCTGGATTTTCTAGCTGTGCAACCTCCAGGAGTGCAGTTGAAGTTAACTAAACATACAGCTAAAGCCTGGTGAGCTTTTAAGGAGTCTGGTTTTCACCAGGTAAATGTGACCAAGTGACCCAAAAATGTTGAACATTTTGTTAAAGGTTTCATTTAGTCTGAAGGTGTTTGCAGTAGCTCACACAGGATCAGGCCTTCTAATGAAACCACATCTACATGCAATGTTTATGGATAAATCAGACTGGTAACCGAAAAACAAGTCAGAAGCTCATTATTTTACAATATCTTCACATTAAAAAAAAAATCAGTACATCTGCATTCATCTGACTGCAAAATATCTCATGGACCACTGAATAGATTACTCCTTATGTTACTCCCACTGTTGCAAACTTGCAACAAATAGATTATATTTTTTATTAGCCAATACATTTTTCAGTTTTAAAAATGTTTGTATTATTTTATATTTCAAGCTAAGGCTTAAAGGGCTAATAAAACTCTCAGGAAGTCTTTATTGGAAGAACATCTACAAATGAATATCCTTATATAAATAGCTTTAACTCTGTCAGTTTTACAGATCCTGAGCTAAAGGTTCATAAGTCAGCAGCTAAGACTTAACCCAACAACACATACTAAGAGAAAACAGATGACAACATTTTTGCTTAAAAAACTTGAATCAACTGCAAAATATGTCATAAACCACTGAACAGATTGTAATAAAACATTCATTACTCATACGTCTACAACGGAGTCAATCCAATTCAAAATGGCCCCCACAGCTAATCAATGTCAACCAACACCAAAATGGAAAGAACTTTGTCAAACTTACACATTTTGAGCTAAAATCAGGTGTGGTAAGAGTTGTTAACTATTGAGTCACACAGTTTGTCTAAAAGCACAGTAAATAACTTATAACACTATTAGACGTAGTGAACATAAGATAACTGTAAAATATAAAAATGCATAAATGACACTCCCAGATTAAAGTGTCAAAATTATGACTTCAATACTAGATTAATATAGACATAAGGAGGAAAGATCACTCTCAGGTTAGCTGCCAGCACTACTTGTAACAAATATAAATGTGAACATAAACTTTATGTCATTGTCATGATAAGTGTCACTCCCAGATCCCTGTTGGAGTGATATCCTAGCAGTATTCAGTTCAGTGGTGGTGCGTTTAATGCCCTGAATCGCCTACCAGAGGGAAGAGGCTCAGAGACCTGGTGGGCAGGATCCTTTAAGGTGGCAGTGGGAGGTGATGTCGGTCAGGGCTGGCAGGTGTGTTGTTATCTTCTCTGCAGTTTTGATCACTCTGTTCAGGACCTTTCTGTCAGCTTTAGAGCTGCTGCTGAACCACACTAGGAGGCTGGTCAGGAAGGACACTCTCAGTGGAGCAGCGATAAAAAGATACCAGCAGATGTTGTGGCAGACAGATTTTCTGATGGCTCTCAGTAACTGTAGCTGTTGTGCCTTCCTGATCAGACAGTTTGTGTTGTGTGTCCATGTGAGGTTCTCTCATATGTTTGGGCCTCAGAACTTGAATTGTGACACCCTCTCCAGTTATCATCAGTGGCAGGTGATCCACCTTTCTCTTCCTTGGAGTGATGATGATCTTTGTTTTCTTGGTGCTTAAAGTCAGGTTGTTAACCATAGACCACTGACTCATCTCATTGGATGATTTGGCCTACCAAAGTGTTGCCATCTGCAAATTTCATGATGAAATTTGTACTGTGGGTGGGTCTACTGTTGTGTGTATACAGTGAGTACAGCAGTGGCCTCAGGATACAGTCTTGTGGGGTTCCTGTGCTGAGAGATAGGGAGGCAGAGGAGTGGTGGGGAGACCAATCTTAACAGACTATGGTCGGTGTGGTCGGTTGTGGAGGCCAAGGTTGGACAACTTGTGGACCATTCTGATTGGGAGAATCATGTTCAATCCAGAGCTGTAGTAGTGTAGGTGTAACAAAATGGCGAGGAGGGTGGTGACGATGGCATCATTTGTTGATTCTCTATGTATATCAGCTACACAGGCTGCACTTTGTAGCTGATACTTCTGCTTTTTGCTAGGTCCTCCAAAGATTTTTGCTAACATCTGTATCCAAGAACTCTGCAAGTGACAAGAGCATCAAATTCCTCGCTACTTCCCAGTCTAGTTTTCTGAAAGCTGTTCTCCAGCCTCCTGACCCTCGTTGACAGTACACGGTTCATAACGCCCCAGGCTGATATGCACCTGATTTAAACATTTCCTGTAGTTTTCCTGTTTGTTTTGTAACAGCTGTAAATTCCTCAGAGAGGAGACGGACCCCGCTCACCACAATTCTTTTTTGCTGATCGTATTTAGCAGAAGGGAAGAATGTGTGAGAGAGAGAGATGAGGACGTGATAACCCAGAGGTACAAACCGCAGGGTGGGATTTCAGGTTCCAGTGCATCAAATTGTTCCAACAACAGCCTCACATCCTCGTCTGGACACCACTCCCTGCTGTCCCGTCTCCCCCTCTGCCTTTACTGAGTCTCTTTTACTTTAGTGATATTCCCAGAGTTCCTCATCCTCTGTCCTCCGACTGCCTCGCTGCAGAGATTTTTGTTGTAACATCGCCTGATCCAGGTGCTCCAGACTGACCATTCCAGCTGCTGAGCCAAAACAAATACCAGGTTTCCTTTTAACTGAAGGGTGACTGTTTTGTCTCAAGAATTAAATTCTGAAAGCCTTTGATTCGATCCATCTGGTCCTTGTCTCCAGTTTTTAAACTTCAACATTTCAGACTTTTATTTAAAATTCCTAATTTTAAATTCTACTTAAAGACCGTGAAGGCTTTAAAAAACAGCTTTTACATTTCCAGTGTGTGTCAACTAGCTGTTGTCTAGATGTTTGTTCACAAAGTATAAAATATCGCTTTAATTGTCTGAAAGGCAAAGTAGGTGCAGCTGAGAAGACAACCCCAGCTAGCCTGTAGCCAGAGAACCCCTCAGGAGACTAGAAACCAATCTGGACCCTTTGGGAGCTTCTAACTCCAGATTCTGGAAATGCACCAAGACATGTATTTCCAAAACCCTGTGCCTAAAACATCTGAAACTCAGGTTTTTAAAAACAAGAGCAGTGCCAACGACTCAATAAATGGCCAATAAATCACAGACACTTTTTCCTACTTTTTTAAAAATTGTATTTGCTTTTCTACTCTGCTACTGAAAACTCAAGTCAGAACTGCTGTTGCGTTTGGGCTTCTCTGACAGTGGGGGTTTATGGGCCGCCAAACGGGGAAGCTAAGAAGCCTGATGGTTTCTGGCATCATGGAGGAAGTCCAAAAATACTAGCTCACCTACGACTGGAAGGGAAAGGAGGAGCACAAAAAGAGATACAAGTCAAAAAAACAAACCTCAAACAAATCAGACTGGTTTTAATAAAACACAACGTGGTGGGCCTGACTGGTACAGCAGGGCGGAGAGGAGCTGATGTCCCACCTGTTAAAGGAAGGTGGAGGAGAAGGGCGGCGTGCTAACATCAGCTCCATCTGGTGCAGTTGTTAGCAACACACAACAAACAAAGGCTACACTGCACAAACCACAGGCTGGGCTGGATTAAGGCAAATAAACACACACACACACACATGGGCATTTTAAAACACAAGTGTTTAGCTGATGGTGTTATTCAAAGTTCTTGAACACTGTGCTAAGAACACATCTTTCGTCATTCCTCTTGACTAGTCAGATCAAGAGAGACACTGCTGCAGATCTGTGGCGAATTAGTGGCTAACAGATTTACTCTGTTGCTTTATGTGCTGACTCAGCAGCAGAAACACCATGAGACACAATGATCTAATGCTAAATTGTCATAAAAAGATCATGAGTTGCTGAGACTTTTATTTTTTATTGTCAAAAGCTGAAAGCGTTGGAGACCATTGGTGTAAAAGAACTTGGAGACTCAACAGTTTGGTCGTCTTTGAGCTGTCCAGTCAGAATCTTCAGCGTGACGATGAGCAGTTTGTCTGAAGTCAGTAGAGATCAGAGGTACAGGTTCTCAGCTAGAATCAGACAATAAGTCACTCTTTGTATTTCTGAAGTCACCAATTTATCACAGCCTGCATTAACTACATTTTGTTTTTAGCTTTCAATCCAACAGGAAATAACAAACCCTTCAGCAGATCCACTGTGACGTTGATGTCTTGGATGTGAGCCACAGAGAGACTGATGCTTTTGGCCTAAATCTTCATTATGATTTTTTTTTAAATCTGGTGATCTGTGCTTTTTATTAATGTCAAGAATAATCTGTGGATGATGTTAGAAATGCCTTGGCCTCACTGTCCTGGGATCTGCCAACAATACTTCTGTATCAACCCTTCTTCTTTCTGTCTGACGGTCCAAAAACTGTCGGTTCAACACGGTTAGCCAAACATATCATACAAGGCGTGAATTTAATGTCTTCTGTTTGCCCTGACAATACTTTCATCGCAATGTTGAAAAATTAGCTCCTACTTCAGTCAAAAGAACATTTGTTCAGTGACGCAGCCAGTCGTCAGTCAGAAGCTGAGCCCAGTGCCCAGATAGAAACGTAGTGTAATGTATTTTCTTTCTGTGTCTGCCTGGCAGATGACACGCTGGTGAGGCTGTGGTCGGGCCAGATAACCGGGCTATGAGGACTGCCTTGTGTCTCTTTGCTAGATGGAGGAATAATGACAGTGGTTCAGATGGTTAAACACTCCCAGGTTGTCACTGTGTTTACGAGCACCAGTAAACAGAGTAATCAGGACGCCCCAAAAACAGAATCCTAACAAAGAAGCACTGTGACTACAGGAGGATGGGAGGATTACCATCATGTGGCCAAAAAAGAAAAACGGAATCAAAAGGCTTCTAATGACCAGGAACTGGGACTAAATGTGACGACAGGAGAGCATCACGAATGACAAACCAAAAAGTGAGGAATTCAAAGATAACATGACAAACACGAGTATACTGTCACATTAATGAGGCCTGGCATTTGTTCTCCAGGCTTTCTCAGAAACCTCTCTGGGGATGAATGGTTGATATTTTTGGTGCACAAAACGCACACATTAAGAAGGAAGAAAAAAAACAAAAGGCAGGAACCACAAGTAAACATTATTTGGATTTGTAAGTGTTTACATGAGCATAAAAATAGCCTTTTTTGTGCTCTGGAAGCCAAATGATATGTTTGTGCAGCACTTACTGCATCATTATGTTGCAATTCTTCACAGTGGGAGCTGGGTTGCCCTCTCACACTCGCTGGGGGATTTCTGTGTTCATGTGTGTGTGTGTGTGTGTGTGTGTGTGTGCTTCGTGTCCTCGCCGGGTCACACCTCTGCGCTCTCGTTAAACCTCTCTCCACTCTCCTCCGTCCCGTGGGAACACAATGGCAGCCCATTGTTCTAGACACGGCTTGGCTTTTAAAATGGAAACAATTTGTGTTTTACACAGAGCAGGGCAGTGTGGCTCAGTTTCTCCGACTACGCAGACCTGACTCTGTCTGTGTGTGTGTGTGTGTGTGTGTGAGCGTGCGATTGAACCAGAAAAACTTGGCGTGACGATAATTTAAAAACAATCAGCTTGAGATGGCTTTTTATTTTGCGCTCCTCCAGTTCTAAGTTGGGGAGTTGCGTGTAAACGCAGCCTGAGTTAATGTTTGGGAACTCGCAGCATCTGAGATAGACCGAACACAGTCTGCTGCTGTCCTCAGCTCGCCTCAAACACAGCCTCCGAGAAGCAGGCAGCAGCCAAGATCCCATCTTCTGATGACACAGATACGCCACCTGATCTTTATATTCCTGTTTCTTTATCCACCTTTCCATTCACATTAAGCTCTACCTACAGATCGTGCCAGGATTATTCTTCACCTCTGCCAACTCCTCCTGGTTCCCATCGCTCGACCAGCCGCACCTCAATGCTTTTTACAGGAAACCTTCCTGCCTAAAACGCCCGTTTAGTTCTTGGTTGTTTAAATATCTGTGCTCTGTTTGCAACAACAGAAAATTAAAATGACACTAGAAATGGAGAATGTTTTATATTCTCACACTGGTGTTTTATTAGACCTTTAAGCCATTAAACAAAATGCATTTAAGAGGTTAAAAGTAAAGTTTAAAAAATGTGTTTATTGGCTAAATATTTGAGTTTTCTTTTAGTTTATGGCTTATTTTAAACACTAAAAACAATAGTAAATCACTTTGTTCCAATTATAAAAATTCAAGAGTCTTTAATCACATTTTATTTTTGAAACAAATACCTGCACATCTGACAGTTTTATCATGAACACCTTTTTTTTTTTTTTTTTTTTTTACCTTAACCCATTTAATTAGCAACTGTTATAAACTGGAGTAAGAGAAATGCATCTAGAAGATTTTGGGGTTTAAATGTTTTGCAGGTTATTCTGTGATGCTATTAGGCAAGTTTTAATTAAAATGTCTTGTTTTATGTATGGATGCTCGATGCTGATACCGGCACATTCAATCACTTCTCAAGCACTTTCAAGGTGAGTTTTCAAGGTTTTTCAGCACCTTCCATTGGTTATGCTTTAGACAAGAACAGTACTTCATAATGCTTTTTTTAACTACTTTATCCCATAAAAGTAAATATTATTAAGCTACAACCAGTTTTAGCTAGTTTTCAGTAGAGATGCACTGATTTAGATTTTAAGGGTCGAAATCAGTTTCAGATTTTTTTTCAGTTGTGAAATTCTGATCTGCATTATGAAAAAATAACATAACATTAAACAAACTTTAAAATAACACTGAAAATTCAAGCACTTTGAAGAACCTTATTAAAATTCAAGCATTTTCAAGGAATTCAAGAACCCATAAGAACCTGATAAATACATGTAAATGTCATATTTCCCATCATTTTTCTCTTTTTTTGATGCCTGCAACCTTCACAATCTTAAGGACCATTTCTGTCCTTTTTTCACTAATAAACGTCCTCCAGAGCTGCACAGTTAAAGCTTGAAATAACCATGACTCGTCAAGTTTTAATTTAAAAGTCTATAAATACATATATATATATATATATATATATATATATATATATATATATATATATATATATATATATATATATATATATATATATATATATATATATATATATATATATATATATATATATATAATTGGCTAAAAAAACTGAACTATGCTGTAAAAAGGTCAAAAAACACTTGTTTGTTAACATTTTATCTAAAAGCATGTAAACACTTAACTATGCAACTTATTTTATCAGAGAGAGCATAAGCACCAGGAGTGTGTTGGCTATTTTAACTGAGTGTTGCTGAATTTTTCCTAAGAAAAATGCATTTTAATACCTGATCTGTCACATTAGTGCAAAACTTTACTTGAGTCTCCTCAGAAACTTGCTTTAATGTGTTGACAACCTTTACATTTTGGTGGGAGGTTTCAGTTACAGATCACACTGTCCAGCTGGAAGGTGAAAAAACAAAATGATCTGCTTGTTTTATCAGTATCATCCTGTCATAGAGGCTTTAATCACATATTTGAGACAAAATGTACAAATAAAAGCAACTAAAGCAAGCTATAGTGTGTTGAATCATTAATTTCCAAGTTATTTTTTATTCACAGGTACAAAGAGCCATTTGAGAAGGACTCAAGAGCTGCAGAACCCTGATGTAGCTGAAACAGTCCTTCACTTTCTCAAAGATTTATTAAAGAATGTTTTATAAAAATAATACAACAATAATCACCATCACATTGATCCAATGAGAACTATAATGTCTGGACTTTGATATTAGGTTGTTTCTGTTACCTTCTACCCAGTTTGTTACTCTGACTCCATGAGGCTGACCAACAGTCCACACCTTGGTGAACTTTTCTTATTTTCCAGTTTTTGTTAAAAATGGGAAGGGGGGGGGGGGGGGGGGGGGGGGGACCACACACACACTCACACACACACAGAAGAACAAACTCAATTCTTCCTACCATTCTACCTCCCGATCACTGCCACCATGCTGTCATGCTTCTCCCAGTAGCCTAAGGCAGCTGGGAGAACTGGATGGAATGAGTACCCTTTCCTCCAACTCCCTCCACACTGATTTCTAAAGCTCAACCTGAAACCATCGCGTCTTGGCAGAAGCAGCATCTTCAGCTCCCTCCACTCTGTCTTTTCTTTCTCCTTCCTATGAAACTGTGGAAAGACTAAACCGTAGCCAGTTTGTCCACATCTCTGAATTCCTGGGACAAAGCGTCCTCGTTAATCACCTGAGTCTCATTGTCACGACTCTCCTCCTGTCCAGCATTGTCTCTCTGTCACTCTGCTGCTCTACAGTGAGTTACCCTGCTGCTCATCAGTCAGCAAGCAACAGATCAAAGTTCTGAATCAGACAAAACGCTGTAAGGCCTCAAATAGAACAACATTTATAAAGAGCAATAACAGAAACTTTCTCAGCACATCATATTATTTACCATTCCATCTTAGAAAAAAGAAATCCAAAGCTCACATTATTGTCTGTACTTTCATTCACCGGAATGGAAGAATTCAGATTGGAGTAAATACTTTTAAAGAAAACTATGATTCAATAATTTCTGTAAAAATTATTAGGTTAAGCATCATCTTTACAGTAATTTACTTTAATGCTGTAAAATTTACGTCAGTTTGCCAATGATGCCAACGTCTTGGTATCAATCGTGATCACACGCTGACATGCTGCGGCGTGAGCTAAGCAGCTCGTTGTGTGTCACCTCCTGTTTCGGGGAGCTGCAAAGGACACTGCCCATGAATTTAGAAACCCCCGATGTTATGGCTTATTTTTCTATCTCAGTGTTTTCACTTTTGCAGCCTATTATTAACGCCATTCCAAATGTTATAAAGTAGCAAATTGTAGAATGACATGTCCAGCCACCAAAGCAGCTCAGTTTCTGGTTTTGACATTTTTTTCAATCTAAAGCCTGATTTATACTTCTTCGTCTGCGTCGTTACGGAGACAAGCAACGCCATTATCCGTCAACACAAGAGCTCTCCAACAGGCCCGCAAGGACGGACGGAGTCGAGCTCACTTTTCTAACTATCCGTCGAACGAGATGGAGAGCGCACGTCTGATTGGTCGGCCCAACAACCCGTGATCATATCCGGCTTCATGCCGTGATCATATCCGGCTTCATGCCGCTATCAACAGAGAAGTAGAATTTTGTGGAAGCAGATATGGATCAGCTCGAGAAACATCTGGCAGACGAAGTACGAACATTTATATCATTCATCAGTGTCCCTAAAGGGTTAAACAAGAGCTACATATTCGCTCGTCGTCTGCCTCGTCCTCACTGAACGGACGGACATTCAACAGACGCCGCTGTCTCCTTCACTCCTGTTTAATTTTTTTTAACAACATTGTTTGTTCCTCGAGATCAATCTGTTCAAACTCAATCAAAATTCGCTCTCTGTCGGCCATTACTGAGCTGAAGTAAACAAACTTTGGTCGACCGAAGGCATTACTGCAGAAAAGTTATGCGCCCTCTGCTGTCCTGGTGGAGAATTGCTTCACAACACTGACGGAGAAGTAAAAATCAAAAACGTCTTCGTCAATACGTCTGCGTGTGAGCGCAAACGTGCTGTCGGAGAAGTATAAACCGGCCTTTAATGTAGCATGACTACAAATGTTTTGTATTTACTAGAGGTAGACCCCATAAATGGAATCGGCTGATATTTGTGGTTAATACAATAGCTAATTACAGAGCAAGAAAAGGATACGTTCAGGTGGTGGTGGTGCGTGTGTGTGTCCGCGGCCATATGAGGAGCTCCTTCGCAGCGCTCGTACATGCCCTACGGGTCTGGTGTATCCTTTGTGGCCCACCATATTTCAAAATTCATTTTGGGCTGAACAGGAGATTTTTATTCTCGTAACAATGGCGGATGAAGCGGGAGATAGAGCGGGACAGGATTACAGTTTTAAATGTAAGTATGTTAAAGTCTGGCAGTACTAATATTTAAAGCTTCAAGCGGTTCCTTTGTTAGACTTTTGTTGTTTGCATAATTTTCTTCTGTTTAGTGCCAATATGGTTGCTAGGCAACATGACTAACGCCAAGGTAAGGGAGGGAATTATTCTGAAGGCTAGACCGTCGTATGCAGGGTCTTTTGAGAGATGCTGTTCCTGAATTTGGACTCTGCCCAGTTTTCAAAACTTTACCATCAGCTTCCAACAAATCCATCTTCATTTTCTAAATAACGTTAATGTTAACACTAATGGTTATCATTGTTCAAACTTTTTAAAAATGTTTTATTTTCACTGATGTAGCATGGTAACTCTCCAAAGCAGCAGAAATATATATACCACATCAGCAACCATTGCCTTTAAAGCAACATTTTAGATTCTTAGTTTGCTAATACCCGCTTTATTTACCAAGAGGACAGCTTTGTTTAAAACTCTAAAGTCCTTTAACTTGAAACAATGTGTTATTCTATCTCAGTAAATATGCACGTTAAAGCAGGGTTATAGGAATCTAATTGCTGCTGGCTGCTGACTAGCTTTCATTTACTGGTGTTTTTCCACATCAATAGATTTACTGGCAAACGTCCCTCAGTCACCATCAGGCTACCGTACGCAGCTGTAACCAGAGCCCATTAAGGCGAGAACCTGAGAACACCAGCTACTGTCAATCTCATGTAAAACGTCTGACCGAGAGTTCTCTGACTCCGTCCGCAGAATTGTTGGGGTTATTTGGCATATGATCTATATGATATCAGACAGGCCCAAATCTGGTACTGAGCAAGAAGAAAAACATTCAGCCAGATTCCTGCCATTTAATATCCCATTAAAGGGTAATTTGGCATGAAACCCCTGGCATGTGTGATGGAATTCTGCTGCTCCTTGTGTTCAACAAAATTCCTCACAGGCTTTAGGCTGCAGTGTGTGTACAAGGGTGTTTGTGCTGGATGTGTGTGTACATGGTGGGTGTTTGAGTCCTTTGAGCTGTAATGAGTGTGAGCTCTTTCAAGCCGACATACGTTTGGTTTTTGACTGGGATAAAAATCGCAATTTTCTGCCATGTCTGGCCCTCTGTAGTCACAGGGGCTCAGGACACACCCACAGCAACCAACTGGCACCATTAGCAGGATTTCAGCCAATGGGATGAAGGTTGCTAGGCACGCAACTTTGGCTTTTACCAATCATGACTGTTAGAAGTTGGAATTCAGTGCAACATTTTTGCTTTTGAGGTGTATTTAAGTTTAAATTCTGAAAAAGTTCAACAATTTTGTCATTGTCAAAGACCAAAAAAAAAAGTCTTGGCACATCAGTGATCCTAAATAAAATTTATTTGGTCTTTTTTTCTCTGAAGCTGATAGAAGTGCTGATTTACTGCTACTCAGGGATATTTTTTCTAAAATCACATTAAAACGTGGTCAGAAATATCTGGGATCTGCCTCCGAAAACATAAAAAACTGCAGAGGAAATGATGCAAACCTGAGCTTAAAATCATTTCTCTCTCCAGTCTTTCATTTGCTCCGTCTGCCTCGGCAAGTTCAGACATAGAATTAAAATTTCATTTTCTCGACTGCACTTTCATTTTTTCAAATGGCCCATGTGATCGAAGGGCCCCGACAGGTTCTCCATCCCACAGGTCCGCATGGCCTAGGAGAATTTTCCGTGTGCATGTAACAGAGTAACACGTCTGTAAACGTGCCAGTGATGGAGGAGGCCAAAAGGGAGGCATCAATGCCAAGAAATCATAGAAACTAGAGATAAAACAGTTACTGTCCATTAAAAACAGCAGGTCAGCCAGGTGAACTGATCCATTTTTTGGGATTTCTCTCATTAAAATCTGGTGGAGTGAAGGTTACAAGTCTCCCTTGGTCTATTCATCTTGTTCTCTCCTTCTCCATCTGTGAGTCTCACCAGGTGCTCGGCATTAAAAAGCCTGATGTTCACTCTGGTCTGACGGTTTACAGTTTTTCAATCAGGAGAATTGTGCTTGTTGCAGTCCTTGATGTATTTTATAAAAATCCTACATACACACTCTCTCTCTCCTTTACACTCTGATAATAGGAAACACGTTTGGCCATAAGAGAAACAATAAAACCAGCTCTTCCTTCCATCACTTCGCCTCCTACACATTCAGATTCCATCCCTCCGGGTTCTGTCCAAACTCAATAGAAATAGAAAACATCACCGTTGGATCAGAACAAAGACTCAGTGTTCTTAGCTGATGCAGACAGACATGACCTTGATTGTTCACAGTTCAGACAATACTGCACAGTGAGACTTTAGATTTGTAAAAGCCTCGCAATAAATTTGAAGATTTGGAAAACATCAGCATTAGTTATTTTACTATTAATATTTCAACCAAGTTAAAGTAAGAACAGTAAGAACTCAGGAGTCTGAGTAAAAGGTCAAATGTTGATGTGAACTAATGCAACAAGAAGCAAGCTGCTTCAGTTAGACTGGACCCGTTTAAGCTAAAACAGAGAATTCTGAGTGACTAGCAGGTCTCAGGTGCTACTTCTGACTCTGATGAAACATTGTCATCTGCCACAGTTTTAATGCATAAAAAGCAGCAGTAGTTATTTGCTGAGTCTCCATCGTGACGTGCATCACTGGGTGGCTAAGGCCGGAAACGGTATTTTTAATTTTTTTTGCCACGCTGTTGAAAAACATCCTACTTTCTTAAAATCCAGCCCTGGAAATGCAAATATACTTTTTTAGTGGAGCTTTTAATACTTTTTACACCTGTCATTAACAGGAAAGTTACCTCTGGCCAGTACCTTCAACATCACAGGTAACACTTTGCAATAGAAAGTTATTTAAGGTATAAGCAGCAGTCAAATATAACACGTCTGGTGTAGCCATACGTCAGGTTCATAGTATTTCTCCCAAAATGAAATGCAATATTGACCATTGAGTACCGGTGTATATATATATATATATATGTGTGTGTGTGTGATAAAGATAGTTTTGCTGCAGATTGTTTAAAATAAATAAACAGGCTGAATGAAGTTTAATTGAGCTTTAGAGACACCAGGACGTATTCACTTACACAAGAGCACATGCTGATCTAACGGCAGAGATGAGAGAGGCTTTGGTTGTATATTTCTATCTGAGTACTCAACGAATCAATGGACCAGTCAATGGAATATTCAATTACTAAGTATTTGATAGCTGCAGCCCTAGACTTCAATAAAGTACATCTACTATTTATTTAGTTGAGATGAAATATTTAACATTTTCTAGCTGTGCTATAAATTGAAATGAAACCTGTGTATTTACACATCCCACTCAGCCCACATGCCTCCACCCTGCTCTCTCAGCAGGATCAACGCATCCAAACCGTAGCCTTAAAGTGAACGTGTTTGATACGGCCTTGTTGTGTCTGGTCTGGTAAACCTGGTGAGCCTGAGGGCTGGCGAGTATGTGTAACAGTATCCAGGCTACTGAGTGTATCTGTGTTTTAAAACGTACTGCACCTTGTTTAAATCCAATACCTTTCCAAACCTTTGTAAAAGCTTCTCTACTGCAGCAGTTTTTAAAACCAGATTCTGCGACGCAAATGTTATAAATAAAAGAAAATTAACTGACTGGCTGAAGTTAATAAAACAACATAAAAAAAATTAGAACAACACGCATGTCAGTGGAGACCCTCTAAAGCACGAGTCACCAATGTGTCAATTTTGATGACCGGTTGAGTTCTGTGTCAGGGACACTAAGGATTTATGATGCTTTTAGATATGACGCGGCATGCACGTTGTGTGTCACGAGAGTTTAGCCAAAAGCTGGATAGACGAGCACAGAGAAGGATGCACAAAACGCACAGGCAGCTAGTTACTTGGTCACTGATCTCCATGTAGGATGTATAAAGCACTCACCAGGAAGTCCTGCTGCTGAGCAACAAAATCACATGAATGAGTTTGAACACAGTGTGGCTTCTTGATTTGGGCTTTCTCACAGACCTGATGTCTTAATGAATGAGCTGAACTCTGATCCGTTCTGTGTCTGTCTGGAGAAAGTAACTGCTCAATCTCATCAACATATCCAGGAAATGTTTGTTACATTTTTTACAAATCCATTTCTACCCACTGACATTAAAACTGAACCCACCAAGACAAAGAATAAATTCTCCTCACTTATAGAGTGGATGTAGGATGAATGGAATTGCAGTTAATGGCAACAGACAACAAAGCTTCCTTTCCTCTCCCTGATTCAATGAAAGTGAAGATTTGTTTCCACATCCCTCTGAGAGAGTTTTTGTCTGAGAAGCTGTGACACCCACTTTGAAGCACAATAGTAGTTTGAGTGTCAAGTACTGAGTGTGAATCTTGTTTTATGTTGTCATATGATTCAGTGTGAAATTTATTAAGCTTGATTTGCAGCTGTCTTTAATCAATGCTGTCTTTTGGTGGATTTTGAGTGACTGTTATGTCATTTTTCAGTTTGTACCATACTCTGACATAACAAGCTTATAATAATCTGAAATTATGCTGTTAAAATTGACTGCTGTTTGATGGTGAAGATGTAAAGTGATTTTAAAAATGGTCGATGTCTAACGGTCTATAATATAATAATGGTCTAAATGAAGGAATGTAAAAACGGAAATCCTTACCAGCCCGATAAACAAAGTTGGCCTCAGCCTCGGAGGAAGACGGCGACAGCAGCTCGTCATCATACTCGTTGGAGCTGAATGAGCCAGAGTGGTTCCTCTTGCGAGCATCCATGACGGCGTTGGCCACCATGACGTGCCGCAGTGAGTCATTCAGGTAGCGGTGCAGCAGGCTGCTCTTGTACTTGGGTGGAGACACGTAGTCCTCAGCCAAAGAGGCAGCGTCAGCGGCAGAGCGCAGCCCGGTGCCCATCCCGATGGCCATGCCCCTCATGGAGGAGCCCTCCTTCTTGATGACGCTCTGGTACATGGGTTTGTTGAGCTCCTCAGCGCCGCTTTGTGTCCTCTGAGGGTTGTCTCCATCTGTAGCGTTGACATATAAACAGTTAACCCTTTAAAACCTGAAACATGAAATAATAATTATTTAATTATCTAGTTTTTGAACCATTGACCGGCTAATATTAATATAAAACTGTATAATAATCAATTTTATTTTATTTAGGGGTCTTACTCCTTCACTAACATCTAATTCAAGCACTTTTCAAGGTGAGTTTTCTAGATTTTCCAGCACCTGGCAGTGATTTATACACATATGAATGTTTCACTAAATTAAATGATGTTGTGCTTTAATCAAATTTTAAGTACAAATGCACAAATTCTGGCTTTGAGGACAGATACTTATTAATGATTTAATTTTCGGCTGTGACCTGCTGATACAGATATGATATGAATCTGATTCCTCTCAAAGAACTATAATTAACAGAATGCATTTTTGTAAGAAAACCAATTCACTTTTTTCTTTTTAAAAAATGATCACACCTTTTTTTAAACAAACAAATTCTGCCAACTCTGGACATGTACAGATCCAATCAGAAGGGCAGTCTGTGATTAAAAAAGGAAGAGTATCAAGAGTTCACATGGATGCGGTTAATCTTTGTCAGCTGGAGAAGGAATTTCCATCCTCTGCTATGTTTTTTTGATGATGATGTTAAGATTGAAGAATTGTTTTTATGTTTCAGGAAACTGAAGATCTACCAAACCTGAAATTTTCCAAAACAATGTTGATCAAAGTCGGAGAACTGCCTTGTCTCGTTGGTTATTTCTATATTTAATTTCTGATCGGTAAAAGAACTCTCAGCATACATCTCAGCTGAACAATTCTGGATGGATCTTCTGACATTAGCTGGTATTTTTTCTGCACATCAAATTATAGTCAGGACCTAACTTTTGAGAATCTGTCAGAACTTTAGAATTTGCAGCAGACAGGCAATATTTGACGTTACACCAGGAAGGATGTGTCCTCCCAGTCCAGGTGCAGGAAAACAGGCCCAAACCACGACACTCACACCACCATGATCCACAGGAGCCTTCGCGTTTTAAAAGTCTGGACTTATGTCACATAGTGCATATTTACGTATATGATTTAACAGATGCTGGTTTGTATGCTTTCTTACTGTCAGAAAGATGTCAATCTAATATTAAAACATCAACACTCTTATTAAAAAGTTTGGACCATAAAATAAAGAGGAGGGTGATGAAAAGCTGTGGATGAGCTGGGAAGAAGACTTCAGTCACACTGCGTGGCTTTCCCAGAAACCCTCTGAGACTTTGATACTTGTTGTTGTTTATGAAAGTGCCGCTGAGCGTATCACACTAACCAAGTTTAAAACTAAATGTTTTCTTATGATTCTTTTACAATGACAGATTTTCTCTGTGGTGGCTGAAAGGGTGCGTATTGTAGCCCTGACTTTTAAACTGAAGCTTCTCACTTAAAAAGTTCTAACTTGGTTTTCCAAGCAGCAGATTTATTAAGCAGCAGCATTCAGTTTGCAGCCTCATTAACATAATTCATTTGTCACAGTGCATCAGTCGTTCAGTGCTCTGGAGAAAAAGAGTTCTCAAATTCCCCATTATTTATCCTCCATCAGCCATAACTTTTATGGAAACATGAATTTAAATCTATTATTAAATTAATTATTGCTCTTACTGCTGAACGTCATTTTAACACTTCAACATGTGAGTTGGATTTATGTAAGTTTAGAATTTCTAAAAATCTGTTGGTCAAATGTGTACACACACACAAATGGTTTGATAAAATCAGGAGCCGCTGTTCAACATGTGACCTAAACATCATAATGCATAAAGACCAGAGACACTGAATGACTCCTTTCTATCCTTCTGTATCTGGGTCAGTACATCAGGGTCAGTTCAGCTTGTCTCCCAAAACAACTGGCTCAAGCTCCCAAAGCACCAAACACTGGTCTGCAGGTTAAATCATTTTCTCACTTCTGTTCATCCACCCTGGCCTGGACTCTGGTGATTCTAAGATAATCTTGAATCAAATACCAGAACCAGGAGATGATGCCTGGCACACCCACCCTGACGTTGGCGTCACCTCGAGAGCTGAAAGCTCAGCTAAGACTTGAGACACTTTGCTGAACCGTAACGGCTGGTAGGTCATTTCCTGTCAATCACAAGCGCGTGACTGCTACGTTCCCCTTGCAGGAATAAATCATTTCCACCGTGTTCTGCTGCTGAAGAGATTGAATTAAAGCACGGGTTCCTGCCTGATGAAAGAAACAAGAGGAAGATAAAACACTGCTGAAAAAGCAGATCTTCTCTGGCAGGAGGGAAATCAGCGAGAAGTCTCTGCCAAGACTGTAATTCTGTAATTTGGGCAAGTTGGACATTTGACTCAGCCTGGTCCAAATTAAAATTATAGCTCCCACGTATCAGAAACACATGGCTCTCCTTCCTCAGTGCTGTCTGGGGGAGAGTTTAGCACCACACAATCTGACCTTTCACTTTAATTCTATAAAACTCTTCTGTCAGATTTTTTAAAAACTAAAACCAACATCATGTCCAGTCCAGGACCAAGGCAGAACACAGCCTTTTTTGTTTCACCTTGGATGTGGTGCTGCTGCTGCTACAAAACAAGCTGGACCATTTTAGGACAGTAAGAGGAATGTATGCACGGTCAGCGGGATCATATCTGAGCCCATAAATAGTCTCTGGAACAAAAGCATAGGCTTAAAAACATAATGGAAGGCCTCTGAAAACATGGGTCAGGAGTGGGAGCAGGCTGCGGACAGCTTCATAACCATAATGTGACAGAGAGAGGAGTCAGGGAGATATACGGAGCCTCCGGTGGTGCAGCGGCCTGCGGCAGACACAATGCAAACACCGCGCACACATTCCTCTGGAAGCCACACGCTCAGCTTCTCCTCCTCAAAAAACTTAATTAGAGATTACTGACACCACAGCGCTCTTCCTTTGTTCATCTTCTCGCTGTCTGACTACCAAACTTTTATTTTCTAACGTTTCCTGACCTTGTTTTCAGCGCCATCAGTGAGCAGAAAGCAGGCCGGACCCTCCCTTGAGATTCGCCATGTGTTTGCAGTAAATACACAGCTGACACAGAGCTACTCATTTCCAATTGCAGGCTGGGAAGCAGAGGTTGGCTTGGCGGGGTGTCTTAATGACAGCGTGTCGCAGCCCGCCGCGCGTCTCTCAGCTGGGTCGCACGCTCCACATTTATACACAGAACAATGTTCTGCACAGCACCAACTCGCTTTGGGATGAACATGGCCGGACACGGCTCGACCTTTAGCCATGCCAAGAATGATGTAAGACTGTTTAGCTGCAAAGTGCATCAGGTTCAAACTAGAACAGAAACCGGCCAATGATAAAACTCAGAATATAAACCATCTTTTAAATCTTGGGTAAAAAAAAAAAAAAAGAAGTATATTGAAATATTCAAATTTCACCTTTAGAATCTGAGACTGAGCTCCTCCTCTAGTTTTAATAGAAAACTTGCTGATTTAAAAACCTGCTTTATTTTGCAGCTTTACATTTTTGTGCATGTATTAAAATACCTTTTTCAGATATTTCAAGTCATTTTTGTGTAACAGTATTAAATAATTTTGATCCTACCAGCTGTAGATAGCTTCTTGAGCAGCCTTGGTTTGGAGAAATAGTTTAAGCCCTTCAGGACTGATGAGCAAACAGCTAGCTAGTCCAAGCACAGATAAAACCAAACCGAACTAAAACAGAACAACAATAACGAACAAATCATGTTATTTTATAACTCTTTCATTGCCTGTCAATTTAGCTGTACAGCTATCTGGCAGAAACATTCATATTTGTGATTAACAACCATACAGTTATATTTAAAGAACAATTAATGCTAAATTAACGACAGCGTAAAGGTTTATAAAACAACGTTTAGAACTGTTTTTAACAAAGCAGCAAAACATTTTAGTCTTGGTTGCATTATGTCCTGTTAAATGAAATCTATTTTCTAAACTGAGGCTGTTCAGGAAGATTTCTACAATAGGTGAGAGTAATTATTTAAAACCTTTACACAGAAACAGTACAGAGCTGGAGTTATTTGTGTTACCCCCAAAAAACCTCTCTCTGTGAGAGCAACACAAATTCAAGGGGACAAAGCCAACTTGAGTGCATGTGTGTGTGTGTGTGTGTGTGTGTGTGTGTGTGTGTGTGTGTGTGTGTAGGAGTGATGATAGCTGTGTAACGTTATCTCAGCTGGGAAAACTGTTATAAATCTCCAGAAGGTTGAGGCGCTCCAGTGACTGGTAGGAAGCACAGTACTGTATAGGTCTGCTTCTCAGCACAGAAGATAATATGCAATTGTTTTCACAACTCAGTGATGGCGCATGTGAGAGAGCTAGATTTGATTTGTGGAGCATGGCTGCAGGACGATATCCCAACTCCAACCCCTGTCTAACCGGTTTTCAGGCGATACGAGCAGACAACATTTTGACGGGCAGCAAAAGCAAAAGAGTGTCTTCAGTCAGAAGCTCCTTCAGATCTATTGAAACGCAGACTGATACAGTAGATCCTACAGAACAGCCTACAGTGACTTTTAAAATAACTTCAAAAAGGTAATAGTTTCCCTCTAGTATTAATAAAGTACTTTTGATTTGATATCGTATGACCAGGTTCTTGCCAACACACATTTCTATTAGCTACAGTTATCATGAACCCCCTCTGCTTGCGTCTTCCTCGTACCTTCGGAGCAGCTGTCGTCACTGCTGACACTCAGCCTCTCTGCGTTACCCTGAACGTATTTGTTGTAGAGTTTGATCCGGAGTGCCCAGCTCAGGTCCGGCTGCCTCACTGTGTTCTTCAGCCGCCTCCTGGCATTGGCAAACCAGTTGGACACCTGAGAGGAGGGGAGGGAGGAAAAAACAGGAAGTGGGAACACACAGCAAACAGAAACACGTGTTATTGTTTGGAATCCAAACTCCTCCACATCCACAGCTAAACAAACTCTATCCTCTGTGAAATTGTCTGCTCTCTGCCTGCCACAAGTCTCATTCAGAAAAAACCCAACAGGGACCGAGGCAGAGGACAGAAACAGAGTCAGGTTGCAGAGGAGCTCTCTGAAATTGAGCTTTAAGAGACATCCAAGATGCTCCAGAGAGATGTCCAAGCCTCGCCTCATTTCTGCGTTAACCCCATGCAGAAACAAATGCCAGACGGCCAGCGAACGCACTGTTCGCTCCGACTGAGACGCACATACCCTTCTGCTTATTCTGGACTCGTGCAGCCTCCCCTCCAATAAGACATTTTTTCCATCACTGTCTTCAAGATGCAATAAAGGAGACACTTGAGCCAGCGCTCTTCCTTTCACTGGGAGGAGAGACTATAAGATGTTCTACTGGAATAACTTTTCATGCTCAATAGATTTCAAGCAGCTTATGAAGAGGCAGGGACTGGGGCCTTATGTTAGAGTACTTGTTTTTTTAGATCCTTTCCTTCAGTATTGCATTTCTCGTTAACTAAGACCATCCCACGTCCTTTTGTCTGGAGCACAGTGCTGTGGCACACCAGGGGGATGGCGGCACCGAGAAAATGTGGCTTGGCAGCAGGCTGGGTGGGGGTTGAGGTGAGACAAGGTGAGGCGTGATAATGAGGCCTGTCGGATGGAGAAGAGTAAAAAAACAAAGAATGGCACAAATAAAAGGCCAGAAAGATTTCCCCCCATGGCCTGTCTGTAGCGTCGAGGAGACGGCGTGCAAGCATGGACACGGATTTCAGCTGGATTATTAGCACAAACTCTGAGCGAACAAGTCACAACATTTACATGGAAAATGGAAGGCTGTTGTCCTAAAACATGACAGATATACAGTAGTTGCTTTCTGACACCTGGTGCTAGCTCAGTGTTTCCAGTGCAAAACGAACAGGAAGTGATGCATTCAGTATCACTGGCAGTCTTAACAGTGGACAGTCTGGACTAAACAGTGGAAGAACCAGAGAGTTTTGAGTGTGTGCTGATGGAAAGACAGAAAAGGTGTCCACAATTGGCCATTAATACAGCTGATGATTAGTTGATAATTGTTTAGACTTTAGGAAAAAAAGATTCATGTCGCAGATTTTTTTCCCCAGATTTTATTCCACAAAAAGTCTGGAATACTAACCAAAAACCCCAACACGTTTAAGTTATTTTTTTAGGCTTTATAAGTTAAATGAAGGGGGGAAATCCATCAAAAGGAAACTTTTTGAACTGTGTTTTTCAAGAACACTTTGATTCAGACAAAAAGCGATTTGACAACTTATCATTCCTACAACACAAACTTATCAAAGACTGCCAGATTAAACAGATGAATAACTATCATCAGACCTCCTGCCTGCAGGAAAATGTGATAACAAATCATGAGTCTGTCCTCGCTCGCATCCAAATTCAAGAAATCTTCCCCCTGACCTTTGACCCTGCTGCTGGTATTTGGGTGTCAGCCTAAACGTGCGTGAGGCGTGCTCTCTAGGCTCAGCATCCCGGAGTCCAAAGCATTCCACCGTGCTCCGCTTCACCCTCACCAAAACAAACGGCTCCAGCGGGCCCCCCAAAATGAGAAGCAGATTAAGAGCGGTGGCCGGCAGCCCGAAAAAGCTGCAGCCTCTCGGAGGCCGTATCAGTGACCTTGTCAGTCAGATGATACTGTACACACACACACAGCAGCACGTGCCGGATGCAAAACACATGCATCAAATCACAGAGCCAAAGATCAGCGCTGGTTTTTTGTTCAATAAACTGAGTCACAAAACACAATCCACAAAATTCATTCCATAATTATTACAAATAAAAAAACTACCAACATTTCAGGTACATTTTAGAATTTTTTTCTAAATATCTGTATGCTAAAGAACAGAACAAGTTTAAATACCTAAGTGTCTCAAAAAAATGTACACCTTAAAAAATAAGCTCTTAATTTTCATTTCTTAAGTACAAAAGATCAAAAATCACTAATACAATCAGCAACAGCTTTAGGGCGAAAGACAAAATAATCAATGTTTGGCCTAAAAACGTAGAAAACAGAAGAGCTTAACAGATATCTAAAACTTGTGCTACACATCACTATTACACATGCTGATGAAGAAAGAAAAATAGAAAAATGTGCTGCAGAAATAACTCAGTATGTAACTGCACACGAGCTGAACTGACAGTAAAAGTCAAAGTTATTAGAGGCGACTTAAACCTAAAAAATCAGAAATATTTAAAGCAGCACCAATGTTCTGATCCCTCCTCAAACATGCAGAAGCACTGTCAGCGTCTCACCTGCACTAGAGTCATCTGGGAACCGAGTGCCAGGAGGATTTTCTCGGTCTTGGTCGGGTAGGGGTTGTCTCTGTGCTTATAGAGCCATTGCTTGAGCGGCCGCGCCATGTCCTGCAGCGCCTGGCGCTTGTGTCGCACTTTCCCTCCACTGGGACGACCCCTGTGCACGAGCGAGAACAAAATTCTGGATGTAAAAACATGCAAATCATACACCATATAAAAGTTTAAATTTTGCATTATTTAAACACAAAATCTGTAAAGAATCTTTTAAAAATTATCCATAAAACAGTTTTTCCTCCTTTAAACAATTGTGTAAAAAAATACTGTTTTTAACATCTGTGTGCTGTTGTCGGCTGAAACGAGCCAAACACTGCAGCTGCAAGTGGAGGTCTGAGAGGAGCAGCAGGTTGTCTTAATTTGTTAGGTGAGACGCAAAGTGAACACAGCAGATTCTTCTCACCAAACAAACTTCAATTACACCAAAATATGCAGGATTAAAGAGGGAGGAAGAGCTGGAAAGAAAAAAGAGTATGAGGCTGATACATATGAAGTAGAACAGCCAGTTGATTTTACATCGTGTGTTCCACAAACTGCCAGCGTATTACAAGAAAAACACACACATTCTGCTCAGTCAGGAGCACTTTTTCTTTTGCCAAAACAAGAACAATGCAGCGAGGTCACAGTCACAGCCTGAGCCATCACACAAGGGACTTTAGGAACTTTTCACTCATAGGAAAAATCCCAGGGAATATAATTGCATTTTACAGAAAATCCTCTCACACAGCAAAACTAGAGTGATGTGTCTGATTCAAACCTCATGAAATCTCTATAACAAATTTACTAAAACAAACTAAATCCCTGACACAAAGTTTTTCTAAAAGAATCTGCAGGTTTTTCTGTGCTGGTGACTCGAGTCTCACCTGCAGCTGCAGGTTTTGTGAACCTGTAGATGTCAGTGTGGTGCTGCTCTCGCCTCCCTCTCACTTTTATCTCCCCCAAAAACCTCCGCTCGCTGCAGATGTAAAAGATTTAAGCCTAACCTCAAAGTCTGCCTGAGGTTCGTGTTCTACAAACATTTTCCTTGTAATCTAGATCACTATGAACATCCTTGAGCATATTTCACTGCATGCTCTGAACTTTTGATTTAAAACACACACTTATTTGATAAATTAGTGTACTTCATTTGTATCCATGAAATAATATATTAACTTTATGTAATAAAGTTGAACTCTGCTCCTTAAAGTTCCTGCTCTCCTTCAAATGAATCTAATAAATGAAGAAAAGAAAATATTTTCTTACACCTGCTTCCTGTTACTGACAAACAATATAAAATACATTTTTTAAAAGAAGAAAAAAGTTTAAATGTGATGGACTAGACCACACAGAGAGCTCAAGGGTGGATGTATTTCTATTGGAAGCAGATGGAGACCTCTATAGGATAGGCTACTGAACAAGTCTGACCTGCTTATTAATCCTAACATTAACTGTGAACATCAACACTTAAACGAGGACCAGCTTTGGAAACAAGAAATATTTACAATCCAGGGTTCTTACACCTTTGCCAAAATCAAATTCAAGCCCTTTCAATGGAGCTCTTCCAGACTTTTCCAGCACCTGTCCTTACATGATTTAAACATTGATGAAAAGCACACTTAATAAGTAAAAATAGGATAAAATATACTGTAAAAATTGGGAGTATTTTTTTATTTTTACAGGTGTTTTACTTGTATTTTAAATTTTGTCAGTAAAGTCTGGAAAAACAGAAATGTCCGAACACTTCATAGAAAAAGTCCTTGAAAAATGCCAGGAAAGTGTTTTTCTACTGACAATTTTGACTGTGCACACTCGCAAAATAAATATTTCAATTCTTTGTCACAGACATCTTTCCATTTTACAATTTCAGTTACTTTTCAAGAACTTTATTTAAAATCCAAACACAAAAACCTTAAAAATACCACATTCAAATTCGAGAATTTTCAAGGACTTAAAGCAAGGATTCTGACAAGCTGATCTATTAAGCTCTGCCGCATGAAGAAAAGAATGTGGGCATTTAAATAATGGATTTGTAGACCAGAAGGAGCTCGCTCTTTAACATTTTAATTCAGTTTTTGAGCACAAATGCAAAATTACTCAAAGCTGCAGGAACTGGTTGATAAAGTTTGTAATTTTGGTAGATCATTAAATAAGATTTGAGACAAAAAACAGAATTATATATATATAATCTTGCTTTTAACAATGCACATGCAGACATGAGGGTTTTTTTTCACTTTCTCTGCTCTGATGGAGTAAGATAATTCCTCTGATGGGGGCTTCCCCCTGCAGACCAGTTAATCCACATGCACACATGCAGACAGTGCAGGACGCCTCACGTACCCGCTGCGCCGGTGTCTGATGGCCTGGCTGTCCCTGATGCTCGGGCTGCTGGAGAGCAGGTCCGGATGCTGCCCGTCTATGACTTCTAGGTAATTCCTGCTGCTCATTTCCACCTCCTTCGCCTTCTCCTCGAACAGGACCTGGCTGCTCAGCTTGTTAAATACGATGGCGTTCATCTTTGGCCACACACACACACACACGCAGTCCAACGATTCAGGGGCGCACAAATTCACTTGAGGATAAGCAAAAATCGCATTGGATTTGTCTCAGCGTCCACGCGTCTCTCCTGTGGAGAAGAAAAAAAAATTGATTTGCATCTAAAAAAAAAAAATGGAGTAGTACAAAAATAAGCACAGGTGCGCAACACCACTATAAGTATTTTTAAATATTCTCAATTAATTACTAAAACTGCTGTAAATAAACTATAAATATAAGTCTGAGTTTGCTGTATTTAACTGGTGATAAGGGTATTATTTTAGGAAACCTTTCTCCAGAACAAACTGGGCTTCAATTTATGTGATATAAACCTAAATGAACAGAAACAACAGGAGCGCTTAAGTGGTGCGGCAGGCATGACACTTTCGACTGTAAACAATTACTTGCGCTAAGAAAACGAGTTCCGGACCGGTCCATTAGTCTTTGATAAAACATCCAAAACCCTTACGACTGTTCCTTCTCGGTATGTTATTTATCTTTGGCTCATGATTTCTACGTTTTGATAGAAAATTCGTGGTCTCGGATATGTTTCTTCTGTTAGATTTTGCCTTACAAGTCAACGGAACCATCACCAGCAGTCTGTTGAGTTCTTTTGACTTCTAAACTAACATTAAGACGGGTTTTTAATCATTTATGTTGCACAATTCCATTAATAATAACTTAAATTCCCACTAAACTGATGTCTTTAATTAAAAAATAAATTAGCTTGGGAAAGGTGCGCGTGCCCTCTACTTTCTAGACTGCTCTAAACATAACTAACAAGCTATGATGTCAGTTTTTATTACAAAAACATGTCGGTTACCTTCCCAGCGTCCCTCCTGTATCTCTCTGCTGAGCTGAACAACAGTAATCCTGGTTCCAGTCGCCCATACCCCGCTCACATGTTCTCCGCCTGAGTCTCTGAGCTCTTACCGCACGGACCGCCGCCTCCTCCTTCATTTTATATGGCGGCCCTCTGCGCCGCCCCGGACTCTGAATACCAGCCCCTGCTCATGTTTCCTAGCACGCGGCCCGAGCCTGCGAACATTCTGTCGGTGCTTTAGGCAGGTTCAGGGGCGGCGGCTACCAGAGGAAAAGAGAGAGAGGAAGGCATCACGCTGGAAGGCTCGGAGGAGAGTTAAAATGTTAGATATGTAAAAGTTCATTTAGTCTGCTTAGAGTGTAATCATTCAGCAGTAGAAGCTAATGTATTAATTGATTATTATCAGGCCTTCTGTCAAAACGAGGTTAAAGTAGAGTTCCTACATGTAGATAGACACTAAAATGACATATGACTTATAAAGTTTTAAATTCAATTTGGGTTCCTACCAACTGAGCATTGTTTATACACCACACAGCTTATTATTTTGTTGCTGACCATGTCCATCCCTTCATGACCAGTGGACCCATCTTTTGATACTCTTTCCAGCACGATAATGCTCCATGTCACAAAGTTTAGATGATCTCAAATTGGTTTCTTGAACATGACAGTGAGTTCACTGAACTCCAGCAGTCTCCACAGTCACCAGATCTCAATCCAGTCTAGAACCTTGGTTGAGCAGGACATTCACATTATGGAAGGAGCTGGGTGATGATGCTGTCATGTCAATTTGGACCAGAACCTCTGAGGAATGAGGAGTGTGTAACAGTGATGGAGGTGCTACCCCTGCTGCTTCTGCCCTCTGTACGGACAGGTCTACTGTGGATGGTGGTCTTGGGTGGTTCTGGGGGCCCTGGGGCTGTCACTGGGGGCCTGTGGAGCTCTGTTTGGTGGGGTGTGATCTGGGAGGCCCTGCCACTGGCTGGCCCTACATTGGGGCAGTGATGATATGCTGGGCTTAAGGCTTCGTGACTCCCATTCCCCTCTGGGAATGTGGTCTTCTCCTTGGCTCGCTGGATGGTGTTCATCTTCAGGGTTGCCTTGGATCCTTGGTATGCATAGTCCCCTTGTTCTTCGCAAGCGGGGCAGGAGTGGTGGTGGGGCGGATCTTCCCTCTCTCTCCCTACACCTCATTCACAATTAACTCCAGGTGACAAATCCTCACACAGAGAAACACACAAACACACACACAGTAATACTTAGATTCACAGCCATAATACTCAGACATACACAGACAAACACATGGTCTTAAGCACAGAACACAACAATCACAAACCTAGAAATAATTACACAGCTTACCAAATATTGTGTATATATACTCTTTCCAGTTGGAGTGTCATCCTATAGAATATTATTATTGTTACTATTATTATTGTTACTATTATTATTATTATTATTATTATTATTATTATTATTATTATTATTATTCAGTATTTGATTGTCTTTCTTTGTCACTTTTCTCTTTGCCTGTCCATTCTGTTGCCTAATTGGATGCGGTCTATCATGTGACAGATAGATAAACCTATTTGCGTAGTATAATAAAATCTGCTTTGACAGATCCACCATTCTATCTGGCTAAACGTTCAGTACAGGACAAGATAAAAAAAAAGTTAAATAAAATAGAATGGTCACAAGGAATAAGAGCACCTCCATCAACAACCAGCAGCATCTGTTGCTCTCACAGGAGACTGGACATCACCGGGTACCCAGTATTACCTCAGAGTCACAGTGCATTATACTGATGAACAATGGGAGCTGCCTTTACATGCTCTGACAGTCATAAACAGATGAGACATTTTGCTGCACCATGCCCAGAATATTTATTTCACGTTGCATTTGTATTGTCTGTAACTATTTAACTTGCTTTTTTTTCTTGTTGAGATTCTCCAAAGAAAATTTGAAGAAAAAAGCAGAAGTGAGTAACAACAACAACAACAACAACAACAAATCAAACAAAATCTAAACTTAAACCTATTAAAATCAATATGCCATTGAAACATGGCTGAGGATGAAGTTTGTGCCACCGTCTGTTGCAGACACTTTAAAGTGCAACAAACAATTCACAAACAATGCATCATGTTCAATTGTGCAAGATCACACCTTGGCACCAAACTGACTCATTATACATCCAAACAGAGCTGCACACTTCACAGTATCTTCAACTCTGAATGCAAAAGTTAGGTTCAAAGTCTATTCCATTAGAATCAGACCATAAATAAAGCTGTTTTTGTACAATCCAAACAAAAAAAGAGTTGTACTGTATATAGCCATGCCACAGCTGATTACTCCTGATGCACCCTCTCATTGACTTCCATTATAAACCTGTCACATAATGGGCTCATGAGTCATAGGTTCTGAGGTTCTCATCTGTGTGCTTCTTTTGGGTTTATCCAGGGTAGTTATTCGAAGGACGTGACTAAGCAGCAAGAGCCATATGAAGGGTTCAGGCTCTATGTAATTATTGTTTATTTGTGCTTATTTTCATTTAACTAGGGAAGTTGACTTTTACTAAGAGCTTACACAAACATGCTATGAATGGCCCAGTCATGCAATCATGTTAATTACGGTCAGGAGCAGTTTATTTGGTTGGGATTTACACAATATTGTAAGTTTAAATTCTCGCCTGAGGTGAACTCCTGTTACCTCCTTTGACCCTATCACTGTTATCTGAAGCTGTGGCTCCTCTGAAGTCTTGTTGCCAGAATCGCTTTAATCTAAATCATCAGCTTTAGTTCCCTGCACCCTGTTGCCCACCGTGGGTGAACAAAGTGATTTAGCAGGTAGAATCACAACATTAATCATGATGTCGCAACTCCAGAGGGGTCGGTGGCAAGGACTCTTCAGACAATCCCAGAACACAGCTCTGTTTCATCTCAGGCTGGAGTTCATGAATCACCCTGGCATCTGCTCTTTTTGTCACCCATTTATAGGTTGTTGGGGTTCAACCAGAAATGAGGTTTGATGCCTGGCACCAGTGTCATTACATCAAGAGACACTGGATATCTGATCCGAGGCTTTGCAGACGTCCAATATGCTCTGGCACTTCATCTGTTACAGTCGGATGTCTGATCCAAATTATTTTCTAATGGTTAAAAAATAGACTTCTATGTGACACCTGACTCTCTTTTAAGCTGCTAAGAATTTATAGGATGTCTTTCACATGAAATGTAAATAAGTGCAAGCTTAAATTAAAAATAAACACAAGAACAGTTTAGCCGTCTGGTTTCTGGTTTAAAGGGGCAAAAGAGCAAATCTTCTGCATCAAAGTTCTCTGAAGAAAAAGCTTGGATCAGTAGAATGACGGCAACAACACGAGCCTGTGTAACATCAATGAGCTCATTTTGACATTATTAGAGTCATCCCACCTTCGATTGTCACTGTTTCTGTGCAGAGTAAGAACCAAAGCCTTTATGACACAAGTTGCAGATGTTGATAGAGGCTCTGAACCACACATCAAATGAATCACGTAATTCTTGTGAGATCCTACCAGCTGGGACTGGAGAAGTCAGAGGTCCATTAGAGGTAGGCTGTTGCAAATGGTGATGTTTTGAGAAAAGCTGTCAATAATGTTGCTGTTGTTTATTCCTTAGTCTTTATTCCACAACCATTTTCAACCACGTTGGCTAAGACATTCAAGAGTCATTGGATCACTTCTACATGGTGGTAAGTATAAGGATGACGCTGTGAACTCTTGTACAGTCAGCCTAGAGTGATCCTTTGTTTGTCCAATTTTCTTCCCCATCCTTGATGGTCTTTGTATTGTTGGATCATATTTGATTTTCTTATTCAAGAATGTGGATGTTGTGTTGGTCTGATTCCTGGATTGATCATTTATATTTGCTTGTATGCATTTATTATTTTTTCAATCCTTATTTAGTCAGGTACCATTTAGATTAAGAATCTCTTTTGCAAGGAAGACCTAAAAGGCAGTTGTGGATTCACTATATTGCAAAAGAATGCTTTGACACATGGCTGGGCCAGGGATTGTACCTGGGGAGCCCACATGGAAGGAAGCCTACATTTTTTGTGGCTGCAGTAGCTCAGTGATTAGGGTGTTGGTCTTACAACTGGAGGGTTGCAGGATCAAATCCCCATTTCAGTTGGGTTACTTTGTCATTGTGTCCTTGGGCAAGACACTTTATCCTTATTGCCTTCTGGTGGTGTCTGGTCACTTTGTCTCTGTAGCTCCATCAGCTTGTGACTGACTGATGTAAAGTGCTTTGTAGTCCACTGACTTCATAAAGTGCTATACAAATGTGAGGCATTGACCTTTTCCTAGGCCACAGCTGTCCCAATATGCCCCACTACATGATGATCGTGTGCATGATGCATATGTTCAGATTAGAGCCAATAGATGTACTTTATTTGTTCAAAAATATCTACAGACACATTGGAATATTGTCGCTGTCAGCAAAAAACATTTTAAAACGCAGCTTTTCAGGAAATGAAAAACATGTATTTCTTTGACAGAATATTTTCCCAAGAGTCTTGGAGAGCACATGATGTTTTTGGCAAAAGTGAAATGGGTCTTTAAGTTGTTTTTGGTCAGGAGAGGTTTTGGCCCTGGAACTCATTTTTGTCCTGTCTCCTTCTTATTTCTGAATCATGACCTCTGACCTTAATTTTAACCATGTCAGGCCAGCAGTGCTTTAGATGTTGATCAGGATTTTTGTTGTTGTTTGTTTTTGAATTTCTTTAGAACAGAACAGACTTGTTGCTTCATGAGATCTTTTAACCTGCTGTCAGATAGGCTCTATTGAAGTATTTTCTTGATTCTACAGGTCTGACAGTAATCAGACCTGGGCGTGTCTGGTTAAACTAGTTTAAACTTTCAAAATAATGTGGTTGATCACAATTTTTTTCATGGGGGCAATTCTTTTTTTCACAAGGGCCAGGCTGGATTGGGTAGCCTTTTCTGTTAATAAATACAATCATCATTTGAAAACTTATATTTTCTCAGGTTATCTTAGTCTGATATTGAAATTTGTCTGTTTATCTGGATCATTTAAATGTGACAAAAAACAAAAATAGAATACATTGGTGAGGGGTATAACTTAAACACGGGTATCAAAAGTGTGGCACACAGGGTAGCAAACAAACTATATATACACAAGGGAAGGTAATCAGGGGAACGAGGAGCAGGTGAGTTGATGGAACACAAGTGGAGGACTGGCAAGGGACAGTGGAGGAAAACAGTGTCATGCACAGACAAAAAAAAATCTACAGAAAATGGACACACATATATAAACTTACACAGGAACACACATGTGGAACATGACACACCTGTGGAGGGGTGGTTAGGGTGACACAGGGGAATTAAGAGGACAAACTAAACGCATAGGGCACAGACAGTACCCACCCTCAAGGGGCAGCTAGCAGATCCCTCGGGACACAAAAAACAAACAAGGGATCTGATTCAGAATGGTAGCCCTCAGTTAAAATCTGTGTTAGCTCAATGTCAACATGTTACAGATTACAATCTAAAATATTTTTAAAGCTTCATTCTGCAGCCACAATTTCTCAATAAGAATGTTTTCACTCCAGCCTTGGACTTAATTGCTCCATGTAAACCAAGTTGGAATTACATGCTGTTGCACTTGTAAAGCCACAGACATATTTGTTGAATGGTTTGCCAACTTTGGTGGAAAGTGTGACTGAGGAGAAAATGATCAGGTTGTTTAAATGAACCACTTCACCAAGGTTTTAACATTTGAGACACTAATCAGTGACTAAAACATGAAAGCATCTATGGATTCAGAAAAGACATAGGTTGTTGTTTTTGGACCCCTTATGAAAGAACTGTGTTGTCATTTACTCTGGATGACATTAGTCTTCAGTACTATTGTAAGGAACCTTGGTGTTATTATGGACTTGGATCTGTCCTTTAACTCTCCTATAAAATATGTTACCAGGACTACTTTTTTCCACCTGTGTAATATTGCTTGAATTTGAACCAGCCTGATCCAAATTGATGCAGATGAACTAGTCCATTAGTTCCAGACTTGGTCAATACAACTCTCTATTAGAGTCCCCAGCTGATCCAGAATGCTGCTGCTGAGTCGGGCACAAGTATCAAAATAACACAAAAAGAGGAACAATTAACACACAATTGAGTGGACAAGAGAGACGATCTGAGTATAAAGACCTCTGACCTATTATAAAGTTAAATGTATAAAAAATGCATAAAACAGACTTGAAAATTCCATACCAGCATCTTAAATGATGCTTGTTCAGCATATTCTGAACTAAACACTTGTTCATACTCACAAACAATTCAGACTAAATCCTAAGTATTTCTCAGACCTTAAAAGAAACAGGATTGTTCTCCATAATCTACAGTTTGGATTCAATTCTCAGACCAAAGTAACAATAAACATTTCTTTAAATACTGAGAAGGAAAGCAGCTCTTTTATAAAACAAACAAAACAAGCCACAATCAAATACCAATGTGTGGCAGTGCTAATGTACTTAGTGAGTAACTATGTGCAAGAGCAAGAGCTGGTCTACATGTTCAGATGCAAGAGCGCTCTGCTATGCAGTTAGAAGACGCGTACTGCAGACACATTAGTGCCTGGAACACACAAGTATCTATTAGCCACCTTGGAAATCAGCTTCATAAGAGCACTCAGATTAGTTCACGTTCCAGTAAGTAAAACCTGGCTGGGCCTATAGTTCACAGCTGTGCAGGCTTGGAGAGTGCTCCAATTCATCGCTGTCTGCTGCGTGAGGATCTTCGCATCTTCAAACATCATTACCAGGCATTATCCCTTGACTGCTAATGAATATAACTGTCTGTTGGCTATCAGCATCCTCTCCTTTCCAACTTAGAACTGCAAGAACTGAGAGCTCAGACAGGATTTAGGTCCAGAAAAATCTGCTGTGAATCCAAACTGAAAAACACACAAAACATCATCACAGATCAAAGTAAGGAGTAGAGAGACAGTAATTACATGCACTTCAAGTTGATTAACAAACAAACAAACAAACAAACAAACAAACAAACAAACAAACAAACAAACAAACAAACAAACAAACAAACAAACATCTATGAAGCTAATCTGTGCACTTTTATTTCATCAAATCTGAGTCATAGTCTCTTTGATTTCAAAATTTCCTGAATTTTAAGGTCAGGTTAAAAAAAAAAAGATCTGTTTTTGTGGCTGACAGGCATGTCCTAAACCCAGGACCACAGCAGACAGACAGACAGACAACAGATCCAGTGATTAGAGAGTTTCATTAAAGGTCTTCAGATGTTAAGAGCCATAACAATCCAGAATGGTTGCTTTATGAACTTTTCTTCATTCTGCTCTGCTGCATTTCAACTGATTCATGGAGGAAAATGTTTGTGCAACTCCAGTTCTTAAAAAACTGACCAAAGAAAGCTCAAAACCCTTCTTCCACCGTAACAAGATAAATAATATCAGTCAAATCACAGCAATCAGACCTACATTCACTCTGATTGGAATAAAGCTTACCTCAAAGAATGAGACTTCATCAGAATTGGATCAGATCATTCAAACCTGTAAACTCCTCTTTGTTGTTGATGTGTGAGATGACATCAGAAGATTTACAGGCCTTCCAACAGGACATCTGTTTAAAGATTTTACAGTTCCAAAGACCAAATCATTCCACCACCAATGGAAATGGAAAATTTGGGGAGAAAAATAACTTAATTTTGCTAGCAAATTTTAGCAACAAAAAAAAAAGTTTTTCTTTTTGTGTGTAATCCTGTGTTAAATTAGCAACCTGTTTAGCTGTGTAGCTAATTGACACCTCACCTCGCCTTCTTTTGCTTCTCCTCTCCCCAGCCGCCTCCACCAGCTCCTCTGGTGGGACCCCAAGGTGTTTTCAATTGTTGCAATTAAAGTGTTAACTTTGACAGCCCTAGTAGGTTTCTTCAAATTTCATGTTACCAATTTGTTTTCAATTCAAATCATGCCTTTGTTAAAGCTTGCTCACATCAAATGATTATTAATCAATATTTCTTCAGGTACATTCTCCCAAGAGTGACTTTTCTGCTTTTATATGTGGTTCAGATTTTAAACTTCCTGTTAATAAATCATGTTACTTGAAATTAATTTCCACGAGTGTACAGTAATCCACTGCTGTCATGACCTATGAAGGTCTTTTTAATAGTTAGGAGTCTAAGCTTGCAGTCTTGAAATCGTACCCAGATGGTGTGGTGTTTGCCCGCTCGACCCTCTGTTTATTTATCGCCATGCCAACTCGTTATTTACACTTTATAGATGGAGAATGTTGGGATTCATTAGTGTGAAAAAAGTGTTAAAAAAACACAAGTGGATGACAAGAAAGGACTTCTGAGGAGCAAAGAATTGTGAGAGATCAACTGAGGGCAGGAAACGGAAAGGGAGGCAGGCCAGCCATGACACGAGGTTGTCGCTCCAGCAGGCCTGATGGTGTGAGTATTGATATAAAAGCTAATTTACGACAGAGAACAGAAAGTGTGTTCACGTCTGAGCCCTCAGCTGCCAGAGAGTGTGGCCCTATGTTTAGAGGAGCTCTGAGAGGCCGTTGTGCATGTGTGTGTTTATGATGGCAGCATAACAAGTAAACCATGCTGCTGCTGTGCAACAGTTTGTTATTTAATATATTAGAAAATGTTTATTAGAATCTGGAGGGGATGGAAAAGCCACTTCTAATATTTGGAAAGAGCTTTTTACTGTTAATTAGCTTCTTTTATGAAATATTGCAGCAGGATGCTGGGGATGTGTGGAATAATAATAAACTTCAAGGGAGGAGTTGTACTTTTAAACAATGACAGTACACTATCAGCAGACTCTCAAATGGACAGTTTGACTGTAAAATTAAGCATCGGGGAGAAAAAAGGAAAAGAGGCTGGCATTTAACATCAGCTAACAACCCTTTGATGTAATTTTATGCAGTTGTTCCCAATTCAACACACAGTAGCTCTAGATTAGCACCATATAATATTTCTGTAGCTTTGTTTTATTGCTATTGTATAAGATGTTGCACCATCTACTGGAATATTAAGTCAATGTCAGGATATAAAATAATGACTGGAAGAAAATGGAGTCCAATCAATCACTATTCAAGTGACATTTAAAGCCCATTTATTGAGACTCAGTCATTTATTTAATCCCATGCAAAGATGGGCAATGATGCAAAGCTGAAAACTTCAGGAAATATTCAGAATATTTTTATTCTGAAGCAAGAAAAAAAAGTCATCTGTCAGTCTAAATGCAGACAGACACATTCCACACAGAAGCACTGAGTGGTTGCATCCATCACCTTCACCCACGTGAACCATTGAGTCTGGAGAGGGTGAAGGTTAGGCCAATGGTGAGACACAGCTCAGGGGTGAGGCAAATACCAGGGTCCTTCAAACAGGAGCACTTCCATCAGGGATATCCCTCCACTTTTCCCATCCTTCCACGAAGGCATGAGAAGTGTTGGGTCCTGGATGGTAACCAGACGGGCCAGAGTTGGACATAATTGCTGCCCCTGCCAAGGCGTGGAGGCAGAACCTTTAATTTGACTTGAGTAATGTCCCAGTGTTGGACGAAAGGCCAAAAAACAAAAAAAGGGCAGTTTCTTTTCCCAGGGGTTTTGTGGCAAAACTAATACACTCTTTGTGGCTCAGTGACAAACAAACCTTAGGGCTCCTGACTTAATTCTATAACTTCCTGCCAGCGTCACCGCTGAGCACCACCAGGTTCAACATCAGGTTCAGACAGGATGAGAACTAACTCTTCTGACATAACTCTTTAAAGATTAGAAGTCATCTGTAGATCAGGTTTCTCCTTTTAGGTTCATTTTGAACAACTTTTTACAGCAGCTCTATTTTAGAAAAGATTGTTTGAAAATGTGACTGAAAGGAATTCCTCCAAAGTGCCAATAAGATTAGGAAAAACATGGCCAGTATTAGGTTTAGACTTATTATATATATAAATTCCCAGTGAAATATGCTCCAAATGTGAAGGTTATGTCAGGAGTTTCAAATAGTAAAGATAATGTAACATTTGACCCATTTGTTGGAATGTCATTTACTGGTATCTGGCTGTTTTAACCACATTTTAGTGCGAGTTATGTACAGGTATTTTTTGTATCCAGTAGAAGGTTGACCCATCTTTCTTTGCCTAGAACTGAGGACCACTAGCTGCATAGATCAGGCAGAGGATGTTGTAATTCCTATGCAAAAAATAATGCATCAAAATGTCATGATTAAAATTGCTCAAATTTTTACTATCTGGTATGTGTTGTAAAGATAAATACTGTCATCTTCCCAAGTCTTTATCAGATATCTAAGTCCATATGATCATATCATCAATAGATTTGTGCTGATTTTGATTACATAATTCATTGTTTTTAACCACTGAGCCATGAGAGATCATCAAGTGTGCCATGGGAAATTATTTAGTTTCACTTAATTGGTCTAAAAAATAGTTAATTGTACTTTTTATTTGAAAGAAAAAGTATCAAAGATCATAAAATACATTTTTTCCTTGTGTTTATTTGATTCCTAAAGACACTTTGATCAGAATGAGTTCATATTGTTAATAAAATAAGTTTTGAAAAACACTGACATAACCATTTATGTTTCTTTGAACCTGCACCAAAGTCCAAGCATCATCTAACATGAGTGATTTTTCACTGAAAATCTCTTCCTTCCAACGCTCCACAGTCCATGATGCTTCTACTTATATTCAGGTTAGAGTCCTGTTTTCTGTTCAGCTGATTTTTTAAGCACTAATCCTTGTGTCTGTTTCTTTATTTATTTATGCATTCCCTATTTTCTTGGTTGATTGCTTTCATTGTTTTTTTTTTTTTTTTACATTTCTCTTTTTGGCTAATTTCACATTTATTTTGACTTTACTCCCCATTTCTGACTTAGCTCAATGAGCATCCAGTTTGCTGTCTAACTGCTTACTTACCTGTCTGCCTGAAAAAACTGAAAAACAAATTTTATGAAAAAGAAGAGCAATTTACAGTTCTTCCCCAGTAAACAGATTTGCAGACTGGATGTTGTGGAAAGATTGAGATAACCTCAGCAGCAGGTCAAACTTCTCCTTTTCCAGGTTATACTGACAATAATAATGAGCATGAACAATTTTTACATTACATTTTTTTATATTTTAATATTCATAATAACATCTGAAATTTCTGGCAATCTTCTTTCTCTTGAAGCCCAACGCACCATTGTGTTAGAGGCATTGCTTCTCTGCTTGCTAACAGTGGCTCAGTTTGAGGTTATTTTACTGAATGGTATTTATACAGACTCCGTTCAACATAACTAACAGACTTATTCTGTTTATATAAACGTCCCATCATAGGCTGTGTGTTGTCTGAGTTTATAGATGTTCATATAAGAGCAGATGTATACAAACTGTATCAGAGCAGGCTGAGCACCCAGAAGCAGATGTTGTTTAGATACTGTGGTTTTCTGTAGATCACTTAAGAAGGTGCCTCCAAAGCATTTCACTCTGACAAACATTTAGTACTTTTGGCAAAGGAACAAACAGGAAAAAAAGCTTTTATTTTGATCGTCATAATTTCCAGGTGCCGGCTGTCAGAGAGTGAGAAGAGGGCTTCTCCGAGTGTTTGTATGAACTCATGATGAGGTTACTGATGTAAACATGAAGCTCAGGATGCAAGTCTCCTACTAAACAGAAGCAAGAGGACAAATAAACACAATCATCAGTCAAGATGCAACATCTCATTTAAGCTCCTGCTCATATTATCAGATCAAACATGTCAAACATTTGTGATAATTCTTTGTAGCACGTTAATCTCAAAAAGTGCCGTCAGGAGAAACATTTCAAGTCATCTGAAGTTAAATAAACACTGCTAAAGTAAATGTTTTACATTGATACTGTAGAACAGTACCAGGTGATCAGGGGGAAAGTGTTGTGTAATTTTTAACTTAAAATAGATTCCAAAAAGCATTGTTGTACATGTGTTAGGACTTTAATGGTAAGGTGTCAATGCATATGCACTGAAGTCATGGGGTGAGAATGAGGATCATGAGAAACGTGAGGGATCAGCCCACAAATACACAGTAGGAGCTGGTGGCTGAAACTCCAGTCGCCAAGAACACCATTAGTAACACACTACAGCGTAATAAAGTCTTGTAGCTGTAAGGTCCTCCGTCTCCAAAAGGCACATGTTCAAGTCTGTCAGTTTGCCAGTGAACATCTATGATTCAGAGAAGGCATTGGAGAAACATCTGAGGTCAAATGGGACCAAAATCAAGCTTGTTGGTATTAACTTCCCCTGTTGTGTCTGAGATAGCACAATGCTGAGTATGAAGCACACAATCCCCTCAGTCACAGGTGGAAACGTTATGCTTTTCAGCTGCTTTTCAGCTAAGGGTACAGGGTGACATCACCACATTGAGGGGTGACTGGACGGGGATACAAATAATGATGGGTCAGTCAGCAGGACAATAACCCAAAACATACAGCCAAGGCAACAAAGGAGTAGCTAAAGAAAAGTTATGGAGTGGCCTAAATCCAAGTTTAATACAACTGAATTAGATTTACTGGAATGGGTTGGGTTGGCCTGAATCTGGACCTAGAGGAATGGATTGGTTACTTTGTTCAGCGCTTTGAGATGAGTAGGTTGTGAACTGGCCCTTCATAAATAAACTGATTTGAATTGAATTTATTTATTACAAAAATGTATTAAAAGATAAATTGTGTTCAAGTGACTTGTTTATTAGTCATGAGTCATAGCTTCATCTGGAGTCATAAGGGCTTACCTTTGGTCTTTTGTATTGAAGAAGGAGCTGCTGAAGGGCAATGCTCTTGATTTACGGCTCCATACATTCCAACCCTAACTTATGGCCATGAGATGTGTATTGCTGCCCAGAGTACAAGAACCTAAATAGAAGCAAATCACATGATCTGCCACTGTACGGCAGCCAGTCTCTGCCTTAGAGCCAAGGTAAGGACCTCCATCATCCAGGAAGAGCTCAGAGTAGAGATGCTCCTCCTCCTCCTTGAAGAAGTCAGTTGAGGTGGTTTGGTGATCAGGATGTCTCCTGAATCTGAATATTTTCTGAGCACAACTCACTGCGAGGGGATCCCTAGGAAGACCCAGAACTTACTGGATGAATATACTGTATATGCATTATCTTTAGTCTAGGAATACCTTGGGATAACCAAGGACGAGCTGGGCTTCCTTATTGGACTTGTTGCCTCTATCACCTGACCTTGAATGAGAAAAGTAAAAATGAATGGATGAACAGACTGATAAATATCTCTTATGGATATCCTAATGTGCTGTTTTGATCAGTATTTGTTTTGGGGTATATAAGCCTCCTATTTGTCAGGGCCAGTAGTTGAATCATCTGTTGTGGGGGCGCACAGGACTGATGTTTCTGGAAGCAGATACACAATATTTGTTTTTCCAATTCAAGACAAACTAAAAACAAAAATCTATGTAAACTTCAGCATGTTTTCTGAGTTTCACAACAAAGCTCGCGGGTTGCTGACTTCCCTGGAGGACTGCATGGATGGTGGCTGTGCAGGAACAGTCTTAATGTGTGTCTGGCACACATCTCTTTGTGTGTGTGTGTGCATGTGTGTTTTTAGTGTGTGTCCCATTTCCAAACCCTGCCTCAGCAAAGGGGTTACAGCTGCATGCACACATGCTTCTGCAAGTTTGTTCAGATGAAAGTCTCGCAGCGCTCAACATTAAAAACCTGAGCATGAACCACACCACTCGACAGGCTTTCCGCCACTCCAAAGGTCAAATTATATCCGACTATTAGTGGCTTGTGTAATGGATCTCGTTAGATCTTATTGCAGAACAAGGGTTGTGACTTTTCCAGAGATCTCTTGCTTTGGAAGTTTATGTTTTGGTTAAATAAATTTGGACATTCATATGATTTTCATAGGTTCAAAGAGTTTTGACTTACATAGAAGTAAGAGAGGAAAAAAAAGAAGAAAAGACTGAATAAATGAAACACCACTGAGTGGCTTGTGTTTTGGGGCTGACGTTTTTTTCTCCTGTTTTATCTGCAGCACAATCACAGCATCATGTTTGTGGGTGGCGGTGGGGTGGAATCAAAATAAAACTAAATGTATGCATAAATACTCTGCTATAATGGATGATTCTAAATGTGTTCAATGTGGGCTGTATGGTAAAATCACAATGTGTGCCACTGAGGTTCCCAAAGCCACATTTGTAATTATTGTGAACGGTCTTGTTTACATCCATAATGAACCAACAGCAACATCACATCCCTGCACTAAGCAGTTAAAGCCTCCCCTTCTCCAAAACATAATGAGCTTTGATAAATACACTCCTGGAACGTCTGAGGCACGTTTAAGCTCCATAAATCTAGGCCTTGTTCTCCAGTGAAAACTAAAGAGATTTTATTCAAAATGTATTTTGTATTAAATTGGTCTAGACTTGTTTGGCCTATGAAGGCATCTGGATTGAATCATCCATCACGGTTTTGTTTTGTGTTGTTAATTTTCTGTCCCTCAGCCATGTTTTCTTTGTTTTATTTTAGATATTTTAGTTTGTCCTGTGTCTCCTGCTGTCATTCAGCCCATCACACCTGTGTATCATCAGCTCAGCAAACCACTAGTAGTCATCCAGTGATCACATCTCCATGTGAAAATAGTCTGTCCATCCATCCATCCATCCATCCATCCATCCATCCATCCATCCATCCATCCATCCATCCATCCATCCATCCATCCATCCATCCATCCATCCATCCATCCATCCATCCATCCAGTAAAGGTCACAGGGAGCTGGTGTCTATCTCCACCAGTCACACAGACACAAACAAGAATCACAACATTAGGAAAGCCAAAAGTGACACAATTCAATAATTTAACTCAAACTTTATTTATAAAACAAGACGTGCTCGTCTCGCCGATGAATACTCTGAGACGTCTCGTCTCATTTCAGTCATCAAAGAGCCGCATTCAGCCCGTCAGCGTCTCATTAACGTTTTGGAAAAAAAGGTGTGTTAACGCTATATTTTGTTATTGTCTTCATCAACGAAAACAACACTGGTTGTGATGCAAACTTAACACAGTGGAATTAGCTAAAAACTGTCAATCAGCCAAGAACTACGACATGTCAGAGAGTGATGTCAGCTCCCCGTGGTCCTAAAACCCACCTGGTCAAAGGAGCTAACAGGTGAGTCTGAGAGAACAAAGTTGATCAGAGGAGCTGCTCAGAACATTATAGCTCACACTACAGGCTACTTTTATGGTATGCCATAAAGTGTTTAATTTTAAATGTTGTATGACATTTTACTTTAATTTAAATAAAAAATGCTATATGATATATATTTTTAAAAAGAATCTTTACAAAAGAGGAGATTTAGTTGTCAAAAACTTTTCCCAAAACATGCATTTTAAAAAATCTCGTCATCTTATATTCAGGTAATGATGATAAATACCAAGCAGCCAGCAACACAAACAACAACGGAGGCGAGAGATGCTCGTTTTCTAGGTGAAAATACAGTCAGTATTAAGATTCATTGTAATGTTCATAAAACTGTTAAGGGTAAGTTTGACCATTAATATGTTAACGTTTCAGGTCAAAAAAAATTTTTTAATTACATTTTCAAGGTAACTGTGGCATGACTGTAAATATCTATCCAGCTGTCTTTTTCTTTAAACTAATCCAACTTTTTCTTTCTACAGTTTCAGTTTTTGTTGTTTAAAAATCATTCATACAGCCAGTGCTTTAAGTGGAAAAAAATAAGTGCCGGTACGCTGAGGGGTGAAATTTAGAAGTCCCGGTACTGCGTACCGTTCCGTACCGCCCCACTTAAAGCACTGCATACAGCACATCACTGAGCTATAGCTTCAACTTTCAGTCACAATTCATGTTTTGATTCCATCAGGTCTCTCTCCAGCTGATTGTTTTTGTCTTCTCAGGTCAACACTGAATCCATGATTCATGTCAGTGCTGATCTTGATCCCAACCTCTCCACATGTTACATGCAAACCTAAGACTCCGCTCCACACATTTGTGTAGTTAGCAAACAGCCTGAGAGAGGAGAAAAGACATTCCCAGGACTTTCCTCACAAAGATAAACAGAGAAAGGAAAACAGATGAAAGAGGAGGTGAGCCAGCTTGTGTTTTTGAGTCCCAGAGTGCTGTGAATGTACAGCATGAGTCCAGTTCAAAACATGGAAACTAACCCTTTTGGTTATAATCAGATCAATTTGTGAAAAAAACACAAAAGGCCCAGATGTCAATAAACTGGAGTCAAGAAGGAGTATATGATTTATAATATGCATTCATAAGAGCTCAGAAAGCAAATTTACATCAAGTAGCTCCATCAAACATGCAGCTCTCTAAACAAGCCCCTTTTGTGAAAAGAGGGGATGCCTGAGGAGTGCCAGAGGCGTCTTTTCTGCCAGCCTCACTGCATGTTATTCAGACATCGCCAAATAAAGTCTCCCAAAGAGCAAAGCTCGGTTGAGATAAGCGTGTCTCTCTTCGCAGCTTTTCCTTCTTTTTTTCAAGCTTGCTCTTTCCCTCCCAGCTGGGATCTCTAGGAACATAATATAACACTTGTTAGACATTCCCTCACTGCGGTAACACGAACACTTGCTTAACGTTTGAAGACTGCAGCAGGAGCTTTTGAGGTATTTGCATTTCAAAAAGCTCCAGTGAGCCCTGACCTCCAAGAAGGTACGGTGGAGCAGGCGTCTGGGAGTGCTCTGCGGATTGTTTAGTACACACACACAAACACACACACACACACACACACACACACACACACACACACACACACACACACACACACACACACTCTAAAACCCATGGAGGTGTTACAGTGTTAAGTATGCTCTTCTGGACCTTAACTGCCTGCAGGAGCTCAGGCCCCCAGCTCCAGGTCTAACAGCCGTTATGGCTCCAGCCGACCCATCCCAGCATGTTTTAGACTCCACTGTGGAGGCAAATAGTCCAAACAGACAGCAGTGTTTAGCTACGTCGAGGGGAAGTCAGTGAGGGAAGTCAAGGTAAACAACATTCCCTGCTGCCTCCAGTGAGCCAGTGACTGCTGAGCTGCTTTTTCAGGGTCTCCACAGAGGAAGAGGGAAAACCGAGGCAATCAGGAAACTCTGCTAAACCCCGAGTCTGTTCAACCTGAAGAACATGATAGTCGGAGTCTCTGAAGCTTCTCCCTCCTTGAACTTTATAAACATTGTAGTCAAAGCAGAGTGAGCAGCACACAGCGAAGAATTCATACACACTTAGAGGGATGTGCTGAATGGTGACAAACTACAGTATTTGCTAATTTTCAGGCATTTATAATAGCTCTTGTTCAAAAAAGTCTACGATGCATTAGAATGCTATATTTCCTGTTTGCAAACCTCAACAATTTAGCATTTTTTCAGTTTGTGGTGTTTATGCTGCTGCAGTAGAGCGTAGAGTAGAGCAATAGCAGCATAGTAATTTTGGTTGAAGCAAACGATGTGACTTTTTTGAGCAAGTTGTTTGAAAAACCCTACATCAGCCATTAGTTCATCATCGTTCATCAGCCTCTCCTGATCTGACTACTGCTCCAGCCAGAGGACTACTGATGTCATTGGTGGGTATGGTCCTTTCTCTAAATAAATAACTGCTAGAATGCTGCTTCAAAACCAAATGACCCAAATTTACCATTAAGTTAAATCACTATACTTGACTAATACCACATTAGAACTGTTCTTCTGTTTGCATTTGCATCTTTTTGTTCACAGAGCAATGCTGCTAACATGAGCTCCTTGAAGTCTGATCATGTAAAAACTAGAAAAGCAAGCCAAGTCAGAGCAGGAGAGTGCTCACAGCAACAAAAGTGCAAACGTTTTTCTCATTTAGATTAGCAAAAGCTTAAAATACACACCAGGACCTGGCAGCAGCAACATTCTGGAATACCTTCAGTTGAAAATTACCAATAATAACCATTCGCATTTTGTAATTTTCATCAATTTACTTCACAATGCCTAAGCTCATGAAATCGGCTCTTTTGCACAAATAGCTGGCTGAAGCTGTCCAAATGGATTTATGGTTTCAGCAAACAATCCCCAGTGCTCTGGAAGCAACGCAAAGCACTGGCAGAACTAAAGCATGTTGATCTAATACACGACACACAATGAGTCACATCCGTGTAAAAGTGTGAGATACTAAGAGCAGACGTCAAATCAAACTGTGAGGACGATTTGTCTCTCAGGCTAAAACTGTCTGTATTTCCTCTGAGGGATTAGACCTGAAGACCTGCTTTTCTCAGTAGTAAAAATAAATGTAAGTCAGCTTTTATTTCCCATGTTTATTGTAGAACAGACACAATAATGTTGATTCAAGCAGAATCAAAACAGTAGCTCATGTGTCAAATGCCTTTTCAAATATGAAATACTTTTCATGTACGATCATTGTCCCTTGTGATACTTCACGCTACTACCTCTGTTGTGTATTTTGCCACACATGCTGCTGTACTTTTAATTTGCACCTTTGTGGGTCAAAATGTGAAAAAGGAAGCACGTACAAAAAACAAGTTTTGTGATGTTGAAGATGTACTGTTTCAGTCACTTACTTATTTAATACTGAACGAAGCAGCTTCGTCTACTTCTGTTGTTTAAAAGTGAAGCTGAAAGGGTTGTAAAAGTTATCTCATTAATTCAGAAAAACAGAACCATTTTTATTTTGTAAAAGTCATCTTGTTTATTCTGAAAAACAGAGTTTTTTTTCCTTCGGGTGAATGCAATACGCTTCCGTACATTCCTGCCTAGTTATTAGTTATTACACTGTGTGATTGGTTCCAGGGATGTATCTGTGTAGTTGTATAGAGTATGGTGTACACAGTGAATTGGTCACAGTAAGAATGTTTTGAGCTTGACTCAGTTAGAAGCGTGCTGCATGGAGTTTGCAAGCTTTCCCTGAATGGGTTTCCCTTGTGTACTCTGTTCCCAAAGACCAAAAATATGCAGGTTAGGCTAATTAGTGATACTAAATAAATGACTCATAACTTCCTCAGTTTAAATGAGGACAAGAGGTCATTCTGTTTGGTTCTAGTGGTTCCTGCACTGGTTCCCAATTAAATCTGGGTCTTTTAGAGCCTTTTAGAAAATCTCAGGTGAAAAACTTAGGGCTGTTTTTAGGTTCAGATTTGAACTTTGAGAGGCAGATAATTTAAAGACAGATTTTACAAACTGATGATTTTATCTAAAGTAAAGTTATTTTTATCTTTTATCAATTTTGAGAAAGTGATTCATGCTTTTATCACCTGCCAGCTAGACTACTGTAATTCACTCTATGCTGGTGTTAGGCTTCTCTCGCTCGTCTTGCAGATGGTCAAAATGCTGCTGCCAGACTTTTGACATTCATAAGGAAGCGTTATCATATCTCCTGTCCTCGCTGCACTTCACTGGCTCCCTGTTGGTTTTCGAATCCATTTTAACTATCAAATTTTGAAGCAGTACACAGCCAGGTCCCCCAACACCTTCTGGATCTACTGCTCCATCCAGAACTTTATGGTCTGACTGCCAATGATCACCTTCTGGTGGTTCCAAAGACAAGGCTGGTGCACAAAGGTGATCATTCCTTTGCCATCATAGCACCTAAAATGTGGAACCATTTCCCCCTCCACATCAGACATGCATCCTCTGTGGCTCATTTTAAATCCCTTTTAAAACCCCACTTTCACTCCTTGGCTTTTAATCCTGAAATAACTGAAATAAGTAACTAATATAATGTGTTGGTGGGGTTTGGGACTGGACCATGTGGTGTGCTAAATATTATTGATAAGGCAGTTTTAGAGTGGGAAATACCTTTACTGTATGTATCTGTATACAGCACATGGCCGAACAAAGAAAACAAATATTGATAAATCACCTTCCCACCTACCAACATAACTGGATACAGTACATGGATGAACATATTTTGAGATATTTTTTTAAACAAGAGGGAAGCACAACATTATATAGAATTTATATGTTGTCTCTGAGGTCTGACTGGTAAGTATCACCATCTCCATCCAGACTGGGGCCAGACTGAACAATGAAGCTGCCTGTGTGCCTGTTTCCATGTGTGAGACTTAGTTCTGCTGCAGTTACATGGCCTTTGGTAATTAAGCTCTTTAAAAGTCCCAAAATACATCACAGAGAAGTGTAATTTTTCACTGGTACATTAATAAAGGCAAACACAGAGACAGGTTAAAAAAGGGTGGTACCTCTTGACTCTGCACACGCATGCATGCAAAAACTGAAAAAATGTTGGTGTGATGGTTCAAACTACAAAGAGCATTCCACTTAATGAGTTTTGCAAACTGGACAAAACTGTTTTGGAACACCCAATATTCAGTGCAATAGCCAATTATGGCTAGTGTTCGCATACACTGACATCAGATCAAGCTGCAGCGCACCACAACACTTTAATGAACATGGGAAAAAATATCTGGCTGCAACAGCATAACCAGCTTGTAATTTATATCACAGTTCTTTATTTGCAGATGTGGTTTAACACACTTGTGGCCACACATATATTTCTCATGTGAAAGTCTTTTTATTTAAAACATGATTGAAATAAAGCACAAGATAGCAGCTTTTTCCTAAAAGACTGAAATCTGTGTATTTGATCTTTAAGTTTCACATTAAATCTCTGTCAGGAACAGGCAGTGTATGAAAGCTTGGTAAAACAATGCTAGTTCCTTTTTGGAAGACACAGCTGCCATGATGTAAAAGGCAAGTGGATGGAGTCCAACTGTGGAGAAAAAAGGCTGTAAACAAAAACATTGCTCTGGCTCAGCCTTGAACAATCTGAGCTCCACTCCATGGCCTGAAGCATATTGCTGCTGCATTCTGCCTTGAAATCCAGGAATAGCCCTTAGCAACAGTTACCCCCAGCTACAGCCCTTTGACTTGTACTGCATTGGCATCTAGGGTCTACTGTCAGATTGGCACTTTGCACACACTGAGCTGTTTGCTTTTCTGAATTCCCATGATGGCTGGGAAGTGAAAGGGATGTTTCCACCACTGAATAAAACCTACTTTGTTTCTGCTCCATCAGTCAAAGGCTCTAAAAGTTCACAGCTTTTTACAGTTTTTTTAAAACAAAAATGTTTGTAGACCAAAGAAGCTTTTCTTATGAGAAATGTAGTCTCAAAAACACCAAATCTATTTATAAATAACTATCTAAATGAAGAGAATCCAAAAATGAGCTGTGGTGAACTTTGACCACTCCTTCCGTGTGCATAATGATGTAGTTGGGGTCTCAGAACAATACAAACAGGGCCATTGTGGTGATGGATTCAATGGACATCAGGTAATTTACTGACAGGGCAGCAACACCAGCTTCTGTTTCACAGAATTTAAGTAAGAAAGTATTGACCAGGTGCTGAAGATCAAATGTGTTGATTAACTGATCTTCATCAGTGGGTTCAGGGACCAACTCTATAAGAGCAGGATTTTACTGGTCTGGACCATAAAGGTGTGTGTAAACATGATGCTAGGGAGAAAAGGCATCAGTATTGACCCTAGAGAATTTACTGTTGTTGCCCATCAATCTTAGAAGGGTTAAAGGCACGGATGTAGATTTAGCATGGACAGAGGCGACGTGTCCCCACCAATACCCAGTCATCACTAACTGGTCTCAATAACTCGATGTAAGGGTGCATAAATAGTGATGAATTTCCACCAATAACATGTACAGCCCAGTGGACCTATAGATGCTGTGGGTGGACCTGTGTCCAGGGGAAGGGGCCGTGCCTGGATTGCCCTTTGCTCCAGCGTGGACATTGTGGTCCACGCTCCAGGACACACCCCTCCCCGTGGATAGAAGTCCACTCCGAGCCACTCGCCAATGGCATCTGCCCTGCGTCTAGATCAGGACCGGAAACTACCGCAACCTGGTAAAGCCTGGTCCAGGGGGCATGTCTTGGCCTGGTCCCCACCAATGTCAAAAGCAAATCTACAAAAACCCCAAAATTTGAGTTCGTCATTCAGCAGAGTGAAAAAGCATTCATACATATAAGGCAGCTGCCAGTCTTTCAAGGGGTGGACGCCCTGACAAATTCATCCCACTCACACTGTGAATTGACATAAATCCCAAGAGCTCCATCTGAGACTGTTTAGTTTCAGTTAGCAGGTTAATGTTCATAACACAGTTATTTATTTATTTATTTATTTATTTATTTATTTATTTATTTATTTATTTATTTATTTATTTATTTATTTGTTTATTTATTTAACATATGTTTATATGGAGGATTAACCTCTTGAGATGAAACATCTCGTTTTCGAGGGGGTCCTCCATTACAACAAAAACAGGAAGAACAAATAAACAAGACAGCAGATCAAAGATAACAGTTAATGACAGCAAACAACACAGAACTACCAACACACACACACACACATACACACACACACAATGGCTCACTATGCTCCAACCCACCCCACCCAACACTAACCCCACAACAAACATGATAAATAATAATTAATAAAAAAAACAAAAAAACAAACAAAAACAAAGTATATACATGACCAATAAAATCAAAAGAAAATAAACACAATTAGTAACATAGACAAGTGTTCTGAAGATGTTCAATCAGGGCTCTTTGAAACATAGTAAATGAAGATCTGGAACGGATGGATAAGGGAAGATTGTTCCAATCATACGGAGCTTTAAAACAAAAAAGTAAATTTCCCAACCTCTCTTTTAATTCTGGGAACAATAAAAAATTTTTGATCATTAGAACAAATCACATCAATTAGAAAACAACCAAATGAGTCTAACAACCCCTCCAACAAAAAACAAAAGCATGGCAACACAACTTACAAGAAAATTCAGTGTTGGATTCACTACATTATCTCCCATTCATTAGTGGTTTGTTTTTGTTTTTTTTTAGAAATTCTAATTTTTGTTTAGATTGCTCTTAATGGTCTGGCTCCATTTTATCTCTAGGATCTTCTACAACACCACTCTTCACCTAGAACACTTAGTCTATCACTAGATGCTTTTATTGTGGATGTTCCAAGATCCAAACTGAGGTAGAGGTGATTGTGCTTATGCCATTGCTGCTCCTAAATTATGGAATAATTGACCTCTCCATATCAAATCTGCACATCAAATCTGCACAAAGTTTGGAAAACTTCAAGGTTTTTCTTCAGATTCACTACACCAGGAGTATTCAAATATGAACCGGGATGGGCCACATGACACTCTGTGGAGTGTCCATGGGCAGGTTCGGGCTATCTGTGCCAATTCATGGTTGATTTCATTACACAACGACAGATCATCGTGAGCATAGAACAAGATTTTGAAGGTAGAGAGCTGAATGAATCACTGTACAGATACAATCATTTTGCTATTGTGAGAGCAGTAGTTTGTCATGTTTGAAATGTAAATGTCATCTAATCGGGTTCTTAATATATTCTCTTTGAAAGCCTGAAAATACCTTATGACTTACAGTAAAATGGCATTCAATCCTAAAAGAGACTGTGGCCCAGAGGTAGAAAAAGTCTCCCTTCACCTGGGAAACCCAGGCTCAAATCCTGGCCCCAGTATCTAACATTAGATATATGGCTGCTGGGCCAGAAATACATGGGTCATGGACCGCATCTGGCTCACAGGCCTCCTTCTGAATAGTCCTGTACTACACTCTTGTGTTTTATAACTATTTTATTACTTTAATGTTTTACTGTTTTCTAATTTTATTTATTTATTATTGCATGTCTTGCTGTTTTTGACAGCACTTTGGTTTCTTAAATAATTTAAAAAGAAGGACTTTTTTAACCATGACTACATGAACAGGAACAAGCTGTTGGTGGTTTCCTAAATAAATAAAAAAGTAAAGACCAACTTAACTTTAATATGACTTTTATTTATCGTAATTGTATTGTTGATGAGCAGAAGATGGTGTTTATTCACTTCTGCAGTGCCATGTTCTTACTGTGTTAGTTAGCTTGGCCAGAGATGGGACTAACCCTGAGATCAGTGAGGACTGCCAGGTTCTCCTTGTCTCTTCTGGCGATGGCTGCTCAAACGTTTGCCAGCACCTCATTGTTTGTTGACTTCAGTCAATTAACAATCAGTTCCAATCCACCGAGTAGGGAGCGCACCATTTCCTCTGCATCCTACAGTCAAAGAGTTTCTTATTAGCTGGCGCTCAGTGAAAATGAACACAGGAGATGACGGAGAGGAGAGCACAGTAATTAGGAAAAAGAAGAGGCAGACATTTGAGCAGAGCAGATAAAGAAAAACACATTTTGAAAGCACAAAGGATGCATTCTAATCAGGCCTGCAAACATTCTACAGCACTATTATGTTTTTAGATATGGGTATGCAAGCAAGAAGCTGGATGTCTTTGTCACCTAATCTCACTCACACCTAGAGATAAGAAGCCAAAAGTGACATGTGAGCTTTTCTCCCTACACTGAAGTCTTGTGGCTTATTTTTTGGGGTTCGTGAAACGACCTGGTAGAGTTGGACTCTGAGTCACTGTGGGGCAATGTCGAACTAACTGAGAGGACCACAGCAGAAGAGCTGGCAGAGACAGTGGCTGCAGAAAAGCTTGGCAAATCAGGCTGCTGTTTAAAATCACAACTCACCATATTGCCAGCCACAGAAGAATAGATCAAGATGGCCCAGTCTGTAATGTTTGGTGCTTTGAAAATAGAGCTGAAATTTCCCCCAAAAGCATACAATTATAAACGACTGGATGCAAATTGGAAAGTCAGTTTAATTTGAATTGGTTTCAACATCAATCTACATGTCTGGGGCTGATGCAAGACTCAGAACTTCAGACTCCCAACACGACAGAATGGACATTGTATTTAATTATTTTGTCATTGTATTATGTTCTAGAATAGCACCTTACTGGCAGCTTGTTTCAGTAGCTCTGTTTTGTTGCAAGTTTGATCCTTCATTCACACTTTGGTGGTGGTAAACTAAATGTAAGTAAGAGTTTATTTATAGAGCACCTTAGATATACGCCACAAAGCACAGTGTGTAGCCACAGCTGCCCTGTGGCAGACTGGCGAGGCTGCCACTTTGCACCATCGGCCCCTCTGACCACCACCAACATTCACACACAGGCAAGGTCGACAAAGTGACCTGACAGGAGCTAGGATTTAAACAAAAACCCTCCGATTGCCAGACAACCACTCTCCTTACTGAGCTACTGCTGCCCCGACATGAGAAAAAGATAGATGAGGTTGAAGAGCATCAACAGGAAAATAATGAGAATCCAGCTAGAAGATTGGAAATGCAGCATTATGTGTTTCACTGAGACATGGCTGCAGGGTCATATCCCCGACTCCAACGTCTCTCTATCTGCTTTTTGGATGATACGAGCTGAAATTTGATGAGGAGCTGAAAAAGCAAAGGAATTGGATTAGCAGTGCTTGTCAACAACCAATATAATTCAGAACATGCTACTGTGGAATACTGTCTCTGCAGCCCAGATATTGAACTGCTATCTTAACTAATCAACAGTGTCTTCAGCCAGAGGCTTCTTCAGATCCATTGCAACACAGACCATTACAGAAGATCCTTCCTGCCCACAGCTAGAACAGCCTACAATGACTTTTAGAAAAAAGTTACTCAAACATCTCATTTCCCTCTGGGAATAATAAAGTAGTTTTGATTTAAAACATATAAATCAAGAGATTTTCAGGAACAGATTGATTGTTTTGGTCCACAACCACTGGATGTAGTTTTGCATCCAACAGAGAGCTGAGATCTGGCCACTGTGCTGTGTATGGGCTTTGTGATGCTGTGCCAGAGAAGCAAGCATGCACTCAGTCCAGGCCAGTGAGAGGGCTGCCAGGACCACGAGCTGACCCCCCAACACACAGGAAGCTCTTCCTCAGGAATACTGATGCCGGCTGGCTGGGAGTCCCTACGACAGAGAAAGCTCTCTGAAGCCACCAGCTGCGACGGACCAACCAGAATCTCTTTCATGGCCTGGATGGGCCCCTAAAACCACAGCATTATGAGGCTGCACACGGAAAGACCCTTTTTGCTCAGCTCTTCTCTTACTCAGGATGAAATGAAATAGAAAACACATTATCTGGTGTGTGATATGAAACTAAAGCAGAGCTCAGAATGGCTGCATCATGCCCCGTAGCTCTTCTCTGAAGCAACCAGACTTAACTGGCACAGCTCCCAGTTTGGGGGGTGGGGGGGTGATCAAGCTTTTAACCCTTTAAAATGCACTCACTCAAAAGCTTGAAAATTTAAAGCTTCATCTATTGATTGTTAAAGATAATTTTGTTGTTTTATTTTGATTCAATAAAAAAATTATGTTTTTAAACTGTTTTTACTTTCCATCATTTATATGGATTTGAAATTAGATTTTTTATTCATCTTATTTATGTATTAATTTTTATTTACTTTTTAATATTTAACACTTTTATCATTAAAAGTGAAGTTTTTCATATATTTTAAGTTTTACATTTTTGAAAATGTTTACTTTTTAATTCTAAATAAAGTTTTTGAATATTTATATTTTATTTACTATTTAAAATGTTTGAACATTTTAGCAATTATATTTGTCTTTTTACATTTTTTCTAGTTTTTTAAACTTTGATTTTATTATTCTTTTTTTTTTTTACTTTTGTACTTTTTACCATTAAAACACAATCTTTTACTTTTGTCTTACTTTCTTTTCTTTTTTTAACTATTGCAAATGTTTCAGCTTCAGGCTGCAAACCAAATTTTAAAGCAAAAGACAACCCAGACTTTTTTCAAGCATTGTTCCACGATGGTGGAATGACTCATCAAGCGCTACCAGAACACGGGCGTCCCTGTCCATCTTCAAGTAACTTCTGAAGACCCAGCTCTTCAGAGCATCTTCTAAAGCAGCACCTACCCTGCACTTCCCTACCCTACTCTACTACTCTCTTTGTGCACTTCCATCTACTTGTTTTATTTTCCCACACTCACCTCACCTCTGGCAGAACCTTTACTGTTAGCCTCAATGGCAGTTTTTGTTGCATTATCATTTGTAAAGTTGCTTTGGATAAAAGCACCAAAATCATAACATAGGTGATCAGATATGGTCACTTATCCTTTAAGGGTTAAATGTGCTTCTGCAATTACAGCAAATAAAAAAAATAAAGTTTCATAGCTGGGAGAACAAAAATACCTATAACAAAGTATTTAAGACACTTTTATTGTACTAAATCAGTTCAAATAGATATTGAACAAAGCATGCTTATAGGTCTTTGTGTGGAGGGGGAGCAGCACCGTATGGAGGATCCAGTGGATGCATTTAGACCACAGCTCTTTCATAAATCCACTATGAATCTGCTAACTCAAACCACATGGCTTCTTTATCTAAATAAGGTCTGCAGCAATGCAGCTGTATAAGGTTCCTCAGCTCGGAGGGCAACCAACATTATTTAGCTCTCGTCATTACCCCATCCCAGGAAATTCACCCAGAAACCATGTTCATTAATTTCTTTCGAGCTTGGCCTACTGACATCCAGACAAACAATGTCAAACTTTGTTAAAGCTCAAAGGTGGATCTACTCATCCTATTTCTCTCCATATGGTTGCCATGCATGGCTGTTGCTACTCCTCATGTTCAGAGAAATTCCAGTAAAAGTAGACTTCACTCCTAAGAAGTCTCTAAGCAGACATTCTATAAGACATTATCTGCTGTGACTGAAACTTTTGGAGAACATCATCACATGGAACTGATGCACACTTACAGGTAGACTCTTCTTAACACATTTACATGTTCATATTTTTAGTATATGATTTTCTTTCTACCCAAAATGACTTAAGATTATTAACGTTTCTGTGAGGAGCTTACAAACACAGATACACACACACACACGCACGCAAGCACGCACACACACACACACACACACACACACACACACACACACACACACACA
>SSNR01000324.1:694961-727324 GCA_006937965.1 Callopanchax toddi
TTTTCATATATTTTAAGTTTTACATTTTTGAAAATGTTTACTTTTTAATTCTAAATAAAGTTTTTGAATATTTATATTTTATTTACTATTTAAAATGTTTGAACATTTTAGCAATTATATTTGTCTTTTTACATTTTTTCTAGTTTTTTAAACTTTGATTTTATTATTCTTTTTTTTTTTTACTTTTGTACTTTTTACCATTAAAACACAATCTTTTACTTTTGTCTTACTTTCTTTTCTTTTTTTAACTATTGCAAATGTTTCAGCTTCAGGCTGCAAACCAAATTTTAAAGCAAAAGACAACCCAGACTTTTTTCAAGCATTGTTCCACGATGGTGGAATGACTCATCAAGCGCTACCAGAACACGGGCGTCCCTGTCCATCTTCAAGTAACTTCTGAAGACCCAGCTCTTCAGAGCATCTTCTAAAGCAGCACCTACCCTGCACTTCCCTACCCTACTCTACTACTCTCTTTGTGCACTTCCATCTACTTGTTTTATTTTCCCACACTCACCTCACCTCTGGCAGAACCTTTACTGTTAGCCTCAATGGCAGTTTTTGTTGCATTATCATTTGTAAAGTTGCTTTGGATAAAAGCACCAAAATCATAACATAGGTGATCAGATATGGTCACTTATCCTTTAAGGGTTAAATGTGCTTCTGCAATTACAGCAAATAAAAAAAATAAAGTTTCATAGCTGGGAGAACAAAAATACCTATAACAAAGTATTTAAGACACTTTTATTGTACTAAATCAGTTCAAATAGATATTGAACAAAGCATGCTTATAGGTCTTTGTGTGGAGGGGGAGCAGCACCGTATGGAGGATCCAGTGGATGCATTTAGACCACAGCTCTTTCATAAATCCACTATGAATCTGCTAACTCAAACCACATGGCTTCTTTATCTAAATAAGGTCTGCAGCAATGCAGCTGTATAAGGTTCCTCAGCTCGGAGGGCAACCAACATTATTTAGCTCTCGTCATTACCCCATCCCAGGAAATTCACCCAGAAACCATGTTCATTAATTTCTTTCGAGCTTGGCCTACTGACATCCAGACAAACAATGTCAAACTTTGTTAAAGCTCAAAGGTGGATCTACTCATCCTATTTCTCTCCATATGGTTGCCATGCATGGCTGTTGCTACTCCTCATGTTCAGAGAAATTCCAGTAAAAGTAGACTTCACTCCTAAGAAGTCTCTAAGCAGACATTCTATAAGACATTATCTGCTGTGACTGAAACTTTTGGAGAACATCATCACATGGAACTGATGCACACTTACAGGTAGACTCTTCTTAACACATTTACATGTTCATATTTTTAGTATATGATTTTCTTTCTACCCAAAATGACTTAAGATTATTAACGTTTCTGTGAGGAGCTTACAAACACAGATACACACACACACACGCACGCAAGCACGCACACACACACACACACACACACACACACACACACACACACACACACACACACACACACACACACACACACACACATACACACACACACACACACACACACACACACAGACAGCCCACAGACAAATTAATTTATATACTGAATATAAAGCCTTTATAGACAGATAAGACAGAAAGCTCCACTGGTAAACATCCAATGCAGTTTTGGGCTGACAAGTCATTTAATAGATGCTAAATATCCCATAAACAACTAGGCTAAAATTGAGCTTTGTTTGGTCTTAAAGTGATAAAAGGCTGAAACCTGGATCTTTAGTAAACTTTCACTTTTAGCCCAAACATAGCCCAATTAGATCCTAGATGTCTATTAGGAAAACAAAATGAAAACAACCACAATAAACTAATTTAATTCAGTGACAAATTAAAATTTCCCAAATTTTGTTTTATTACAATTCAGCATATTTCTAAAGCACCAGTTCACAAACACAAGTCATCTCAAAGAGGTGAGCCAGGCAACAAATCCAGATTATATCAGTCAGTGCATTTACATCTAAGTTGAGCTAGCTCGATCTTTTGTTAATTAACTGGGAGCCTTTGTAGTTTACACTAAAAACCGAACTCTCAAATGAAGTTTACTCTGCTACGATAGGTGGCGACATGCGCCCTTTCATGTCGGCGTTCTGTTGGTTGTTCTTAAAATCACTTGTTTTAAATGCCTACATTGGACAAGAATTTGCTCAGTTGTCTCCATGTGCCCTGTGCTGTGTGTTTGTTTGTTTTTGCTGCCATCTTCTTCTATCACTACTGATTTGTATGTAATCCCACTTCCGTGACCTCTTCACACCCGGAAAAGGAGCGTCCAGCCGGGTCTCAGCTGTTTACATGCAGACGAAATCGAGCTACAACCACATTATCTGGGTGCTTTAGCTCGATTAGATCCTGTACTTCCTTAGTTGGACTAACATGTTTACATGCATTAAAAAAAACAACAACTTCAGTTGTGTAACGACCCCAAATGCGTTACTACCTCTGAACTTTGACCTCTAGATCATCACAAATAATAACCATCTTTTTCCCAATAACTTGGAATAAAATGACTCTTTTATTGTGTTTTAACCTGAATCAACATTCCTCCAAGGTCACGGTCGTATCGGAAGAATCCACCGGACTCTATTTAATAATAATAATAATAAAGACTCTTGGTGTCTCTTCCTAAAATGACACTTTAATCTGTTACAGAAATGTCTTAAATGATTAATGCATTTTCTTCCAGCATTAATGAATGTTGATCTGCTTCAGTATTATTTCACACATATACTGATAAAGGTTCTGACAACCACGTCACTCATTACTACAACCAATAAGAGTTAGCGGTCTGAGTCACGTGACATTAATAACTCCTCATTGGCCCACGTCCCTTTAGATTCCCTTTAACTTCCGACCCCGGAAGCTAGAGCAAGAGAACAAGCTAAGAAGACGAGAGCGGTTCTGGTCTGACGCTGACCAGACCTCACGTCTCAGCTGTCAACCCCTACACAGCTGACGCTAGTTGCCGGCTCACCCCTGAGACGGTCCATCAGCCCGTCTGAGCTGATGAAACCAGCTTCCCTCTGAGGTCAGACACCTTCAGTCTGACGCTCCGTTATGGGAATGCCAAGCCTCGACGCTCCCTGCTAGAGATGGGTTATCTAAACTCCGTATCCCAGGATGACACCGTGGCATCCGGCGGCCTAAAAGCCCCACAGCCGTCTGATCCTGACCGAGGGGGAAAACACCACCTCCGCGTTCTCATCCGACTCCAGCGGCGACGATCCAGGGAACGCAGTTACGTAAGTACCACAGCTCTGGTAAACATAAAGGCCTCTTGATAAAAGCTAACATTAGCTCACTCAAACTAGTTACTGATCCATCCGTAACTAGTTCCCCTCCATCAGAATCCTTAATCTAAATTAAGTAAAATCCTTAGTCTCCTAAAACCATCATGAGGACTCAGGCTGCTAAACTTATTTAAGATTCAATTCAGAACACCTTACCATCATGAATGACTTAATGCTGACTACCTGCTAACTACCTCTTTCTTATCTGATATCTGTTGTATGTGTTTCTTAATAAATTAATGAAATCTAATATCCATGACTCAGATTTCTATGGTCAATATTAAATGCATAATCTACTCACTGTGACATCAGAATCGAACCTAGATATTCCTGTAAACACTAAAAAGGTGATAGTATCAGAGATTTTTCTCCGTGTAAAACTTACAAAACCTAGTAGTGAAACTACAGAAGTATGTGCCAATTATAAACCATATAAACACAGTTTATAACGCTACAGTTGATTTAAGGCTTGGTTTTCTGATGTGCATGTAAACACACTGACTTTCAGCTTCATGAAAACTGACTGCAATAAATGTAATTCAGTTGCAATAAAATTAAATTAATTATAAAATGACAATTAGTCAAATTGTCCTGTTATAAAGGAATCAGCTGATTGGATTGAAGTGCCACTTCAATTCAATGACCCATTCTGAGCAGCACAGTATGAGGGTGACAGTGTGAAGGAAAACTTCCTTTTAAAGGGATATTCCACCCAAAAGTTAAATTTTGTCTGTTGTCAATTTCCCCATAGTTAGATAAGTGGGGAAAAACAATGTTTAACCATCTCAGTCGTTATCCTGATCCGGCCGTACTCCTTTAGCTTAAGCCTAGCAGAAAACAATAAGTGAATGGTAACAACTAGCATTGCGAGGAAAAAGTCCTTAAAAAGTCCTCAATAGTGATACTAATTCTGCTTAGTGACTTCAAAAATCATACTGCCTACAAGTGAAAATAAAAAGTAACACAAAGGAATTACAGGCACCATCTTGGGCTGCATGGTGGCGCTGTTGTTAGCACTGTTGCCTCGCAGTAAGAAGGTCACAGGTTCAAATCCTGGCTGCGGCCTTTCTGCGTGGAGTTAGCATATTCTCCCCATGTATGTTTCCTCCAGGTACTCCGGTTTCCCCCACAGATCACAACCTACCTCATAGAGTGATTGTAAATTGTGTACATTGCTTTGGGTAAAAGTGTCTGCTAAATAAATAAACCTAAACCATTTTAGACTTGGGACTACTTTATAACAAAGCACAGCTGTAAACCTCCGCTGAAAGGCGCAAGGACATGACGCAGCGACCCAAAGACACCAAGTACCATTTTCTCAAATTACAAACATAATTTACTCAAACTACTGTAGATAATCTGTGTGCAGCTCACAGCTTTCAGTTATTTTTCTTTGTCTTTGAGGTTTGCAAACGTGTGGTACATGTTAATGGAAGTAGATGACAACCACCCAACACATATTGAACAGACAACCCTTCTAAAAGAAAATCAATCAATCAATCAATCAATCAATCAATCAATCAATCAATCAATCAATCAATCAATCAATCAATCAATCAATCAATCAATCAATCAATCAATCAATCAATCAATCAATCAATCAATCAATCAATCAATCCTTTATAAATCAGAGGGATATTAGATTTTTCAGTAACTCATTTAAAGATTTTCAATGATTATAAATTGTTTTAGCTGACAGGAATGATCTTCTGTGTTGAAGCAGATCTGAAGACACTCTGTTGTTGATTGGTTTAGAGGATGTTCAGGGTTGTCCATCATGTTCTTCATTTTATAAATTGTCCTCCTTTGTCCAATCAGCTTTAGAAGCTCCAGAGTCCCCAGAGCATAGCCAGCCATCTTTATCAACTTGTTCAACATTTTTTGTTCCAGTTTTTAAGATATCTGGCTCTGATGCTGTTGCCCCAACAGATGACTGCAGATGTGATCACACTCTCTACAACAGACTTATAGAGCATATGTAAGTTTTTGCTGCAAACACTGAAGGATCCGACCAAAAGACTGAAGCATTAGTCATATTCAATATTATTATATTATTTGAAAAGGAGATGTTTCATCTCAAGTGGTTTGGCCTCCTAAAATATAATTTAATAAATAAATAAATAAATATTCCTGCATCTTCTATAATCCACAATCTACTCCTTTGTTTTGTTCACATTAAAGATGATTGTTGCCACACCACAAAGTGGTCCACCAGGTCTCTGGACTCAGTCTCTCGTCCATCTCTGATGCATCCATCAACTGCTGAGTTATCTGAATATTTCTGCAGATGACAGAACTGTTACTGAAAGTCTGAGGTGTTCAGAGTAAAAGGGAACAGGGAGAGTACAGTTCCATGTGGTGTTCCTGTGCTGCTGATAAACTGGTCAGACACACAACCTTTATTCTCACAAACTGAGGTCTGTTGGCCCTTAATCCAGATGATTTTGGAGGCCTCCAACTGTATTCCTGAGTTTCTTGCATGACATATGAGGCCGGATTGTATTCAATGCACTGGAGAAATCAAAGAACATGATTCTCAGCCTGATTTGTCCAGATGACTGTGGGGTTTGTTGAAGCAGGTCTGTGGTGTCTTCAACTCCAACCCCACTGCAATAATCAAACTGCAGACCAAAGTGAAGCCATCTTGGAACAGCTCGAGACCCCAAAATCTCACAGCAGTTCATGACAGTGGTGTAAACCATTACACCATCAAAACTACAACAGGTAAGATGTTTAATTTTTATAACACTTATACATTTCTTTTGTTCCGCGTAGTAATATGTACTTTTATTTTTAAGAAGCAAATAAAAGAGGGCAGTTTTTAAAAACTTTTCTTATTAAATTTAAAATAAAGATCAAGTGTTTTGTCAAATGACCTTAAAAACAGACTAAATGTGTTTTAGAACTTCTATTTTAACTTAAGGTACAATCATGTGTTTTAATTAAAGAAAATATGTCATACATATGAGGACCAGAAGCTGTTATTGTAACACTATACATACTATTACGTAAGCAATATTTGAAGTTATGCAGAGGATCCATTTTCAGTGTTTTCATTAAAGAACTGGGTCCACAGGAGCTGCCTGGTTCCCTGTGCTCTCTATAACTAGTTGCATGTTGAGATTTTCTGCAAGGAAATAAGACGCCATGCCACAGGATATTACTCGGTCTCTCAGCCCGCCTGTTCTACAATTTGCCAATCTGAGTGTGCCAAGGAGGCTTCTCTGCTTTATATTAGTCCAAGGTTCATGTAAGCCTCCACTGACACAGCTCTGCCCCCGCTAACCTCCCAGCAGCAGATTGGAGGGAAAGCTTTGGAGACAAGCATGGTGATAAAGGCAGGCTTCTGACCTGAGTAAAAGAACCCTTTACTGTGAGACAACAGCACATATGCGCCACACATTTGTGCATTTATCCTGTGTTTTTACAGTGGATTGAAAATGTGGCTGTAAGGAGTCACAGCATCACTTCTTTAAGTATGATACTCCAGTAACACCAGGTTGCAACAGATTTATAGTTAACTCTATAAATGTTGTTGCATGAATACATACATTTTCAGACATATGCCTCAATAATTAAAGTTACATAGCAATGACCCAACAATCTAATTCTAGGCTATGCTTACACTGCACTGCCACAATATGAAATATGACTGCAGTCAAGTGAGCCAGCACTTGAAAATGCATTGTCCAGCCAGCTAAAACTCACTCATTGCTGGAATTTGGCTGCAGACAGACATTGTGCTCTATGGTAGAAGTTCTGTGTGGGTGCAGTAAAAAGACACGAATGTAAGAATCTCTGTAGGTTCAGGAAAAATGGCATCTGAACTTGTCTGGTTTTGTTAGTGTTGTTCATTAGGATGGTTAACTTCTCATCCATTCAAAGTGAAAAGAGATGCAGCTCCTTAACACACTCTCACAAAGGCAGAAAAGTCCAGTTGTTTTTTTTTCCTGACAAAAAACTTGAATTTTGTCATCACCACTAAGAATTGCAACAAAGAAGATGATGGTGAACACCACAGATATCATAAGCAACAGCACATGTAAGAATAAAAACGCCACCAAAAACATGAGTGATTCTGTACGGTTGGGTTCAATACAGGCAGCTCTGAAGCAGTTCAGTTCTAAGTGCTTGAAGCAGTCAGGTGATCCATGCCTCTGACTCTACTTGTGATAAAACATCATTTTATGGCCATTCATGATTGTGACTGCATTATGCATTTATGAATATTTTGGGTCCAGGTCCATTTGAATATCTCTCTTTTGGTCAAGTTCCTAGACCTGATTGGATAGGAAATGACATGTTAGTTAGTTTTCAGTATTGAATATTGGAAAAAAGTGTACAATCAAGGGAGGCCCAGAAGAAAAAGTTTGGGAACCACTGGATTAAAACAATTGTTTTAATACTTCAGTCTCAAACAATGTATTTGTAGCACAACTTGTATTGTGCTTTCAACAAGCGTAACAAAAAAAAGCATTAAGAATTATTCATAATAGTTGCTATAGAGAACCCTCCAGCTCGTTATTTATTAAATATAAAATAATGAAATTTCACAATTTGGTGAATTGGAAAATATTACAAACAGCGTACAAAGCAGATACTCTGCCAACCAAGATTTAGAACCAAGATGAAGGAATTGAGTAAACGGTGTGAAATTATGAAACGGCCCTAATAGAAATGAAAGAATCAAAGTCGCTTAATGTATTTAAAAGATACTTTAAATCAAATGTACTGAGGAATTATAAAAATGTAAGTTAAGTTAGTGTCTGTGATTAATTTAAAAACTAGAACAGGAATGTGATTAAAATATGTGTGTGTTTTAAGTCAGGAGATGAATAAATTATGATTCATTTTATTTACTGTATAAATGGGGGCAGATTATGCATGATATTTTCTCCCTTCTGCCCCTTTTCATTGAACTTTGTAAATGTTTATGTGTATTTTGTTTTTACTTTTTCCATTTGAAATAAATAAATAAATAAATAAATAAAAGTGTTTTGTGCCTACGGGGTGACACGTCCCCTGCGTCCCCAGCAGACTTTATGTGTGAGATCAATAAAGTCATTCAATTCAAATAAAGAGCTCTAGCTACATCAAATATATCCTCTAACATGATGAAAGCACTGATCAATTCAAACACTTTTTATTACCACTCCTGCTCAGTTCTTTTCCAGGGTCTGAAACTCACCCACAGTCTGCTCATTCAAATCATTCTCCATGTAAATACTTAGCGAATCTCAAGCCAGAGGTTAATGTGCATACACCAGTGTATAGTGCATACATACATACATGGATTTATAAATAGTCACTAAGGCACATTTCATGTTGGTGCCTTGTTTTTTTAACTGGATCCAAAAGGAGGACTCGCTTCCAATTCAAACACAGTCAGAGACAGGTCGCACTATATTTCTTAAAGTCTGAGTGAAGTTTACTTAAGCAGGAGCTTTATTTCATGTCATATACACGACTGTTTTCAAAAACTTCAGTCAAGCTCTGAGAAGTCAAAAACTATGCCACAGTGCACCCGTTGTCTGGCATAAATAACATGTAACGTGTTCCCCATGTGTGCTTCCACCAACAAGGTCGACATTGAATGTTGTCATAATTACTTAAACACTCCCTAATCACAGTATCTCCATGACTGGCAACGAGTGAATGCTCATCAGGGACGTCCTCTGAGCCATCTGTCTTCTGTTTGCACATAAATCAGTCTAGAGGGATCATAACATCAGATTCCAGTCTGCGGGGCCTCCTAAATCCGGACCAAAAACAAAAATGAAGCGTCATATCATCCGCCAGAACTGCTTCGTCTTCCCAAGAAGCAGGTATGAAACAGATTAGCAATGAAGTTGTAGCGGACAGTGATGGATTAGAGGGGGAGACCACAAGCCTTGGAGGCATTAAAAAAAAACGCATGTTCAATCGTGTAGTTACACAGGATTGGTTGAGGAAGTGCTATGTCATTAACCACACTGTCTGCTGGTCGAGAAAGAAAACAAACAAGTATTTCATGTAAAAATTGAAAGTGATCATCAGACTTTCAGTAGTTTTGTTTGACCTGATTCAGAACAATGATGAGGGAGTGACTGATGTGATCAACAGAATGTACTTGAGAAAAATTTATTTTTCCCCTAAAAATGTCATCTGACAAAAACAGGCCATATATCATCTATTGATGGTGATCTGAAAAACAGCTCTGGTTGCTTTGGGATGGAAAAGAATCATGTGCTAGTTATGCTAATTGATTTGCAGACTACCGTACACATGCATGTCTCAAAATAAACCCAAAAGTACAAAGATAGGCTGTTTGATTGAGCTTGGTTCAAAGGCTGACAGATTATAAAGTCTGGCCTAAAAAGCCATAACATGAGTGACCATGAAGAACACAATAAACTATTGTCATATACAGTGTTGGGTAAGTTACTTTAAAATAGTGACTTAGTTACATTACTAGTTACTTCTTTAAAAAGTAACTCAGTTACTTTAAGTTACTCGTTACTTTCAAAGTAACTAGTTACTAGGGAAAGTAACTTTGTTATAAATAAATAAATGATATATATTTTTTAAAGTCCTGCTGCGTTCAAATGTTTTTCGAGTAGGAAGCTGTAGATGAAGCGCTTGTAACTTCAGGCTGCAGATGAGCTGCATTGCATATGTGTTTAGTAAATGTGTTTAGTAGTCTAAACAACTGTTTTAAGCTGCAAAGCTTCTCAGCTGATGACTGTGAGCTTCATACAGTGATGCAACAATCTGTGGTCCAGGATGCTTGACTCCAGTTAACTAACCAGGTGAGCTAGTTCACTTTGTTTTCACTAACAAGTTCAGAACAAGGAAAAAACTGTAATCAGACAGGACTCAGTGTTTCATCTAAAACTCTATAAAACCAGCTAAATCCAGGTGATGCTGACTGGACACCATCAGTTTCATCATGGTTTCATTTAGATCAGGTCTGAGGGAAAACCCAGATCTGGATCCAAACTCATTCAGGTGTTTGTTGCTCAGTGTCAGGATGGTAAGAGCTGACGTCCAGCACTCTAGTTAAAAATATCAGCTTCAGCTCAGCGCAGCCATGCTGCATCTGCCATGCGTGTCGAGTGTTGAGCAAAAAACGAGCCAAACACGCGGACCAGGATGCACAGAGCGTATCCACTGATCTCCGTGCGTAACGCGATCATCAGGGAGTCCTGGCCTCACATTCCTGTGGCTAGATGTACGGAAGATTGCGGCTCTTCAGTTTGGCGCAGCTGTCATCCAACAAACGCACTTTGGATGCGGCGTGCCGTTTCCACTGGCTCCTAAGCACCAACACTCATTAATATTCATGAATCCTTTGGAACACAGAGTTCGAAGGTTGGCGGGCCTTCTTTACACTGATTTATTTTAAACATTTCGTTATTATGATTACTATCAATAGGATATTTCACGAGCTTGAAATGTTTTGGTGCTCACTTGGGCAAATGGTGCCCTACGCACAGTGCGTGATGCGCGTATGCGGAGCTACGGTGAAGCTTTTACCTGCTGTGTTCGGATGGCGCAGCCTCGGCCCGGTGGATGAGACGCCGCTCAAAGAGGAGAGCACAGCGCGATCGGGTCTGCCATGTTGTCAGGTTTAAAGTCTGAAACTTTGTTTGATAAAGATGAGACATGATTGGAGAGCTCTGATGAGGCGAATGTGATTCTGGAACCACTGGCGTTTCCGATCCGAGCTTCAGACCAGGACTGGGCTGAACCAGATCAACCAGGTGTTTGAGGTGAAGACCTGGTTCCTGGGTCTCTTGCTCCCATCCAAGCTCCATTCTGTGGGATCAGAAAAGGCGAAGAGGTCGGGAGAGAACGGGCGCGAAGCTGATCCACACCTGAGCAGTATGGCGAGTGGAATTATGAAGCAGGAACATCAGATGTGTAGCCCACGGCGGCTTCGGTCGCCAAGTGTTCTCACTTCTCAGCCTCTGGAGTTTCCGCCGTTTTGCAGGTTTGGAGGAGGAGCGCTCAGGTGAGCGGGGTGCGATTCGCGACCTGCCGGCCCCCATTATAAATCACACGCCACCTCCTTATTTTCCTGCTGGCGCCGGGTCCACCTGACACAAAGTAACGAATAGCGAGCCTCTATAAATCCCAGTAAGGAGGAATGCGTTCCTGATTTTGGCAGACTAACACGTTACCACAATAGTAACGTAGTTACTGTAACGCGTTACTTAATAACGCGTTAGTCCCAACACTGGTCAAATACTTCTCTATGATAATCCAAAAATAGGGTTTTAAATGAATGCAACTGGACTTCTTTGGCTCCTTAGTTTTGCTTCTCATTCGAGGAGCTTTGTCAATTCTAACTGGACTGTAGGTTTGAATTCTCTTAATTCCTTATGTCCGCCTGCTGCTGACCATTCCAACATTCTACAAACTGAGACGAGACGAGGTTTTACGCATCAAACTGTGCCATTATGGCTTGCCCAGCCGAACGGTAAAATACCGTGTCGGCCCGCCATTTAGACTTCTTTCACTCCAAATCAAAAACGCATACAGAACAATCAATTTATAACATGCATACAAACCGGAAGAAACACTGGCTTCCTGTAAGAACAGACTTTCAAAATAAAACAACTAAAATACTTAAATGGCGCTTACATGGACTATGGGACAGTCCAGCTTATAAACTATATCTGCCTGTTGTTCTCTTTGAATTACCATGACCTGGATGACTGAGAACCTTCACAAACATATTCTCTAAGTCTTAGAGTCTAAGATAACCACAGTTGATCCCCTCTTATTTTACTTTTTCTTCCCAAAAAATGTAACCACCTCATACAGAGAGGCAACTGTCAATGCAAATGCAGATGTGTATTTATATCTCTGTCCAGTGCTAATTAAGAAGGGTCTCGTCGTCCCTAACAGCCTTGCAAAACGCAATGAGGCACTGATGGAACTTCCACAGTGCTGTGCAGCAAAATAGGGTGAGGTTAGATGAATAAAGAAGAAAAAAAAAGAGCCGCTCTGGCCTCTGGTTCACTGTGTTTTCCCAGCCACAAAGTATTGGACAGGGCAGGGCTGCAGGCATGTTCGTCTGACCAGCTCAGTGACCACACAGCTACAGTAAAACACTGAGATTTAAACCACAACCGTATTTAACACAGCAGGTACAATAAACAAAGCTTTTAAAATCTGTCATTAAGCAAAAGATGAAAGAGTGACCCACCTGCATTCTTACGAATTAAAAGAACACACATTTCTTTATGCATCTTGCCATGGCAGGTTAATGACACTGTTTAGAGTTTGGAATGAGTATAATTTCCTTGTAAAAACATATGACATTGAGCAGCTAAGATTCCATGATTGGAGTAAAAAAGCCCCTAATTGCATTCCAATGTACACCTAAAGGACCTTATGGCAACCCCCCCCCCCCCCCCCCCCCCCCCCCCCCAAGAAAAAAAAAAACACAACATTGAAAATAAGAGATACAGGTACATCACCTACAGCCTTGGTTAGGTTTACAAGGTAAAGGTTAGATTTGGTTGAATGACAGAATGCACAAATCAATCAGAAAAAGCGTGTTAGAAAGAAGAAATCACTGAATTCAGAAAGAGAGAAAAACATGGACAAATAGTCAAACCATGAGTCAGGAGTTGAGGAAAATTGAAATACAGTTCGCTATATTAGCGTTATACAACAGGAGTTAAACATGGTTGGATGAAAGTAGGCTGCTTGATTTGCAGTTGATGTTTTTAATTCAGTGTGAGAAGCTCATCTTGTGAAATCCTTATGTAGCGACACATGTAAAGCCAGCAGATCATTGTTTTATTACTAAGCATGGCTGGGGAGTAATGAGTTGCATATGATGGTGTTACATAGTTTATTTACAGAAAAAAATTTACTGTAATCTATTAATTACTGAAGAAAATGTGTCAATATTATATCAGTTACTTAAAAAATATTCATGACTACAAGTTGTGCTAAAAAATAAATATTTTCTGTGAAAATGTTGAATGACATTTTCTTACTTTGCATGGTTTTGTGCCCTTTTTCTCCCTCAGAGCTGCTGTGGGAGTTTGATTGTGTCACAATGTAGCTCATCTCTCTAATAAGCAGTTCACATGGAGGTGATGGATTTGTTTTTGTATCAATTTTAACTGTGTAAAATAAAACAGATGGACAGAGCAGTCCAGACAGGAAGCATTCACACACTGCATATTCAAACACCTATTCTTTCTCTCAAACTACAACTTCCGAGGGACACTCCCACTCCCTAATGCATCCTTGATGGCACAGCGTGGCAGTTATTGGGAACAAGCTTGCAAAGAGTACAAGAGTTTGTTGTCATCTGAGTGGTGCTTCGTTGCAGGGGAAACGCATACTTGTAGACTTGTAAACACCGGCAGGTAGGATGTAGACCAGGCATGGGTGTTGCACACGTGGGGGGACAGAGAGCACTAGACTTTTTCGTTTTCCCTCATTTTGGATGACAGGGTAAAAAACATCTGGTCAATATCTATATTTACCCATCACTTATTAATTAAAACTATAATAATTACATTTTCAGCTGCATTATTTAATTCCTTTTAAATAATATTGTAATTGTTCCTCGTATTTTCACCCCCGGGTTGTGGTCCAGAGAACCCAAGAGTGTTTAGAAGCTGCAGAGGCAGTTATGATGGTTTGTTTGATCTAACACTGGTCCCAGTTTAGCACATAGATCCATAGAACTGATCTAGAGAATCTAAATCAGCTGATCAGCCAGTCGTCATCTTGAAATCTCTAAGAACCCCCCCAATCTGGAGTCTACTGGCTGAGTATGAAGGAGCGCAGTGGATCCATTACGCACAAGTGTGACTGACTGCAGTATTAATGTCTCAGTAATCACAATAACTACACAGCTGATCACAATAATACACCAATAAGTGCAGTTGCTATATAATTTGAAGACATAAAAAGACAGTGATTTAACTCCTAAATGCAACATATTTTTGTTCAAATCCTTGAGGTTTCCTGTCTCAAAAATGTGATTAGACAAGGTTCAAAGTTTGCATTAATTTACGCACATTTTTCTGTCAATTAAAAAAGAAATCCCAAAGTTTGCAGAGAAAGTGACTTACGCATCTTTCAGACCCATTTTTTGTGTGAGCAAGTTATGAGGCCCCAGGTGTTTATTTACAGAGGTCACAGAGCCAGAAACGGCTGCTCACAGCTGCAGCAGCTCGCTATTATTTAACAGCGCAGTCTGATGGCACACACATGCGCGTGCGCGCACACACACACACACAGCTGTGTGATTGTAATCCATCAAAATGACGAAGACTTTCAGATTTTTACGTCAGAGTAAAATAAACTTGTCAAATACGGAAGATCATCCGTTAACGCGACCCCTGGTGGGGGATGCAGATGTTTTAACACCCACACTTTTATATGGTTAAACCCCATCACTTTACCCACAGTTTTGTTTAAAAACTGCTCTTCTGCGTGTTGTGTTTTACCCCTCTCCTGTTGTTCCCTTAAACCTGACACAGCTGCTGATTGGTTTTTCCATCTTATTGCCTCCTGTCTTGTGTTTTGTGGTCAGCTCGGGCTGAGTAGTTGTAACACTGATGTGCATGGCTGGACAGGGATCAAAACATGGCCCAGGGTTGTGGGGGGTGCTGGCGGTTAAGGCGCTGCAGCATGTGTGTGTGTGTGTGTCACTGAGCATCCATGTATGAGCGCTCCTTAGCAGCGCCCTGCACAGGCTATGCACCACAGCGGCCCAAATGCTTTTAACAATCATGGACTATAAATGGCTACTTTTGCTTTGCATTGTCCCCACCTGGTGACTGATCTAGTATGATACTAATCCATATTAGATTCTTGGTGAATATGGGTTGCTGTTATTCAGCCTGGTATACTGTAAGTTACTGTATGGCGTTTTAAAATCTTGTTCTATGTGCCCCTTTTTAACTTTGAGCACTTGGCCCTTCTATAGGTGTCTGGATGGCCCTGTTCCCAAGTCATGAAAATCAGTGATAGAGCGGGGTGTAAACCCTAGAGAAACATTTCTTTAAAGTTGTCTGGGTCACAGGTGGGTATTGCAGTGAACCCAGGATCTTGCTGTAGCCCAAAGCACTTTTCCCATGACTTCTCACAGTCGTCCCTCGCTTTCACTTTGCATAACCCAAGTTTTGCTGTGGTTTGGAGACTCTTCCTCCCTCTTTAGCTGTTTTTTCTTTTTTGTGTGCCTTGTTTGTCTATGCTATAGAGTGGTAAACTATAGTAAACATTCAAAAGGGATACACTGTGGTTGCGAAAAAACCTCAACAAACCTCTGAAGTACAGTTAAGTTCTACGGCTGTTTTTATTCACAGTTACGGTTGCTGGCATCATGGTCTGTAAGCTATTGTAGATGGCCAAGGTCATTTGGTTTTGGTCAGGGTCCACCAACAGACAGCCTATTCTTGCAAGTAAAAACACTGCTAATGAACAGAGGAGCTGCCAAAGACAACTTTAGTGAAACTCACCATAACGAAAAACAACAGTTTTCTTCTACCGTCTCTGAAGTGTCATCTACAATTCACTACAGTAGAATTATCTTGTGATCATAGACATACATTTTGATAAATGAACACCATGTCATGTCTATTTTTGTTAAGTCAAGCTCAGCTGAGGTAATTGTGTTATGGCAGGAGCAGCATTACACAAAGCTGCCTTAAGTGGCTTCTTCTGCTAACTCTGTGTTTTACACAATGGAAGAGGCTCAGGAACCACGGTGGATCTCCTTTTGCAGGTTAGGCACAACTCACATCCATACACATTTATAAAGCTTGACTGGAAATACTGTGCAATGACTTTTAGTACATTATAGACAAAGTTTTTAAGCAAAGGTGTGAAAGCATCCTTTGTTGCAGTACGTTATAAATAGTAGACAAAGCTTTTAAAAATTGTAAAGGAAAATTAATGAATCAAGTGGGAAATCCCAGCCATATTTGGACGTCTATGAGTCTGACAGACTTTACAGTACAAACATCACCCATCCATCCATCTTCTGAGCAGCTTCATCTAGTAAGGGTCACAGGGAGCTGGTCCATCATTTAAACTTTACACAGGTCACATAAAGTGGGACTTTATATGCTCACTGAGTTTCCCACTGCTGTAGTACTTTACCTTGTGATATCCCACAGACAACACTGTTTATTATAGTCAGGACCTTGCCCTATGTTTAGTAGCTTTAAAAAAGAATGAGGCTATGACAATTTGATTTTTAGACAAAAACAAATATGTCAGAAGATTCATCATCCCAAAATAAAAAAAACCTGAATATATCCTGCTATTTGTTTTAAATAAAGAACTTCCCAGTTGAATTTTCATTCATGAACAAGGATCTGTCTCTGGTAGTTGCAGCTGCAAAATACATTCATATTCATTTCCCTTGTTTCTAAACAATACAGTCTGTGATTAGTTATGAAGAGAATGTGCCCCTAAACCCTGTTACATTAGAATCCTACTGTTGACAGAAAGAGTTTAAACAATTCTGTGAAGTCCTAAGAGTGAAGCCTTAGTGTGACACTCCACACCCCTATGTCCTGATCTACATCCAGAGGATATACTGGGCGGCATAGTGGTGCAGTTGTTAGCACTGTTGCCTCACAGCAAGAAGATCGCAGGTTCAAATCTGTATATATAATATTAATTAATGAAGCATGGTTGCTATAGTTTTGATAAAATCAAAACATAAAAGAAACACAAAAAATGAAACATTTTCAAGAACTTCAAGAGGTTTTTTTTTTTTTACATGTATGCATTACCTTATATGTTTTACACATATATCAGTACACACAGAAAAAATCAGGATAAATAGGCTATGGTAAAATTCTGCTTCTGCTTGAATCCTGCATCAGTGCTTCTATCCCCTTAATGTCCTCTCATGTCTCCAGTCATCTCTCTATTTTTCTTTTAAAGAATGCTATTATCTCTGTCCATTTGTGAAGGAATCTCTACTGAAGCTGATGTGACAGACGACACAGCTGTAGATGAGAGGACTCGCCACAGACTTTAACTGTAGGACATCACTCTGTCAGTTATGATAAATGAAGTGAGGAGCGATCCCAGTGAGTGCTACTGAGCACTTTTCTTGTTTTTAGACTTCCACAGCAATTTGAACCACACATCAGTTTATATTAGGAAAAGCATTTTCACACATTTCCATCTCAGAAAACAGCCTTCAGCTGCTTGCTTGTTCTTAAAATGACAATATATCTTCAGCTACTTGGCTACAGTGAAGCAAATACTGTTTTTTTTTAAGTGATTAATGTGTTACTGAGGTATTAAGTCACTGGATGTGGGTTTCATATTGCATTCTCAGCCTCTCACTGAATGAGAAAATAAATACAGTTAAATCAGTCTTACAAGGGCACAGCAATGGAAATATATTGAGCTGCCAAAGCTCAGTCTGTGGGCATTATTTATTTAAGAGGCAAAATTACTGACTTAAAAATTATGACACCAAAGTACAAGTCAGAAACCATTCCAACCAGGCTAAATTACACCGAAATAAACCCCTGCTTTACATGACAAATGATTAAAGCCCTGACAGCCCATGCTTTCTGACATCCTAGAAAATCACAATCTGAAGGCTTCCACATTGTTCATGACTGGTAGAAAACTAACAGGACTTAAATGGCACATTACTTAGACCTATAAAGTCTGCACACTTTCTTGATCTTTGGTCAAATGAGGAAAAGTCTGAAATCTAAAAGCAAACACTCACATAAAAGATCAGAGCTGATAGAGTCCTTTCATAGATTTGACGTTTTACACAAATAATCACTTCAGCTGGAAACAAAGTCAAAGGAAGGGGAGATAATGACAACAGTGGAAAGAATGACACGACCAGCCGTGACGAGAGGTGCATATAAAGCTGACATACGTGACCACGACGACACGTGCAACTCAGCTTAAACTTTTTTGTGTTCTGTATCCATTGGTGCTAATAATTTTTTTTCAGCACTGCTGTTAACCACATCAGCTTAGAAACGCACATGTTCCAAAAAGTTATGGGTACAAACGTCTAATTCCTATGAAACCACTTTTACATGGAGCCTCGTCAGAATTGCTGTTCCAGTGTGCAGTAAGTGATTTGTCACAACTGTAATAATCTGCTATTACAAAAACGTAGTATAGCTGCAATGTGGTGTTTTACCATATGTCTACACGAGTCCAGGTGTGTTTAATACCAGTAAAAATGAATAGTCACATTCTCCACGCTGGTTGAAGACTCAGAGCAGCCAGGAGCTTCTTGTCGCTTGATTTAAGGAGCTTGAGCAACAAAGAGCGGCAAAACTGATTTCTGAGGTCTGAAACCTGTTAATCCCATTAATTATATAATCAGGATTCAGAGGCAAGCTCAACACATACTGTACAATAATGTTTTTTCAAAATTAAAATCCATTTAGCATAAACCACTTCACAAAGAATGAAACTGGGTACCTAGGGACAATATCTCACTGGCTGAGCACAAAACTGCAATCAGCTGTTATCACACTGGGATGGTACAAAAAGTACTTTTGCATATGCTAAAACTTCAAATACATAGCAGTGTATGTATGTGCAAGTCTTATACAAATCTTTGAGTAACTGTTTGGTAACAAAGTCCTAACTTCCATTCAACCATTTTCCATCTCTTATTTAGTGTCGGCTCACCTGTTAGTGTCTTGCTCAAGGACACGACAAGATGACTAGGACAGAGCTGAGATTAGACCGTTAATTGCTTTAATTGCTGAACGACTAGCTCTACCACCTGAGCCACTGTCACCCTGAACACAATATGCCTAAGGGGAGTTCTGGGTTTGCCCTATAGGGTTCTTATCTAGCAGGACGTGCCTGGAAAACCTCCTGAAGGAGGTGAACAGGAAGAATTCTAATCAGCTGCCTGAACCACCACTCCTTGTAATGTTCAGGAGCAACAGCTCTACTCTTCCCAGAGGATTCTATTATGATGAAACTAATAATAATATTACCGGTCATAGATTACATGGTGCTTTTCTAGGCTCCCAAAGAGCTTCATAGAGGTTTTGTTGCTTTGGTGATGGCAAACTACATTTCAGATTCAGATTTAGAATCTGATTTATTGCCAAGTCCATTGTAGCCACAGCTGCCCAGGGGCAGTCTGACAGAGGCTCCTCTGACCACCACCAACATTCACATACCGTCGAGGCAGTTAGTGTGTTACCCAAGGTGGTTAGGACAGAGCTGGGGCTGAACTGCTGACCCTGACTGATGGACGACCCACTTTCCCACCTGATCCGCCTCTGCCCCTCTCTCACATTATCTCTGAACCCGAGCCTGGCCCCCCTACACAAATTTTAAGCCACTATTATCCAGAACGTTGTTATTTCAGTCATGATCTAAAAATGACCATAAGTGAGAGTTTAAAGTAGTTGGACCCATAGATCAAGAGCTTTGCCTTTCAGCTCAACTCCTTTCATGACAGACCCGAGCAACGCCCTCATTGCTGCAACCCAAACCCCAATCCATCTCTCGCCCCATCCTACAAGACATCAAGATCCATAAAGTCAGGGACTGACTCCCAATCCAGAGGGAGCATTCTCTGAGTTAGACGACCATGGTCTTATCATTTGGTTACCATTTATCTTTTATTTTTTGTACGTTTGTTGTGCTCAGAGTCTGTTTTTGTCCCCAGTCAGTCACACCAGTTTCACTGGTCACACATCTCACAAAGGTCTTCCATTCCCCTCACTGTCTGGCTCAATAAAACAACACTGACAAAGTTCTACATGCCCAAAATGACTGTTTTGAGAAAATTTGACGAACCAATTTGCATGTTCTAAATTCCAGCAGCACAAGAATGAGGGTGTGCGACTCACACAAGGAAATTAGGAACAATTGCAAAGGTTTCCAGACTCTTTGAAAACCCCCTTTAGAACGCTGATGACAAACTGTTGCCAACAGTTGCAGCTGAGTGAGATACTAACTGTTTGTATTGGAAACATCAGCTTATTGTTCTTCCTACTTTTAAGTCCTGTGATGATGACATAAGATCACAAAAAAATCACATGAACATGTACACTGCTTTATGTAATAAAAATATTTGTCTTTTTGTCCAAAAGTCTTATTTGCAACATGGTACAATTTAATTATAATTACCAGGTCAATATATTAAATACATGTGTTTCTGCTTATTACTTGGCTGATGGACTCACAATGTGCAACCTGTTTGTGCAAAATTAGACAGAAATTAACGTTTTATTATTCATCTGCTAAAAATTTAAAGTTTCTCCATACAACTGAGCGCCTACAGGCACAAGGATGATATGACAAATAGTTTGGAAGCCAGTCTTAATTCAAAATGCAACCAAACTGAGTGGGAACTCAAAACAGCCAGCACACAGCGAAGATGATTCAAACTCTTTAATAAAACAGCCTGGCGTCCATCAGTTACAAGCTTTGAAACAAAGTCGGGTTGGGTTATAGACCTATTTATTTATGTGTGTGTGTGTGTGTAAATATATAAAGACTCTTTTCTCTCTACTCCCCGAAACATCTGATATAAAAAGAGTAAAAATAATTTTAACAGCACAAATTCACAAAGTTATAAAAAGAAAAAAGACATATTTCTGACCCATAAAGGAGTCAGTAGTAACCTTGGGAGTTTCTCTGGCCTAAAAGAGATTATTTCAAAATAAATGTCTGATATAAATCTAAACTGTTAATCTATATTATTAACCATGTTAAAACATCAAACATGAAGGCTTTACAGTGCAGAACAAGGCTTGAGTCACATGGATATCTTTACTTGGAAGCACATTCCTGTAGGATGCCCATAACAGGGATAAGAACCCTCCTGTGTGAAGACTAGAGCAGATGCCCTAGCAGAGGGATGCCCCCGGCTTACAATACATGACACGTGCAACTCAGTTCCTGGTGAACTTGCTCCTATCCAGAGCACTAAGATCTCTTAGAGATCATTACAGTAAAGGTGACTGCATTTGGGACTCCAGCAGCTTAACCTGATCAGAGAGGATATCAGGCTTTTGAGTGGACATACAAACATTAAAATAGGTGCAAGCAAGCAGGGAAATTCCATGATGACGTGTAGTTTAAGCTCTGGCATGACATAATGTTTTCATCTGCAACCTACATCATAAGATCTAATGATCTATCACTCAGAGTTGGTACTATGAATTACACTGACCACATCAAATTTTAGCTCTGTGAAATTTTAGTTCACACTGTGAATATCAGATGTTGCAGAATGCAGTCTTGTGTTGTGAGAACATCATAGGAAGCATCTCTGGTTGTGGGTTTAAATCAGCGGTCTGCCATCATGCAGTGTGACCATGTCACCAACACAAGATAATCTCACAACTAACTACGACGGATATCAAACACTGCAAGAAAAGCTACGTCTGTGATTCACAATAAACCAATAAACACACAACCAGAGAGCGACACAAAAGCAATGAACCCAAGTGGTTCAAAACAAAATGGAGAGCAGATGGAGGCAGACCTCTTTTTTGTTTCATCCACTTTCCCTCTTTTTAGTTGGAATCTTGCATGAAAGCGAGCACTTGTCTTGCATCCACAGTCGTAGTGATGAAACTCTGTAGCACCTAATGTTTGAAGAAACTTTATTGCATTCAGTACATTTACAATAACACAGCAAAGAGTCGTGTTGTATCTAATACATCTTCGGTGACAGGTAAGAATCCTTTATGACGGCTGAAAGTCACACAACTTGGTTTTAGAGCCACTGTTTGTTTGCCACAGCTGTGGCAGTCATCTCAAATGAATTTAACTCCAAAGGTAAATCAGCTTTAGAACTTCATCCAATGAAGACTTTCTGAGAGTTTCACTAAAATATGACCAGACACACAGACAAAAACATCACCGCCTGCCTTTCCCCGTTCAGCCACAGATGATGAAAACTCAGTGAACCTGACATGAATTCTCAGCGGGTTCCTTACAGGACTGGGTGATAATGGATGGCTCCAGATGTGAACAGCAAGTTGCTGGCCATGATTAAGGGTGTAATTAAAATTCTATTACTACCAGGTCTGCAAGGATGAAAACACCAGAGATGCATGGAGTGGAAAAGTGTCAGGACAGATGTTGATGTTAGACCTGAAAAGCCCAGTATGACGGTTTATTACCATCATTCAGTGTTCTAATCCATAGTTCCTGACCAGTGAGACAAAGCAGGCAAAGCTGTTACACAAGGCACAGTTCAAAGGTGGTCTCGTAGAGTAGCGTGAAATTAATCTGCCTCTGTGACTGACTTGCACATGAGAACATCCGATTTAGAGCTGAGGAAAATATACAAGTCCTGGACGCTTTAATCACAGGTCCCTCTGTCAACAAACATAAATGCAGGTCAGAGACGTAAAAGACATTTAATCTGATTCACTCAGCTCTCACTCTGCCACTTCCCAAAAACTGGACCAACACTGACCCGGCTGCACAGTACGGTGTGGAAACGGAAACTTTTTATAAGTCTTCAGCTTTAAGAAATGTCAACAGTTGTAAAACTTTGTAATGTTGCTGTTCCTTCTCACAACATACGAGACACTAACACTGAGGAGATCAGGAATGAAGTGCTTCAGGAGTTACTTTCTTTACTCTTTTCTTACAAACCCTTTATATGGCAAATAACCATATTTGATCATGTGTTTTAGTTTTGATTTACAGCCTAAACCTGAAACTTTTACAACATTTTTTAGAAAGTAAAGTAAGAATAAAGGGACTTTTTTTACTAGTTAAAATTTTTTAAAGATATTTTAAAAAGTAAATTAGATTTTAAAATATTATCAAAAAATTTTCCTTTTTATAAAACTCATTGGTTGAATCTTTAAATGTCAAGTATTTCAGTGAATGCCCTTTAAAGGGTGAAGGTGTGGGACAAAGTAGTTATATTTTTATACCACATTCTGTCTAGAACTGTGTCAGGACTGCAGGAAACTCTGTCTCCATCATGTCCTTGTGATGTGTGCAAAAGGTTTTGTCAATCATTGTGAATATAAAATGAACAAAACCAAACAATGAAGAATACAGAACATATATACAACAACATAAGGTATAAAAGGGAGGTTATAGTGTCAGCAAGGTATTAAAGGGATGTTTCTTCAGTCTGAAGCTGCGCTCTATCAGTTATTTAACTAAGAATCATAGCTACTGGTGACATGACTCAAAGTGTGTGGAGTCTCTAGAAACTGGACCACATCCTCTCATTGTCTCACCGTTTGGTTAGCAGCAACAGCAGCATAAACACCATAAACAAAACAAACTGTCTGGTGGTAATTTGTAGAGGCTGACTGACTTCACAATGAAGGAGATTTCCCTAATTTGATGTGATCTAGTTATGTTCAGGGTATTGATCCAGTGTGAAAGGCTCCTTAATGATTATTTTTTACTGATATTGTTCATCAAGAAATGCTGATTTATTAAATGAAAAAAGAACGTTGACAAAACAAAAAATATCAGCTATATCTAGCTCGTTATCTGCAATAAACTAAAAGCAAAAAGAAATGCATGGAAATGGTTTCCGTCTTTAATATTTTGCATTTTCTGTTTAATCCAAACCTTGTTTCTATTATTGCATTCTTTTGTCCAAGTCTTGGGTCTTGAACTGGTTTTAAAAAACATTATTCTGTAAGGCTGACAACTTTTAATGAATAATCTGACACTTGTTGATTGTTGAGCTCAGTTCAAAAACACTAAATCAGGTTTCAATTTGTAGAGTTTGTGTTTGTTTTAACCTGAATTCACATTTTTCTGCGCATATACTCACTTGTTTCACAATAATACCATAGTTCCTGTTAGTTTTTCTTGCTCTGCAGACCTGAGCCACATTAGCAATGGTCTCAGCAGCTAAAGTCTTGAACTGCTTTCCTTGTGAGTCCAGAATCTTCACCATGCAATGACTAAGTTTTCTCAGGATTTTTAGAGATCCTTTATAATAATGAAGTATTTAGGAAAACTAGAAAATAAATAAGAGTAAAAATTGTAATTTTTTATGATAAAGAACCTGTTGTTCCTTTGCCAACATGAGGTCTCCATCTGTGCTGAGAGACTGAGAACAATACCTGGAAGCCAATCGTTCAGCAACTTTTCCACAAAAACTAGACAAAACGCAGTAAAACCAGCTTAAAAACACACATGTCAAACTGGTGAATAATTACAACCCCACATCTTTAAAGGCACACTCTCTATTCTTCACTCGTGTTTCTGTAACCAAAACCTGGCCTGGCACTCACAGGGCCCGTTCTGTTCAGCCTGCAGGCCATCCAGGTCCAGCTTTGGCAGAACTACTTGCATTGCTTTGGACTTTGTCTGTTTCCAGCAAATTAACGAGGACTTCAAGGCCACCTTCATCCAGGATGGCCAGTTGGCACATCTTCATTAAATCAAAGTCCATCGGGGCTAATAAAGTGAGCACAGTGACTGTCTGGTCACCTGCCTGAATAAAAAAGGCAAAAATAAACAAAAATGGGAAATAATAAAGGAAAAAGGAAAACTAGACATTTTTCATAGGGGGAAGGATCCAAACCCTTTCACTGCTGGCATTGCTACACCATCCCTGGATGTATTTGGTTTTGAGGTAATAAAACACTGATGGAAAAAATATTATTTGCTAACAGATTACTTTACTGAAACTGCAACACAAAAACCTGAAAACATTGCTCCTGACAAAAGCTGTTAGCACAGAACCCAGCATTTAACAACAAGGTGGTATTAGCAGAGTTTGGGCAGTTCCTGCACACATTTCACTTTAGCAATAAAAATACTGGTCAGTAAGTATTTTGATTAAGCTAAATTTGCAGGAAATTAGCCTGATTGTTTGTTTGTTGATTGTTGCCAAAAAGAAAAATGATGAATGGACTGCATTCATATCACTCTTTTCTACTCATTTTGACCACTGAGCGTCACATTCACACACTCACACACTCCCACTCACACCCCTGATTCACAGATCAGGGGGTCAAAATGGTGTTGTGTGTCTTTCCCACTGAGCCACAGAAATGTCTGCCTTGGAGTCACAAAAACTGGACGCCTTATACTGTATTATGTCCTCCTAAATTTAGCATTCAGAAAACTGTTTATAACTTTGTCAAATTTTCCTGACAAGCAGAACGCTGTGCATAGGTCTACACATGTTTTGGTTTCGAATGAGTTCTGACAGGAAGGTGGAACTCAAAATACCAACTGTATGGTTGGTGGTCACATGAATAAAGCATTGTTTAGGCAGCTAGGGACGATTTAAATGATAATATTTAGTTTATTATGTTAAATAGACTAGTAAACCTACTTGGTTTGACATCTTCTGCTGCTTATATGGATTCAAGTCACAGCAGCATCACTTGAGAAGAGATCCTCGAACCTCCCTCTCCCCAGGAAACTTCTCCAGTTTATCCAGAGGGAGTCAGAGGTGTTTCAATCCCATCTGTAAGATATAACTGCTCCACAAAGTCCAGGTCTGCCTTGATGTCTCTACCAGGTTTGACATGTCTGAAACGACTCCCATGCAAGGCATCCAGAAGCCAAACCCACCCACCTTATCAAGGATCCTGTAGGACCTCTCATGGTTTGGGCGAGAGTTCTGACTACATTAGATTCACAATGGCTATCAGGACATCATCCTGGTGACCTCAGGGAACGTCTCATCATGGAGGGCCTGGTGGCTGAGCCTTTACCTGTGGGGTCTGACCAGGTGCAGTTTGAGTGAGATAGATGGGACCACGCCTCTATGGACCATCACCTGCAGGAGGAATCGCTGCTTTGTGGACTGGGCACCAGTCAGAGGCAGAGGCCTTAGTGGTCTGATCCTTGGTTGCTGAAAATGGCTTTAGGGACATGATAATATTTTAATTAAAAATACTTTAAGCACATCAATGGCTTCTTCAAGGTGTGGCTCACTGGAGTACGTGTAAAAAAACAACAACCCAGCAACACTGATTGAATAAATTTGTTGAAAATGGAGCTGGAGTGTGCTCCATTTTTTATGCAAATTCCACTAAATAAAAGACAACTTCCTGCTATCTGTGCATTAGAAACGGTCCATCACTTGGTTGAAGTCTGAGCTAATAACCTGTTTGACTTTGTTATAGACCAGCTGATCAGTGGAGACATTTACCACAGTCTCTAGTAGTGTTTGATCATCTTCACACAGTGGTGCGCTGACACAGCAGGATATCGGGCACATGTGTTCTCCATATCATGACGCTAGCTTAAATGTGAACCATTTGCCCATTAACAGCAGTGGATCTACTGCTTCCTTTGTCTTCTCCATTCTTACTCTTCAAAGGGTTTGGTGGGTGAGCTTCATACCTTGTAAAAACAATAAAAAAATGTGATATTCAGGCGTGATAGCAGGGAGAACAAAAAACAGGTCATATGCTTTCATTTTTGGTAGCTTTGGTCTTGAAGAAATGTCGACATTCTTTAAAACATTGACAACATCTGACAGTCTTTTATGGTGGAGGATTTTCAACTTTCTTTGAGCATGATAGGGCAGATGCACAGTGTGGAACTAATTCAACTACTATTTGACCTGAGAACAAGAGATTTCACCCAGACTCACACAGAGAACCCCACACACATTTACTTTTTTTTTTTTTTTGCTGGGATGTGTTGTGTCTTGTCAAGTATGCTTGCAAGCTAAAGTTTGCTATTCCATGCAAACTAATAACCATCATGTATACAACTTGCAAGTTTTGAATAAAAATGAAAGGTCAGAGGTAAAAAGTTATTTGAATTGTTGATGCACCTTGAAATCCTGACAGTGTAGAGAACAGTTAGAGGATGCTTTACTCAAAACCACCATCTATTTCTCTGTATCTGTAAATCTCTCTGTCCCTCTGCCTATCTAGTATCTGCCCAACCAACCAACCTCCCGTCCCAGCTTTATTTATTTTTTATATTTTAGTCTGACTGGCCATAAAACCAATAGATCAGCGACCCGACTGACACCGGGTTGGTTGAATAACATTGTTAAACACCAACCCCTTTTGCTTTGATCCTGCCTTCCTGCATTTGGCAAAAACGACAACCAAAAATCAGCAAAAGAGTTTGTCTTATGACACACGCAGGTCTGAGCAGCCCATTGGTTCAGCTCTGGCTGAAGAAGGAAAACAACCTTCTGACCGAACCTCCATTATGAGTAACTCCGCGATGCTTGCCCCAGTCAGCCCTGTGGAGGCAGCCTATATGGCCCCTCACACAGCCTTTTTATGTTTTTCTGTGTTCATGTGAGCTAAAACACCTCTGGCACCTTTGTTAGACACAGCGTTACCAGCTTTGCACATGATGCACCCCGCCTCCCATTTGTTCCCATCAGGACAATAGGAGGGAAATTACTTTTGTAGTTCATCTATGAAGCTACACTTGCACTTTGGCATCTTGTAAACAGGAGCAGCACTGCAGCCCACTGTCCTTTCAGGCTTATGTCACACATAGTGTTTTGCATGTAGCACAAAAAGTTCTGTTTTGGCCTCATCTGGCCACGGCACCTTCTTCCACATGTTTCCTGTATCACCTACATGTTTGTGGCAAACTTCAAACAAGACTTTCAACAATGGCTTTCTTCTTGCTATCCATAAAAGCCAGATGTATGGAGTGTGTGACTAATTGTTGGCCTGTGGACAGATTCTCCCACCTGAGCTGTGGATCTCTTGATCATCCTTGATAAGGATTTGACAAAGTTTCTTGGATGAGAAGCAAAAAATCTTCAAGGAACCAAAAGAAATCCAGTTGTCTTCATTTGATCCCATGAGGACATGCAAATTAGGGTTCATCCTGACAGGGTTCTAATTGAATGATACAGGATGTTTATAGACAGGTACTACATGCAATAAATGTGCTTTAATCTAAACCTAAAAATACATTAATTTTATTACCGTACTTTGTCCAGTGTTTTGATGTGACTTGTGTTGTGAACTGGCACTTTATACACAAACTGAAGTCAAATTAATTAATCAAAAAATATTTTAATTGGTTGTTTTTCAAACATCACAGAAAAATACTAACAAAGTCAATACAGATAGCCACATAAATGCATACAACTGTAATAAAGAAAGTTAAATAGAAAAATCCACTGAAGTCTATCTGAACAATCAGAATCTGGACTGAGGTAGTGAAGTGCCAAACATGCTAAAAAAAACATGATGGTTTCTAGATCACTCTATGAATAAGTTAATAGTCCAAACTCAGATCACATCACAAAAACATCTCTAAATAGCCATACGTTGTGCACCTGTGCACTTTATATTAAAGGGATACTATGCAGTTTTACTTGTTTTAGCTCCCCCTGGTGTCTGATTTAAATCACTGTAGTAAAAACGTTAGCACCATTGTTTCTGCCCAGAAACACCTAAATCTAACTGTTGAAATGTCTCCTCAGCCTTCATTGCTTTCTACATGAGCGATTATTTACTCCTTCAAAAAAAAAATCAGCTGTATTCAAGCAGGGAGAGATAAAACAAAAAGCAGGAATCATGAACTAAAAACACTCCAGCACTAACATAACAGCTAGCCACTTTGGGTTAGCCTAACCCTCACGAGATACGTGGCTTTGTGAGACTTCTGGGGCATCGGACCGAGAATGAGAAGTTGCAATTGTGATGTTCTGGATCTAAGCAGCAGATGGGGCTGAGTGACTTTTTATTAACCCTGTAAAGCAGGGGTCACTAACAGGCGGACCGCGGTCCGGATCCGGACCCAGAGCCGGCTCTGTCTGGACCCATCAAATCCAGACCCGGTCCCTGGTTTATAAGGAGCAGGCGTGTCCGAGGAGACACGCGAGCGCTAATGAGCAGGTTCGTCCCTCACTTGGAACCCGCGGAACTCGCCCTCCCTCTGGTACATGGTTCGGAACTCAGTCCTGGACCGGAGTCCTGGAGGCGAAGCCGAGCGCCAAGCGAGTGGCGCACCGCGGCAACTCCTTTCTTCACTAAGCTACCCCTACACCACGACCGGGCAGCCCCTCCCGCAGCTTCAGAAAGAGATCTACTGCTGCAGAAAGGCACGGCACGCAACACTAGTGATGCGCGGGTCAGGGTTTTTATTGACCCGTGGGTCCTGCACATTTGAAAACTTCTGACCCGCCCCAAACCGCCCCGCATCGCTGCGTCTATTTTTACAACCTGCCCCGATCCGTCTCATTAAAAACACGTTATAATGACTGAAAGCCTTTTATTTAGTCTGACGTCTCCAAAATAAAAGTTTTTTAACCTTCTCTAAAATGTGCTTATGCAAAGTTTGCAGAGTACATCATTTCTCCGTTTTCTTTTATAAATCCTAAAGTTTGCGGAGAAAGTGACTCCCTTTGCGACCCGTTTTTGTTTTATAAATTTGATATAAAATATAACAAATTATAAACATATATACGTATTTATTTTATAAGTTTTATAAATGAGGCCACAGCGGTCGCAGAGCGAGAACCGGACGTCTCTCACACTGTAAAAAATATCCGTATATTTAACGGTGATAAACAGTAAAACTGTGACAGGAAAAACCCGTTAATTGTAAAACAGTGTAAAACAGTTTATTTGATTGGATGTTGCCGTAAATAAATTAATTGGTTAAAACAGTAATTTGTACATGTTTTCTCTGAAAAAAATACATAACCCTACTGTAAAACACTCTTGCATTGGTTTTTTTACGGCAAAATTCCGTAATGCTATTAACAGGCAAACACTGTGATTTTTATATTTTTTTATTGAAAAAAATACAGGTTTAAACTGCTAAATGTAAGTCTGGTTGTGCTGTAATTAAAGTATGCTGTAATATTACATTGTGATTTCTGTAATAATTTCACATAATGATGGATTACATTTTTTCAGTTTTCAAGAAAGCCAAAGCACTTTACTTTGAATCCATTCATTCACTTCACATTCACACATTGGTGGTGATCTGTTTGAGTGTAACAATGAAATATATATATATATATATATATTCCCTCAAGCATCATATTGGAGTGAAACTAAAAGCACATCTTAATTTGAGTTTTCTTTAGTTTTGTTATTTTTAATACAGCATATTCTTCTTCAAATTGCTTTGTATACATAGTCCTGAGATCTTTATACTTGTTGTGTTAATGCATTTTTCTAAAGAATATAACATGTAGTGTAGTGTACATTCTGTTGAGCTCATCAAGCTATAGCCTAGTTTTTAAAATCCAAAAATAACTAGAAAGACCTACAACTAATGAAAAACACACTACAATATAAGTGAAATCATATGTTATGATCCCCAAAGTAATAAAGTAATAATTTATTGTCTGCTCTATTTATTTATATGTAATTGTTATATGAAGACAAATTCAGTTTTAAATGGAAAATGCAACTGAGTGATTGTAAAGCATTTCATCTCAAAACGGAGTTCCCCTCCTGGAAGTCAGGAGCATCAAGGCGCCCAAATTCAAACCGGCCAATCAGCGCACTGCATCAGTCTCCACAGTAACGTCTCCTCCTCTCGTCTCGGCGCGGGCGCTCTGGCTCCACACGAGTTTCACTTTGGACTACGGCAGCATGCTATCGTCGCTTTCACGGAGTTGTTTCTACTTCTTTGGGTTTAACTTCAACCACAGCTCGTCCTCACTTACTTCGGTAAGAAAACAATCTAAGTTGGCTTTTTTAACAACAGTGTTGTTTTGCAGAAAGTGAAAGTGCTAATGATAGAGTTGCGTTAGCTCATGGCTAGCATCACTGTTAGCAACATTAGACTGAAAATAGCCTGGTAACGCCGGTAGTAAACCTTTAGAGATGTGTTTCAGAGACGGGTGTATTAATGACAACAGTCTTGTAGCTGGATTTTAACGCTTTGGGTAAAGGTGGCTTGGATTTTGCTGCTAGCTTGATATTAGGCTAAAGCTATTTAGCTAACTTCAGGGCTCTCTACTGTTGTAGTAATGGAGAATCCGTTTGGTTCATGACTTATGTTTTACATTGCAGACGGCATAATGAACCCCGCCCGGTGTATTTTTAAAGGTGTGTGCAAGCAAGTTGTAAGCTGGTGTTTCCACAAAGCTAACTGCTCCTGTTTCTAGCTTATGTCGGGAGGCTAAAGGGCGATTCCACCTATTTTTCACTACTTTGAGCATCATTAATTGCTCTAGTTCTAAACTACAAAACTTGGACTCTTTAAAACTGGATTAGATTAATATCCATTAATAGTGGACTCTTCTAAACCCAGTTTCTGTAAAATTTGTTTTGTGAAAATTTAATAAATGGCGTTTTCTGCGCCTTTTTTGCACCTGGATCACATGGTCTAGCTCAAAAAATACAATATTTAGGCTTCTTCAACCCAGACCAGATAATTCTACACTGATAGAATCTTCTAAACGCAGTTTGTGATTTGTGAAACCTTTATTTTATTTGTATAAGTTCAATAAAAGTTGTTTTATGCATCTGGACCACATCAGAACTAGAGGAGAATGGGTTAACGATGGTAGACAAACTGTTGTGAAGGGAGCTCTTTACTGCATTGCTGGAGACAACCTGGACTCTCATTGTATTGGGGGGTTTACAGAAGATTTCAGTTAATCCGTGTACTTATTATGCATATATTGTCTGTTAATTCAAACTGAATTTTAGGATGCTGATCCAGCAGTGAGTGGACCTCAGCGGACCCCAGAAACATACAGATCTGCCACTGAACAGCTGGAAAGAAGACGTGTCAGAAGTACTGGGGATTAAGGTCAGGTCTGTATTTAATTCTTTACAAAACTTTGATGTTTGTAAACATGGCATGCTCCCATGTGTCAGTCATGACATCTTGGAGGCCTTTCTCTTATGATTTTGCTCATTAAAGTAAAAGTTAACCCTTGTGAGGTCAGCCCAAAAATATTGAAACTTAGTGGACAAGCGGTTCAGAATTGGGAACTTCTTGAGACTTTCACCTCTTATAATTGGAGACAAAGTTCACAACCCTCAAGATGGCAGTTAACTTTGCAGCTTAAAGACATTGTGCACCTTATTTGTGCTTAGCAAATTTTTAGAGTTTATGATGCAGTTTCTTTCTTACTACCACACATACTCTGTAAAGTACACAGTGACACTGGAAGATTAGAGTGCAGACTTATTAGTGACCTGACTGAC
>SSNR01000325.1:1460-88394 GCA_006937965.1 Callopanchax toddi
AAAAAAAAAAAAAAAAAATTAGCATTAGCATTAGCAAAATTAGCATTAGCATTAGCATCTCTAAAAAAAGTTTTTTCTGTTTGCCTTTCAGGGCTCCAAGAGTGGAGAGGAAAAAAAAAAAGAATCTCGCCCTCTGGTGGCGTTATAAAAGCATTACAAGAAAAATAGAAAATGAGCCTAAGTAAAATATTTTTTTTTCCAGTTGCCACTCAGGGCTGCTTAAGTGGAAAGAAAAAAAAAAGTTTTTTTTTTTTTAATTCTCATTTTTACAACAGTTTAAGTATATTAGACCAGTTGTGACAATGTTTCAAAAAAAAGTTTTTTTTCCGTTTGTACTGGTCAGAAAGTCAAGCGGAAAAATATTTTTGACCAAACTTAGAAAATTGGCCACCCTTAAAAAAAATTTTTCCTCGCTTGCCGTTCAGGGCTTCCGTAAGAAACCCCCAGTTCGGCTCATCTTCATCACCATCACTACCTGACGCTAGAAACCCCAGTTCTGCTCATCTTCATCACCATCACTACCTGATGCTAGAAACCCTCAGTTCTGCTCATCTTCGTCACCATCACTACCTGATGCTAGAAACCACCAGTTCTGCTCATCTTCGTCACCATCACTACCTGATGCTAGAAACCCCAGTTCTGCTCATCTTCGTCACCATCACTACCTGATGCTAGAAACCCTCAGTTCTGCTCATCTTCGTCACCATCACTACCTGATGCTAGAAACCCTCAGTTCTGCTCATCTTCATCACCATCACTACCTGATGCTAGAAACCACCAGTTCTGCTCATCTTCGTCACCATCACTACCTGACTTTCACTTAAATGGAGGAAGAGTATGTTTCCTTTTCTTCCTGCTAACAAAGTTATGATTATAAATGTATATGTATATAAGCAGAGGATACAAAAAAGGAAGAAAAAAGAGAGGAAAAAACTAAAAGAGAAAAAATAAAGAGAAAGAAATAAAAATACAAATATACAGAAAATATATTTTTTTTAAAAAAAGATTAAAAAGGTTCAGTGGAAAAAATGAAATAAAAAAGTTACAAAATAAAAAAAATAAAAAAATGAATTAAAATAATCAAAAAAATTACAAAAAAATAAAATAAAAAATACCTCCTCCGTGAACCGTCACCTTATCGTGGTGGAGGAGTTTGAGTGCTCTAACGATCCTAGGAGCTATGTTGTCTGGGGCACTTTGTGCTCCTGGTAGGGTCGCCCATGGCAACTTGGTCCTAGGGGAGGGGTGAGACTAAGAGCGGTTCAAAATATGAGGTACTGTATAGGACAAAATCTATTTTTCCCCTCACACATACAACACTATAAGCACACACATACTTCTACAAGGGTGCATGCACACAAAAAATACTACAAGCACACACAAACACTACTACATGCATGAACACATAATACTACAAACATGCACACACAAAAAATACTACAAGCACACACATACACTACTATAAGCATGAACACATAATACTACAAACATGCACACATACTACTACAAGGGTGCATGCACACAAAAAAATACTACAAGCACACACAAACACTACTACATGCATGCACACAATACTACAAACATGCACATATACTACTACAAGGGTGCATGCACACAAAAAATACTACAAGCACACACATACACTACTACATGCATGAACACATAATACTACAAACATGCACACATACTAATACAAGGGTGCATGCACACACAAAATACTACAAGCACACACATACACTACTATAAGCATGAACACATAATACTACAAAGATGCACACATACTACTACAAGGGTGCATGCACACAAAAAATACTACAAGCACACACATACACTACTATAAGCATGCACACAAGCTATTACAAACATGTATGTGTGTGATTGCAGTAGTATGTGTGCATGCTTGTGGTAGTATGTGTGCATGCTTGCAGTAGTATTTGTGCATGCTTGCAGTAGTATTTGTGCATGATTGTTGTAGTATGTGTGTGCTTATTGTGTTGTATGTGTGAGGGAAAAATAGATTTTGTTCTATACGGCACCTCATATCAAAAGACCTTTCATGGATATAATACTAAAGAGTTCGAGGATCTTAATGATGTCAAACTTAAAAGAATCAATCCCAGCTCATTGTATTGTAAAAATAAATAAATAAAAATAACGGCACTGGCACTCTCAGTTCATGAAGATGGGGTTCAATACCCTGCAGTGCCAATCCTTTTTGGGGGAGGCAGTAGCTCAGTGGTTGGGGTGTTGGTCTTGCAACAGGAGGGCTGCAGGACCAAATCCCTGCTCTGGCTGGGTTACTTTGTCATTGTGTCCTTGGGCAAGACACTTTACCCTCAATGCCTGCTGGTGGTGGTGGTCAGAGGGCTGGTGGTTCATTCTAACATGTACACATACTACTATTAACATGCACACATACTACTACAAATATGCACACAAACTACTACAAGCACACACATAAACTATGTTTGTAGTACTGTATGTGTGTGCTTGTAGTAGTATGTGATTAAGTTTGTAGTAGTGTATGCGTGTGCTTATAGTAGTATGTGTGCAAGTTTGTAGTAGTGTATGAGTGAACTCCGTACTAGAGGTAACTTTTGCCCGGAAGAGGCGGGGCTAAAGTCGTCTCGTTAGCCTAGCAACCAGAAGCTAATACAGAACGGGAAACATGGCTACTGGCGACATAACTAGGGATAAAATCACCGCGGTCAGGCCAGCCTCCACTTCAGAATGGACACCAAAACTAGCCCTCATTTGAATTTTACGTTTTGGACAGTAGAACGAGACGCGGAGATACGAGGCTCTCATGAGCTCCTTTCAAAATAAAAGCGCGAATATGTCTACAGCAACCATGGTGGGAGCGGCGAAGTAGAGCGGTCTGTTTCAGCGACAAATAGCAAAGAAAGTACGATTGTTTGATGAATCGTTTAAATGTAAATATACATTTGAGCTAGATAATTATTTTACGAGTTATCTTAGTCACGTGTTGAAGCATAAACATTTTGGAGCGATTGTAAGTTTATAATTGTTTCTAAAACTATGGAGGACAGTGTGTCTTCTTCTTCGGTGGTATCTTCGTCCTGTCAGCCCTCTTTCCTTCAGAGAACGCTGGAGCGCTTATCAACCACAAAGTGCCTGAAGCTCGGTGCTCACGAGGCGGCTCCTGTCTGTGTCCTCGCTCTTCAGAGGTACCTGTCGGAGCAGACTGAGGGTCAGGAGCAGCCGGACACTTACAGCTACGATGTGACGCTCACAGACGGCTCCTGTCGAGCCAAATGCTTCCTACACCCTAGTTTAAACCACATTGTGTACACAAACACCCTGAGGACAGGAAGCGACATCAGCATCAGTCAGTGCTCTTATGTTTACAACGAGAGGAGGCTGGGACATGGCTACATCTGTGTTGAAGCGCTCAGTTGTGTTGCAGAGAGGTCTGCTCTCCTGCCCAGCATTAATGACGTTCAGTCACTGCCCATGCTGGTGAAGCACGGCATGGAGAGGAGCGTGGTGCTGGAGAGGGACGTCCCGCTGCAGGTGAACCGCACACACTACCTGTCCCTGTGGAACAACGACGACCCGGAGGGGGACATCTGGACCTCGGGGCGTCCCTCCTCTGAGACGGTGCTGGACGGTGAGATAACTGCTCTGACCTTCCTGCTGCCACATGGATATGATAAGTTCTTAATGTCAGTTTATATATTAAGAAATCAAAGTTAGAGTGCTGGGGAAAAAGTATTTGTCCTTATACAGATTCATTCAGTTTTAAATGTTTCTGATCAGATCAAATACATTTCAGCATCAGACAAAGAAAATCTGAGTACCAGTAATTTAAATGAAAGATGAGTGAAAGACGTTCTTACCTCATACATTTAATAACTGGTAGGCTTTCATGATAGCCCCAGACCAACAGGTTTACTCCAGATGGAACGAGACACACACCTTCCAGAAAGTTACAGTTCACAGATTATTTTCTCAAAAAATCTAAGATGTTTTTACTAATTTGAGATGGGCCTTTGGTTTGTTTTCGGTCAGGAGGGGGTTTGGTCTTAACTCTCTCATGGATAGAGCCCATTATTGGCTCATCTCTTTATGACGGTCACTGGTCATGACGGATAAATGTGTTTTAAACTATTTGTTTCTTTCTAAAATTCAGAGATTTTACTTTACCAAACATCTTCTATCAGAGTTCTAAATAAGTTCAAGATAGTCTTTTTTTTTTCTACACAAACTGGAATTATATTGATTCTAATTTGCACACTGTTCATACAGTTAACATTTATCCTTTATAAGTATATAAATATAATTGTTATTATTGAGCCTCTTTGATCTTCCCTGATGATCTCTTATATCCTGATTTCAGTGTCAAAGGTCACTCTATTATGTAGCCTGGAGTCTTCCTCCTTTGTCTCACGGAAACCTCTTCCTCTCCTGGTGAAGATAATCCACAAATCCAGGTTAAGGTACTATGGCAAGTTTGGACTCAAGATTGATTACCCCTATCAGGTGAGTTGAACCTCTATGTTGCTTAAAATATCTCATAATCAGCTTTTAGACCATAAAGTCTGCATACATCTGCTGTACCGTGAGCGTGTTTATTATAACTGACTGGTCGTGTTTCAGGCTTACTTTGAGGTTGCTGACCAGAGTGGCATAATGTCCCTCGTGCTTTGGAATGAACTCTGTCCAGAGTTTTACCAGAGGATGAGTGTCGGCACGGTGTTGTACCTGCAGAACTACACCCTGAAGCAGAGTTATTCAAACAGGTCCCGCCCACAAATGGACCATCACAGAATGAAGAACTTCACCTCTGTAGGTACGTCCCTAACGGGGCTGCGTTCAAAATCATTTATGCTCGTTATAAGAGGATAACATTATTGATGCTGACATGGGTGTGGCACACTGTAAAGCTTTGAACTCCATACGTTACCCACTTTTATTGTTTTGAGGAACAAATGATCACTTAGACTTGTTTTTTCATAAAGCATGGAGACATTATAGACCCGAATATAACAGTCAAATAAAAGATCCACCTACAATGCTTTACTGATCTCTCTGAGTCTAACACTTTTTATTCTGCAAGAAATCTGCTTGAACCCTCGTAACCCGGTTTCAGTCATCACCATCGTCCCACCGAAGAGCGTCCTGCCTCAGTGGGGCCTGCCTGAGGTCTCCTATCAGTTCACCAGCAGGTAATCAAGCGTCTTCATACATGTGCGTATATGAATAAGACGGTTAATGATTACAGCTTTTCATGCTGTTTTGTGTCTTACAGGTCAGAGTTGGAGCAGCTGACCAATAACTCTGCATGTGATGTCATTGGTTTGGTAACATTTGTTGGTCGTGTTGAAAGAGTCAAAAGTAAAGGTAACAAAGGTAAGATGTGTTCATGTTTTATCTCTCAGCTGAAACCATCTTTGGTTGATTTTTAATGGTTGATACTGTTCAGGTCCAGAGAAGTACTGGACGTATCGCTGGGTCCACGCCGTGGACGGATCGTCTGAGCAGCCTTTTATCTTGGAGCTGTTTTCGTCATCTCAGCCTGAAATCTTTGCTCACATCTGTCCAAGTAAACCTCATCGCTTCTTGTCTGATAACGCGTCCTGTAATGTGAGATGTTTCCTCCAACGTCTCATCTCCTTCTCCACAGTGACCTACCTGGTGTGCACTCAGATGAGAGTTTGTCAGGTGGAAGGCTCATCGCTGTACCTCACAAGCAGCTGTGAAACGGAGATGTTCATCACAGGTGAGGTGACTGCACCTGGCAGAGGAGTTCTCTAATATCGTTCAGATCAGAGCAGGTGGAACTGAGATCGTCTGTGTCCACAGGTTATCACAAGGGTCAGCCATATGTGAGCGACCCCAGAGTGAAGAGCTTCATCCGGTGGACCAAGACTCTGAGGGACAACGTGGTCCTGCAGAAGACTGCTGTTGGTGGACATTACTGCTACCCTCGTCCTCCACGTGTTTTTACACAGTCAGTGGCAAATTCACTTGGTAAGAGGAGAACTAGAACGATGCATGTGTAGTAGTTTCATGTTACAAAGACTAGAGTCAGAAAAAAGGTCGGCTTTTTACATTTTTAAAAGTGAGTTTTATTCTAAGATCTCCCTTTTTCATTAAGGACAAGCTCCTCTGGTTTCTGCTGCTGACCTGAAGAGGGAGCTGGAGACCCTGCAATACAGAGAACACAAAAAACTTGCCATTCAGGGACAGATCACAGCAGTGCGCTATACAGAAACCCTAAAGACCACAGAGACCAGAGGATTGGAGGAGAACGAGGTGGGAGACGTGATTTTTATAGTGGTTTAAGAATGGTGAGTGTTGGAAACGGACAAATGAGTCTGCTGGTTTTCTTCAGGTTGCAGATGATGAACAAGTTTCACCAGAACAGCACAATCCTCCTCTAACAGCTGAGCAAAGTGGTGCAGATTATTTATCAGCTCCCTCTTCTGATGGAAGCTCAGCAAACAGAAAGAGAAGGAGAATTCAGCACAGGTATGAGCTTGGTATTTATTCATAGTAGCTGATTTATTGGGGCACTTTGGAGTCCTTGGACTTGATGCAGCGCTATACAAACGAAGAACATTTACCATTTTAATTGAATAAATGCTCTGTAACACATTGTGTTTTCCAGTAAAACCACATCACCCCGCCTGAATCACAGCAGCTCTTCATCTAAAAGGTAGTTTTCAGATCTAAATCATAATATTTATTATTCATCGGTAGACGATCTCAATCGCTCTGACCTCATTCGTGGACAGAAACACAGATGAAAGAGAAGAGCAGGAGGAAGAGGAGGTTCAACACCAGCAGCAAGGTCAGAGTGAGTTACTGGAGCGTCACCTTCACTCCTGTGTGTGTTCTGATACCCACAGTGACGCATTTGTCTTCTCCCAGACTCCAGCGCTCTGTTCTGGGAAAGCAGCAGCTGGTCCAAGCAACAACAAGAACTCTCTGAACATTTGCATCAAGGTGGCCTTCACCAGGACAGCGTCTTTCGTAAGTTCACGTTTGAGGAGAAGATGGCTCAGCTGCAGTGGAGTAACCTTCAGCCGACGAGGTGGACGTCAGAGTCGGCCGCTGACATCATCCCACCTGTTTCCTGCCCAGGATATTACCAGTTATCTATTCTAGGTAAAAGAGAGTCCCCTGACCTACAAAGCTTCACCTCTAACTCTAAAGTGTTCCCGTCTTTTCAGCGTCCGTCTGACTCATCCTGAAAATGCAGGCTGCTTTTTTAAAATCATCATTATTATGAGTGGGCATCTCATCAAGGCAGGAAAGTCTCTTTGTGTTCGGCTCTGAATAAACAGCTCACTGACCTTTATATTGTATTGTATTTACGTCACCAGTGAGTCACTCTGAGGTGAAGATTTTCTGTCAGTGAAAACCAATTTACCCAGTCGGAGGTCTGAGTGACCTTAAAAAACCCACAGACTTCATGTAGCTCTGTTGTTAAGGTGGATCTACTCCTGTCAGCGTGCTTTGCCTTTTATTTTTGATGTTGTACAGGTTTACATGCTATGGGTTTTAGAATCACAGCCTTTCTGTTTGCTGCGTTATGGTTAAATAAATAAAAACCTAATCCCATTTCATTTTGGTTTTTCAAACGTTCTACCAGGTATTAACAAGCAGATAGCCATCGACGCTGCGTTTTTTCCTGTCATGCATTCCAATGATCCCCGAGCCGTTGGTCTTCCTCAAGATCCGCACAACAACACGATGCTGTCCTGCCTTTCGTCCGGCTTCCTGTTCCCGCTCAGCTGTGCAGCCAGCCGCAGTGCTCATCCTGAGCCAGGTAGGAGGGAACTACAGGAACGTTTCTCCAGCAGATCACAATGCTCTAAACTAAATGTTTGGTTGTCTTCTTGCAGAAGAGATCGTGGTGACTGCCTCAGAGCTGGAAGACACACATGTGGTGTGCATCCTGGATCTTTGTCATCTAGGTGGGAATGAAGTGGAGATCCTGATCAACAAGGTCTACAAAGTGGCTGAAGTTCTGCTTGACTAGGAGCTGCAGAAAACAGCTAAATATGTACAATATCTGTCACGTCATTTGTATTTTTAATGAATAAAACGCTGAAATAAGTCAAATCCTGCAGCTTTGTTTTACAGCACAAGTCAGCTGTGTATTTAGTGTAAATGACCCAAGTTAATTTGGCTTCAACGCCATATTTTAAAGCATTTTATCGAGAAATAAAAGCCCTGCTTTCAGAACATGCAACTGTTGAACTTCTCAGGAACAATAGATATGTTGAAAAATATTTATTTTTTAAAATATTTCACAATATCCATAAATAACTCGGTATATCATAATATTTAGAATGAACTCAGTTTAATGTATTTAAAACAATGTTCATATATTTAAAGCTTGATGGTAAATATGGAGAGAAAACAAGCCGAACACGTGATGATGAACCACAACAAACTCACCTCCTCTAATAAGACACTTCTTAATCTGTTACAAAATTACTTTAATTTTAAATCATGTGACATACATATGCAATCTATTAGACATATAAAATAACTATGTGGCCTAAAGTATTTAAATGTATCTTTTAAACATTTTATAATACAATATATTCTATTTTTTCTGCACTGAAACTGCAGAAATGACTGTACACCAGGGTTGTTTTGTTCATGTCCAGGCAACTTACACAGACTGCCCACACTCACATGTGAGGTGCCCATCAATATGTTAGAAATAAGAAAAAAATACACGTTCAGTGTGATCAAACTCACATAGAACGAACGACGACACTCAATGAACAAGAACAGCAATCCATAAAGTGACTGGGGAAGAAAAGAAGTTCAGCTGAACCGATTATTTACAACCTTTGTGAAGCAATCCAGATGTAATTAGGTCTAAACGGGATTTGGGTTCAGGACAAAGGAGTTTAATCAGCCGGGTTTCTCTCAACCAACCTCTGCAAGGCAAACAAAACAGATGCTTCGTCTAAATCGATCTGTTTAGAAGTAAGATAATCTCAAAAAGTGTTTTTCGTTGCCCGAAAGGCTGATATTCTGCAAGATTATAATTTCATTTTTCTCAAAACTGTCCTGAATTGTGTGATTTTTCCAGCATTTTCATTGAAAAAGCATCAACAAATAAAACAGAAACCACAAATAGAGTTGGCACCTCTTGAGCTGCTGGAGGAGCTGGACTGAAACTCGTGGAAGAATAGTGATCGACAGGGCTGCACAACTAGCTTCATCCATTACAGTCTGTTTACGATGCTGCATAATTGCACTTTTACTTTTAGAATCTGTCCATGTTTCTGAGCTATCAGTGATTTAACCCTGCTCACCATACTTCCATGCAAAGTCCTGTGTAACACCCCCGTCAATGGACATATCTTGTATTCAAATAAAATACTGTTAAGAGGAATGTTAGTTCATTTTGATTCAAATAAAATACTTCCATATAAATTACACGGTGCAGCTGTTAATATTACACCCCTATATACACGGTAAGTCTGTCCTGAAACAGGATAAATTAACATTCTTTTTTAAATTGCACATAGAAAAGTGTAAAACGGCACTGAACGTGCATGCTGAGTGTAATGTCTTGTGCAACATGAGCAGCACCAGTCTTCTATTTTAAAGACACCTAAAGCAGCTGCACTGGAGCACAATGAGCTGCTTTTTATAAAGTGGAGCAGAAACAAGTGTTTTTCCTGCCAAGTAGGAAAGATTTTCAGGCCGTTTTTTAAATATTTTAGCTGATTGTCTTTGTTAGTTTGCATGCCCGTGTGCTTTCATTGTTTTTCTTCTTGGACTAAACTCAGGCTTCAATAATACGCTCCAGTCTTTTAATCCAAGTATTATCAGTATAGCAGCATTAGCTGAGCCTTAAATCCAAACTGACTGAGAATTAACCTGAAAGATTGTCATAGTGAGAAAACAGCTTTAAAGGCTTCTAACATCTATGAATGACTAAACTCACTTCCTGGTTTATCAGCATCAACCATCAAAGTGTTTTAATTTCTACCAAATCAAATAAGCAGTCAAACAGAAACACTGACCGACCTCATGTAGAGGTTTGTTTAGGTAGCATGCACGTTGGATTGAGGTGTTTCTGTAACACGTGAAGATCAGCGGGAGAAGGGAAAGACAGAGCTGGTCTCCCTTTGTAACGGTCATGTATAAAACTAGTATCTGTATGAATCTTTAAAAAATAAATAAACATTAGGGATGAACTACATAGATGATGTTCAGAAAGTGCCGAACACATGAATGCTGCAAAACGAAATTCACCTAATATATATATTTATAATATATCCAGTACAAATCTACATGTCTTCTGTTTCAATCTGATGCAGAAAATAAGAAATTATACTCTTATGAAAATAGACCTTTTCTATTCCAAATAGACCTGAGCTGGATTTTTAAAGCCGTAATCAGACAAAACCATCAGACCACACCATGAACTATCAGGGTTGAAGGCACGATTCCCCCTCCTCCGCCCCTCAGGTTATCACACGAGTTCTGGGGTAGTTACAGCAGCACTCCTTCAGTCCCAGATTGAGGCTTTAAAAATCGAGATAGACCTTCTTAATAATGTGAAACTCTCCCTCCTGGCTTCCATCTGTAGTGTGTTACATCAGACCTGAATTTGATACTATGCTAAATTCGCTCCTCTGCAGTGAGTTGATGTGAAACGGCGTGTTTGGAACAGAATCTGGTATCATTGTAGAATGATCACAAACACACACCCCCTTCAAGGGATGGACTGTTTTTCATTAGAGATAAAACTCCTACAGCAGTGATAATATGCCACAGGGGAGGGCTTCAGGTTTAAAAAGTAATCTCACTGGACAGAACAGAACATTACATCATAGGGAAATAATAAATACTCTACATTTGGGTACAGGTTGGTGGCAAAGTGCAAACAGACACTTAAAAGGGGAAAACTTCAACAAGCAGACGTGTAAAAGCATCTTTCCCAGAGCTCTGATAATCCACTTGTCCTGGCCGTCTCAGTGAGCGCCCCGCGGTCTCTCTAGATCCAGCAGCTCAGACTCTCCTGGGAGTACCCGGGGTCAGTACAGCCTGATGTTCTGTGGGGTCAGGCTCCTCTGGACTCGCCATCCATCCGAGAGTCGTATCGCGTTGCCACCTGCAGGGCGGCACCACAGAGGCAGAATCTCAGCTCTCCGAAAAGGTCTCAGTGCTACCGAGTCAGCATATTTCGGAAATCTGACGCGCTGGCCGTCCGGTTTTGGGAATGTTGGTACTGTCTTTGCTGCTGTTGTGGTTGTTGCTGCTGTGTTGGCGGCTGCTGCTGAATGTATCCCACGGTGCTTTGCTGTGGGACGTTAGTGGTGTGTAGGAAAGCTGGAGTCGATCCACTGTGGACAAGTCCTTGAGTCATCTGCAGAAACAAACAAAAAAAAAGAGCATATTATCCAGCAAACGGACCCAGAAACAGAATATATTTAACAAAATGTAATAATGATAAAGGGTGTGGTACCTGAAAGAACTGCTGGGGCTGCTGGGGCTGCACAGACTGCTGGGAGGCCTGGGGCTGGGTGTGGTAGGCTGACTGGGACTGGTGTGTGATGAATGTGTTGTGTGGGATCATTATGGGGGAAGTAAAGACGGGGGAGGGCACGAGCACGGCGTTACAGTTGACCTGTTGCATGGTGAAGGAGGGAGCGATGATCGGCTGCTCCAAGCTGTACCTATAAACCAAAAACAAAGAGTTCAGAATCAACGTGAAACAACACACTGTGTGCGTTCCTGATGCTTACAGGGTTTGTGAGATTCCCATGTTGCACTGGGAGGGCTGTGAGGTGACACTACTAGTGGGAACCAGTGTCTGTACTGGCTGGTTGAGGAGCATCCTGCAGGAGAGAGAAGCTGTCAGATCGTCATCGTACATCTGAATGTATGCTAGTGTTTTTTTTTTCAGGGCTCTCACCGTAGCTGTCCATCCTGGCTGAACTGGTTGTTGGTGTGTCTTTGGTTTGTGTCCTGCTGAGGCCTCGTGTTTGTCTGGGAGAACATCATGGGATTGCTGTAGAAAGGTGTCGTCAAACTTGTGTTCGTCTGCACGGGCAAACTCACCGACGGCCTGCTCCGAGCAACCCTCTGCTGAACCTGGAAATACATAAAAAGTTCCTCAAAACTTCAACATGATCAGATATTTGGTTTTAAAAGCTCCATCTGACTTTAGGAACCTGTGTTGATGGTGAGCTGTTTTCTCTCAGGACAGACTGGGGTGATGAGCTGTGAGAACCACAGGTGGATGGTTTCGGTTGGCCTGCGAGTTGCCTGATGACCCCCGACCCCTGGTTCTGTTGGGTCGGCCTTCCTGGTCCCTGCTGCTGAGGCTGCTGCTGGGCCTGACCAAAGTCACTGTGGACAGGCTGCTGTAACAACATCTAACACAGACGGGAGGAGTAAATATGGATTTATTTAAAATATGTATTCTCCCATCCAGAAAAAGCAGTTAAGTTTTCACATCAAAAATCCTGAAAAGTCCTGCTTGATTCTAATTATGATTTAAATTTATTAATTTTCAAGTTTATCTCTGAAATAAGAGATTTATGTGAGAACTGACAGGATGAGACAAACATCCAGAAAACGCTTTGGTTTGTGGGTCATGTAGTACACCGAACTGGCCTCTAGGTGGAGACAATCCACCGTTCCTGGAAGGATTTGATATTATGGCTTCATACAAGAGAATTATTTCTTCACAGTTGATGTTCACATTTTCTCTGTTATTCAAAGGTATAATTCACCTATTTTTAATGAGACTGTGTTTTAATGCAGAAAACAAATCTCTGTTTTGTCTTCTGATGAAAAGGTGTAAATATCTCCTGAAAATAATAGATTCATCGTAAGCTTTTTCCTTTAGTGGGATTGCTACCTGCAGATTAGCTAGATGAAGCTTCTCCTTAATGTCGTGCAGCTCCTGCTGCTGCGTTTTAATGTCGGCCTGCAGAATGCGCGTCCTCTCCTCCAGCTGTTCCTTCAGCTGGTTCATTACACCAAGCTGAGGCTGCTGCAGCTGATACGCTGAGGACTGCTGCTGCTGCTGGGACTGTTGCTGCTGCAGAGGGAAACAATTATACAACATGAGAAAAAACATTTTGTGTTTTGTTTCAAATATTGTCACTCTTCTTGATATAAAGATTTGCCACTCATGATTGTTTTAAGTAAAAAAACATACAATTGTGACTGTAAATCAGCAAGAGTGAGGTCGTGTTGTTATTGTTGTGGCACTAAAAGCAAAGGGAAAGTAAACTAAAGTTCAAATAAAACAATATTTTCACTAATAGCTTCTTAATATTTTTGCTTTTTTTAAAATCACAGTCTTATAAACAAGGCCACACATGGCAGCAACAGTCATAACAGTGAGATACAGTCCACAAGCAGAGCAAAGGAAGGCAACAGGCAGGAGAGGAAGTCTAAACACCAACCATCGTGGAGTGCTTGCTGCAGGTTGGAGAAAGGGAGAGGCTCGTTTGGGGAACAAGGTCAAAGGAATTTTGTCTCTGAGTCAAACTCTACAGGAGAAAATAAAATGAAGCAGTTTACATGTGAGCACTAGCTGTGCCGTGATGTTTTGCGCAGACTGTTTTATCTCCTCAGACAGTGGATGAAGCGAGGAGTGTAATCTGACCTTTGAAGCACTGGGTTGGAGTCTGGCAGATGTCTTCTCGGGGCCGATGGAAGCCGACTGCCATGACGGTGTGCAGGCCTCTGTGTAGGAGTTCGCCGCTGCAGAGGAGACAGGTGACAGGACGTGTTCAGTTAGTCTGTACATGAGATCGATGAGGGTGCCCAACCTGCCTTAAAAACTATTATCAGTGAATTAAATAATTAAATTATTATTATGGCTGCATGGTGGCGCAGCTGGTTAGCACTGTTGCCTCGCAGCAAGGAGGTTGTGGGTTCGCATCCCGGCTCTGCGGCCTCTCTGCGTGGAGTTTGCATGTTCTCCCCGTGCGTGCGTGGGTTTCCTCCGGGTACTCCGGTTTCCTCCCACAGTCCAAAGACATGACTGTCAGGCTAATTGGGCTGGTAAATTGTCCTTAGGTGTGAGTGGGTGTGTGGTTGTTTGTCTCGTTCGTCTCTGTGTGGCCCTGCGATGGACTGGCGACCCGTCCAGGGTGTCCCCCGCCTCTCGCCCCTTGACCGCTGGAGATAGGCACCAGCTGCCCCGCGACCCTCTGTGGAGGAATAAGCGGCTACAGAAAATGGATGGAAATTATTATTATGAAACATTTACTTTCTGATTTACAAAAAGAACAGGCCGGTTTTACATTCAGTGTAAAGCTGCCTATTGGAGGAAATCATTTATTATGTGTATCTCCTCTAAAATACTCAGAAATGACATTTCTAATCATCTATTTTTAGCATTTTTCAAAACATTGTGAGTCTCTGTAAAGCTAATTATGTTACTTTTTTTTTTTTTTTAACCAGGTTATCATTTCATAAGAAACCAATAAAATACAGGTTATTAGAAGCATCACACTGCAGGATCTGAATCAACAAATCATTCAAGTACCTCCTTAAATCGGACCATCTCCAACAAAAATAGCTACTCCTCTTTAACAGAAGCTTTATTTATAACAGACAAACTACAGTTTTCCTGAGAACGTTTTTCTTTGGTTGGTTGCTGATTCACATACCATTGATTGCCACTTCATTCAGACTTGAATCAACAAACTGATGCATTCAGTCAGTGTTTTCCATAATAACCCACACAAAACGACGCAGACTAAAACCTGCACTTCGCTGTTGCCCGTTTTAATAAGGTGCTATGAAAAATCAAGTGTGCTGACGTGTGTGCACGAAGATTGCAGCTCTTTGTTTGCTTTTTGCTGTAATGAATCCACCACTCCGCTGTGTTGTCTTCATAAATATGCAGATGGGAGTGAGGTGATGGTGGGTGGAATAGCAGCAAGTCAGAGAGAATGGGGGCTCAAACGAACAGGGACCACGCTGAAGGAAGTCTTGGAAACATTTCACTGTAGATGCATCGTCACCCACACATACAGGGAGGTGTTATAATGATGCTTAGTTTGAGGCATTTTACTGCTGAGTACAAAGTCTTCTAAGATTTCCAAACAAAGATCAACTGTGGGATTTTCTGTACAAACTAAAAAAGGATAATCTGCCACTTTTATGAGACGTTTCACTCAGTGAAGTTTCCCTTGCAACAAATAGATTTTAAGCTCCTTTCTGCTCAGTTCATTTGCATGAAAACCTGCTGCTGAGCGAGTTTAGAAAGCAGATGACTCACACAAAGAGTCCGACAGCGCCGTGTGGGAGGATTTCTGGGAGCTGTGGGAAGACACCGAACGTGCACCGCTGTTTCTGTCCCGGGTAGCGTCCAGAGTGGAGCAGATGTCAAGGTACAGCTCCTGGGCCTGCAACACAGAGCCACGTTCATCTCAGAGGCTCAAACGCCTGAACGTCACACGATGACACACAGTAAAGCTCCTGACTCCTACCTTCACAGAGGAGGGAGCAATCTCAGGTGGAGACAACTCTTCAAGTCCAAAAGCTCTCCTCCGTTCAGCTCGCACCTCGGCATAACTAAACGACAAACGGACAGATTGACATCCTTCTGATTATAAACAAAGCTCTCATTTAAAGAGAAGAACCAGACTAACCTGACAACAGTGTGCGTGCAGACGATGAACTCAGGTTTGGAGTTCCACTGGTGGTAAGTGATGTAGTAATGAGTCTGCAGCCAAATCCACTGCTGTCCTTTGGTCAGGAAGCGATAATAGCAGGATTTACCTTTCCCAAACTGCATTACTGAGAGAGGACAAACAGCACTCATCAATAGTGTTCAGGCATTTCTTTTCTTCATGCAAATTTTACACCAGAGAAGGATTTGTGAACGTTGAGGTGATTGAGGGAAGATAAGAACACTGGCACTATTAGCAAAAGGATTGCATCTGTTGCTGGAGCTACTGTGATTTTGCACCTCTGCCTCATTTACAAAGCCACTGCATAAGAGACATCTGTGTCTCCTTCTGTACTTCCAACCAAACAGGGACTCTCTGCTCTGGTGCAGTCAAGTCACATTTAAATGAGGGTTTATGCATTCCCTTAAAAATAAACGCCCATGTTTATATAATGGCAAAAAACATCAATTTTTCAAATAAACCCTCACATCTTGCCTGTATTTTCTTACATTGCTTGTGACACTGAGCTATAAGCTCCAAATCATCCACGTGATAGTAATCATAGCCCGAAGTCCCAAGAACCTCAAAGGGTAAATAGCCGATGATTGGAGATGCTCTGAAACACAAAAGATCATTTGTTATTCTTTAAAGAATTAACACTAATGAGTTCCTGAGTCATCTTAATGTCTTACCTGTGATCTAAAAACAAGAACTTCCACTCCAGGCTGTGTCTGGAGGTGAATTCATCACAGGGATCTTCCACATTACACAAGTCCTGAACCAAAACAGAGTCAAAGACTGAGACAGTATCCATTAAGATCTGACAGCAAACAAGATACGTATGTATAGTCTTTTCCTCATTAAAAGTCTCATTGATGTATTTTTCACACAAGGTTCTTTGTGCAGGATTGAGAAAACGCTGAGGTTATGTTATCTCATAAAATACAGCACGCAGCTCCTCAGCATCAAGCATTTGGCAACATTTCCTCACAGTTTTGTTCACACTAAATAATTTTGTGTTCATCTTTGTGTCATAGTCGAACAGACTGAATATTCTGAATGTTTCCAAGCAGCTGTGGCCTTGAGCAGAGCTACAGTGAAGAAAAGCAAATGACAACTGCAAGGGTGTCTGAGTCTGGAAATCTGAGCAGAAAAGACAAATTCACTAGAAATGATCAGTAAGTAAAGCTTTAGCATTTGTTTCTCAGCATCCTGTTTTCTTTTCTTTTCTTTTAGGGAGTGATGACAACAGACATCTGCAGAACAAACTGTAAAACAAACGGAATGATTTTGAACGTTTACCTTCAGAAACTGTGGAGTGACTAATCGTACAGTAGCGATGAGGCAGACCTGCTCCTCCAGCGACGACTGCAGACTTCTGGGTAACGTCAGTTCCAGCCCGTTACATGATGATGTAGGCACTGAGGAGCAGCCACTTTTATTTACATGCAGTTTTACAACAAAAGACTAAGATTTGATTATACAGGGTGGTTTTTTAAGATGATAAAGACAAAAATCCTCACCACTGTTATGGAACTTGAAATCTCCAACAAACTTGACATACTCATATACAGGCAGCTCCTTTGGGTCCATGTTACCTCTGGCTAGATGACAGCAAAATTCAATATGAGCCTCACCTGTAAAAAAATAAAATTATGGTTATATTCAGCATATAATTCAATATACAATCATTTTTACATCTTACTTAATTATTGATCCATAAATTCCTTTAGATTTGTCATATTATAATGTCCCCTGTGTGATATATTATACAGCAAAAACTATAAATATGACAAAAAACATCTTTGAGTCATTTAATAATATACTTATGCCTGGTTATAAAAGGTTTCTTCACTACTGAAATTTAAATTTGAGCTCATATCTCATTGATCTGTGTGTTTAAAGCACAAAACAACACAAACTTTGCGTCTGTTTGAAGAGCAGCGCTGTGAGTTTATATTATTTCAGATGATACCGGTTGGTGACAAATTCCAAAAAAAGCATTCGTGAGGAAGTTTCCCAAAGGTCTCCAAAAATTCCAGAATGTTTTCAAGTTCCTCACTTGAGTTGCACGGCCCTGCTATTGTGTCACTGGCACCACTGGACTGGACATCGGACATTTTCACACCCTGCTTAGGACTGCTTATATATCTCAGCACTCACAAACTCACAATGATGGCGTGGCGTAGCGAACGTCAGCGCCAGGTACTCCCTTGGGCACCTCAATGAAAAGACAGTGTGCACCCCTGTAAATAATCACGGTGGACTACCATGGCTAGAAATGCCAGGGCCGTGTTTTGGTTCCAGTCCAACCCTGGTCACTGGAACTTATAATGTCCCCTGTGGGATATGTGTGTGTATTTATTTATTTAAATTGGACTAAAACGGCTTTCCATACCTCCTCTCCTTCACTCCACCTGCTGCCCTGCACGCTTTATCCTCTGCCCTCAGTGCAGCAGCTCTGTCCAACTTCTTAATTAGACAATTTGAAGAAATCTGTCAGCTACGGTGCGTTTTGGAGCAACACTTAATCACAAAACTCCTCCTCAAAAAGTACTTTTCTTATCTTAATACCACTCCCAATTTATAGCATAGTTGCGTCGAGTTGCTGCGGGTACGACCCGCTCGGCAGCTGGCTTCGGCCACCTCCCCAGAACATAGTCCACTGCGGTCCGTTCAGGGGGAGGGGGAGTCCCGGGTGTGACGGCTTTTATGTGGAGGAAACTCTGTAATATAGTACGAGTCTGGATAGGGTCCGATTCCGATCCAGTCTAAAATCACGTGATCTGGGCCGATTTCTGATCAGGACATCCCTAGACTAAATTGTGACAAGAAAATTTGCAGAATAGTCACAATTTGTTTATCATGACATCACACACCCAAATAACTGGGTCATATGTAAAACTTGCTGCTAAAGTGTCAGACGTGTCAGTTCAGTGTGATTACAACTCAGTGTGCATACGTTCTTGCAGCTTTGTGTCTCCGTCAGTCTCAGCCCAGTGGGCTTAATATTGATAGATGTCCAACCATTAAATGATGGCTCCAGTTCTGGCTTTGTGACGGTTTTTAGTCTCTATTATTAGCCTGAGACTCCAGTGTCTCACCCTCTCTATTTCCCAGAAAAGCCCAACAGAAACACAGGATTAAGGTCAGACTCTGTGGCCTCCCGTGGCACACTGCTCTGGATTACTGTGTTAACATAACAGTGATTTAAAGTCTTAACTATGATACTAAGCTAGCTCCTATTATTAGCAAAATGTCTAATCATAGACACAAACTAATCAGGAATCCAATAAACCACCGTCCACTTCCTCTCTATATAAAGAGCTCAGTCAGGACACACTGGGTGGACAACAAGAGTCAAGTGTTTATTTTTGTATTTTAAAGATTTACAAAAACACACTAGAGTTTGAGCTAAAAGCCAAAAATGGTAATATTAGCTGTTATGCTTGTAATGTTCCTCTCACATGATAGACTTTTGATTTTCTGAAGTGGAAGACAACCTCTAGGCTCCAACCTTTCTATGCCTGCTGTGCTTCAACATGATGACCCAGACACAGTGTGTGTGTGTGTGTGTGTGTGTGTGTGTGTGTGTGTGTGTGTGTGTGTGTGTGTGTGTGTGTGTGTGCATGCACACAGGGAGACTGCTCAGCAGGATACTCACTGTCAAGGAAGTCAGCAGCAATGGGGTCAGTCATCAGCATGTGGGATGATAGCAGCTTATACACCTCCCCGTGCTCCCGCTCAGGGAGGAAATTCAAGATATTTTGGTCCACCATGTCTGACTGGTTCAACAACAGACAGATGTGTGTCAGTCAGGCAGTCTCTGCAACACAATCATCCTACAAACATACAGAACTCAGAAGGACGACGACATGATCTGTTCTCTTGTTTTTGTCTGTTTCACTCAACTTTTTCATGAGAATGTATAAACTTTTCTCATTTAAACATTATCCTTATACTGATTTTGCCAGAATAGGCAGCAAGAAACCATCACAACAAACACACTATGGTCAATAACAACTAGTAACACAAAACTATTTAGTTTTAAAATAAAGAGCCATCTATTTGGTATGGACAGAAAATCATTAGTAGGTGACACATTTCACTCTGCTTACCGGTAAATGGCCAATTAGTGAAGACACGCTGTCAGATACGTATATGATGTTTCCATCTGTCGTTAATGCGACCAGGAAACCATCCAGGGCCTGTAAGGAGACGTACGTCAGGATTATCACGTTTAATCAAGTACATGTCAGCAGAAATAAAAAAAGACTTTATCCTGAAATATATGAGATTTCCTTAAACATGAGTTTAACAGCAACGATGAAGTTTTACCTCCAGCATTAGCTGAGTGAACTCCTCGTTGCTGAGGAAGGAGGGCTTCCAGTCCTGCTTCACGTCACAAATTTCATTCTGTGCAGTGATGTCTGAAAATGATAAGAAAAATAAAAACAAGTCAATGATCAAGATTAATAAATGACTAAAACAACCTGTTTAAACTAAGAACAGATGTAGTTCAAATGCAAAGTAACAGTTCACTACCTTTCTGTTTCTGTAAAAAATCAATAGTCCGTTGAAGTATGGTGGATTTATCCATCTTGCGCGGGTGGCCTTGACCCTGCAGCATGGTGCACAGCTCCTTGATGAGTACATTGAACTGATCTCGTCTTTTCTTCTCTGATTTGTTACGAGATGCCCTGCAGCAGGAGGCAAATGCATTTAAAAAAATCAGAGGAAATGTAGGTTTAAAAAACATTAACAGATGTACTTTATTTATCCAATTCACCGTGTGAATAAAGGTTAGAATAAATCATCTAAATACAGAAAACCAGCTGAGCTAGGTTACAGCAGTGCAGCGATGAAAACCTGCAGTGTGTGTAACGATTACACAATTATTTTTATGCTCTACGTGGACTTGGCTGGGCCTGCTTTTGCATGAATTACTGCATAATGCTCTGTGCATGGAGGAGATCAGCCTGTGGCTCTGCTGAGGTGTGATGAAGCCCAGGTAGCGTTGAGGACCAGCACCAGCTGACGACATGGCCTCAAAGCATCACTGACTGGAAACTTCACGCTGGATCTCGAGCAACATGGACTCTGTGCCTCTCCTCTCTTCATCCAGACTCTGGGACCTTGATTTCTTGACTTGACTCCAGCCTCAAACTACCCCAAATTCCTGAATGGATTTTGCGTCATAATCCTTTCAAGGCTGCAGTCATCCCTGTTGCTGGTGCAACTTTTTCCTTCCACTCAATGTTCTATGAATATACTTGGATACAGCACTCTGTGAGCAACCAGCTTCTTTAGCAATGACCTTTTGTAGCGTCCCCTCCTTGTGAAGGGAGTCTATGACTGACTTCTGGACGTTGAGTCAATGCCTACTGTCAGACATGTAAAGGCTCAGGAAACCTTTGAAGGTGGGTTACTCATGAGTTTGCTATATTTATTCTAATTTCTGAGACACTGAATTTGGGGTTTTCATTATCTGTGAGCCTTAATCATCAAAATTACACGGAAAAAAATCACTTACATATAAGTAAAATGTTACTTATATGATATAGATACATTTATATAATATATAAGTTTCACTTTCTGAAATAAGTGACATAAAAGCTTAACTTTTTCATGATCTTCACATTTTCTGAGATGTACATACCTTGACATAATCCTCCTCACACACCTAATAGGTCTGTGTATGTAACGTTTACACGTAAAGCTCAAACACATAATCACATTCACAAGATTAAGTACCTTTTTGCCCTGTCCTTCTCATCTTCATCCATCAAATCGTCCACACAGCTGTTGGTACTAAAAACACAAAAACACACTACTACAATCTGGTTTTTGACCATCTTACTTTGTTACACAAGGCTGATGTTTCCAACAAACTTTTATCTACAGCTGTTTTAACGAGTCACTGCAGTAAAAAGCACGGGTTACTAAAAAAAACTAACTGACTGTTCAAGTTTTTTTTTAATAAAACCTGATAATGTGACTAAATTTACACAACATTCACACCACAAACCTGAAACAGACGTGTGTAAATGAATCACTTATTAATTAATCATTTAAAGCCAAATATGTGTTTTATTTCATTTATTCAGACGAATGATAGCGGATGTCATAAAGAGTTAAATCTGCACGGTTAGCATAACCTGGTGACCTACTTCAAGATCCTGGTTGTCTCTAAATGTTACCAGGTCACTGTGGAGTCTGCTCTATATTTAACAAAACATTCACTACATTAAAATGTTTTGCTTCTGTTAAGTACTTAAAGCATGACTCAATAAATAAAGTGCATCCATTCAGATAACAATTTATCGTATGTCTTGTATTTTAATGGGTGAATGGATCTGAAAATAGACAGAAAATCTTTAACTGATCATTTTTATAATGTATTTATACAGAATGCTGTGTAGAATATATAAAGATAGATAGGATACTTACTCCCATTCTCTACGGGTGGACGGACATGGGCCGCCAAAGTCAGAAAGGTTGTCCATCGTCACTCCTTCCCCCAACCAGGCCCTCTCTGACGTCTTGATGGTGCCATCCGTCCTGACCTTGGAGGAACTTTGTTTTTGATCAAACCTAGCAGAGACCAGATGTCCACCTCCTCCTGAATACCACAGAAGGAACACGAAACCCTGAGAAAACAAATTAAAGTGATTAGAAATTCATAAACACAGGCATCCTGTAGATGTGTGAACTTCAGCATGCACCTTATTTGGCACGCATACAACAAAAATATACAAAACTCAAGTACTTTCACTAATATCTTTAACAGATATGACCTCAAAAATCAGTTTGTGTTTAAAGATTTTCTTTTTGGGTCTTTAAGGAGGGGTTCCCTTTTTGCAGTAAGAGACAATCTGCAGCTAAATGCTTGAAACCTTTAGCCATGATTTCACTTCAATAGCTGCTTGTTTGTAGATCTTTTGGTTTCCAGTAACTAATTTGATGTCAGGTGACAGGCATTAAGAGAACTGTCTCTAGCTCTCTGTTATCCTTCTGTGGTGTGTTGTGTTCGTTTTGGAGCATTTAACTGAATCTGAAAACACACAAAGGACATCTCTTTACTCTTGAAAAATATTAATTTTGCTTCTATTAGCAGAAAAGGGAAACATCAATATGCAATAGTGACCCAGTTTCAGTGGCGATTGAACATGTCCATGCCATAAGTCTGCTTCACCCTGATTAACAGATGATGGTGGGCGTTGGATCACAAGCCCTTCTTTTCCTCCTCTTCCCCCTCTCAGCATTCTGCTAATCTCAGTTTCATCTGTTTCATCTTGTTCCAGAGGACAGCTGTTATTTCAAGGTCCCGCTTAAAAATGAGACTATACAGTAGGTCTCAACGAGGCTAACCCGTACAAACTAAGGTGAATTTAAAAAATATTAAATCAAACGTAAATGTTTTAGGAAAAATAACATCGTTTTAGTGTTTTGAGTGTATGTCACATCTACCTCAACAGTGTAACTGTTCACATCTTTCCAATGAACACTTTTTCTATTTCAGTTTAATTTCAGGCTTTTTAGCACCTGAATTCCTCAAGCCACATGCTAAGAATTACCTTTACAACATAAAGTCATAGAGTAGATGCTTTAAAGACAGTCAGGTCATTTATAGAGGGTAATCACACTTCAGAAACCCTAAGAGCTGAAACAGAAAACAAGTCAAGCTGAAATCGTGAGAGCTCTTCTACCAAATCCAGACCAAACACTGAATTCTCCAATCCAGACGTTTCACTTCTAAAAAGTCATAAAAGGCAAATAAACAGCAGATTAATGGTGATGAAGCTGTCTTAGACGTCTTAGAGGGACTTAGTGTAAAAATGGCTGCAAGTTCTAAATCATAAATACAAGATTTATGTAAACTCACCTGACTTAAAGCTAAAAGGCTTCACTTTAGTCTAATTTGATGGTCGTATTTCTAATCTATTGAGGAAGTTTATGTAAACACCAGGAGACAACTGTAAAACAAAATGTTATTACAGTTATGAGTTTTGCTACATAACCTAACACAGTATTGCAATGCTGAGTTAATTAAGCATCATCACCTGGGTAAAGTACTTATTTACTAAAAAATAAAGAAAGAAAAACTTAGCTTTAGAGCAAAAGGAGCTTTCTTGACCTAGAAAACATCTCCTTTAATAACCCAGAATGCACTGCATTTAAAGAGCTTCAACAATAAGGAGTGCAGAATTTGACAGCAAATTGGCAGCAGGAAGTGATCAACACTATGAAACGCGTTTCCTTCTCTTGTTAGCAGAAGATGTCTGAACTGGTCCATTCCATCAGCAGCACCAAGCCAGCGTCGCTTTAGTTATCGGACTACACATGCTCCCCTTTAACCTGGGATGAAAATAGCTGTGATCGAGAAATAGATTAAATCAAAAATAAATAATAGCAGGTTATTTGAGTTCAAGCAATCATCAGTGATTGCCTTATCTCTTGTGAACGCTAATGGACATTACTGCTGCTCTAAGATCGAACCCAAACTACCAGGAGCTAATAATGCTGTAATGTACATATAACGTTTAGCTCCAGACATACCACAGATAGATACTTACTTCAGATTATAGATTCACTAAAGTTAATGCTTTCTAATCAGATGTATGAGATAGTAAACAGCAGTTTATTATATAAGTAAATAGAGGATTAAAGACCTAGATAAAGAATGCAAATCACAATAAGATCACATGTTGAGAAAAGATGGAGTTACAGACCTTTTGATCAAATCTAGAAAATAACATAATCACAATCTAACACAATACTTCAGGATCTCAAGCGACAGCTGTGACATCTTAAATCAGGTTGACACCAAAAGTGAATAAATTCTTACGTTCTGAGAGTTTTTTAAAACATACATGCACAAACAGACACATGCAAACACTAATTCATCTTCTCACCTCAGAATAAGTCACAGATGATTTAATAATCAGGCCTACAGTTTACTGTTTTCTTTTAGCTGCTGCACTATTTTCTGATTTTTCTCCCTGTTTGTCTTTTATCGTTCTGCTTTATTTAATAAAATATGGTTCAGGAGAAGAAAAGAATGAAACATTTCTGCTATAATAGATATTCTTAAATTATTAATTATGGGGCTGTGAACTCAGTGTACGGTTCAGAGCATGAAATGGGTCATAGAGCTAATAAAGAAAATAATATGAAAGCTGCAGACCAATGAGCCTTTAAGGGCTGTAACTGGGATGCAGATATTAATGATCGTTGCACGTTTTGAACCACGCTTTATATTTCATCTGTTTTGTTCATGGGCAGCTAATTTGCACTTTGCTGAAATGAGACTCCTCCAAAACAGTTCCAGCACAATGTGGATGAGTAGCTTTAGATTTCACTCAAACATTTCAGGCACAGTTTCACATAAAGCCTCCCACTCCAGCTCAGTTAGAGCTATATTTTTAGTCAGCTGACAGATTGATTTCCATATCTGCACATAAAGTTTGATCAGATCAGTAATCCCTCAATATAATGCCAATTTATTATCTAAATAAAACTTCAGGTAAGTCCTAATTAATGTAAACAAGCCAGGATCTTCTTCCCACTCACATTCATCAAAGCATCTGATGAAGATGCAAAACAGAATGAAGAAGCTAGAGAACAACAGGTAAAGCAAATCCACATTCTTTCACCGTACAGAGGTTACCCCACACCTCACAGGGTTAACAGCTACAACTCATTAGTCTGCTCACACTCCTGCTTTCAGGTACTTGAAGTATTTAAGGAGGAACTTGAACTCACAAGTCACTGAAGTTAAAGTTCATGATCAACACATGACATTAAAGAGGAAAAGAGCAACAGTGATGATGGATTACTTTCTGTTTGCACAACACATTCCCAAAAGGAAGCTCAATAAGAACTGCTGGAGAAGTACATCAGAACATAATTCATAAAAAACATAACTGAGTCCAACAGCCCTCCCTAAATGTGACTGTAATCGGTGACATCCTTCACACCGATTTGAAAATGTTGCATATAATCTCTCCATAAATGAACATTTCTCCTGTACTGATGAGTTGGACATATCAAAAATGTGCATTACAATTAAAGTACAATATGTTGATACACAGCTGAGTGCTTAATGTAATCATATTTTAAAGTCATAAAAACCAGAAGAATTGTCGAGTCTTTAAACCCTGGAATGGTTTTGCTACAGACGGCGTTTAGATCAGAATCTTTAGTCTGTTTAACCTGAGATGAAGAACGCACAAATCAAAGTCAGGCTAGGGTTGCTCGGTGGGGCGGGTGGTTAACGGGGTTACCTCACAAAGAGAAAGTCACAGGTTCAAATGTCTTTTCTGTGACGTTCATGTGTTCCAGTTTCCTTTTACTGACCAAAACATGCATGTTAGGTTAACAGGACATTCTAACAGTGAGTGTGTGTGTCTGGTTATTTATTGTGTGCCTCTGTGTGTTTGCCTTGTGATGAACCTGTTTAGGGTGTACCCCACCTCTCACCCAATGGCTGCTGGGAGAAGAAGACCTTCATGACCCTTAATAGGATTAAGCAGGTGGAGTAACAAAATTTACTCTGCAACTTTCACATTAGACTCAAGACCTTTAGAATTATTAAATATAATGAAAACCAATTACAAACATTTTTTTTTAAATATTGTGATTTTCCTGGAACATTTTTCGAGGTCAGAAAACTGAGGGACTACTTAATACCCCATGTTAATGACAAATTAGCACTGCTCGGTTATAATATAATCACTATTATTTTAATCAACGCTGAAATCATGATTAGTTAACACAATGATGTCACTGGGTTTAGAAACACATTGGAATTCTGTGGTGCAGCTCATCAAAACACACACACATTAATTATGATCTGTGTTTACATTACTAACTATTCCTATAGGCTGTACTTATATATGCTGAATGAATCGTTCATAAATACATACTTTGATCACATCTAGATGTTTCTACTTCACTTAAAGCACTTTTACTGTAGATACCAACTACTTAAACTTAGATCTGCATACACATTGATTGTTTTTTAGGATCACTGAAGCTTTGAAATGGGACCATATGGAATGCATCACTTGATGCCTTGCCACAGAGCATGTGGGGATCATAATTGAAATTCATCACACACTACCAGTGGGCTTTGGTCTCATTCTGCCACTTTGTGCTGACTTTTTAAACATCACTACAACATATAAGTTGAGCTACTGTATCCCCATTTTATACATTTTATCAACAGATACATCAAAACAATCACCTGGTGATCAATATTCAGCACAATCAGTCAGTTCAGCAAAAACCCATTATCTCCAATTCACACTAACAATAACAGATCTTAAAGGTGGAGCTTTACTTCCAGAATCATCTTTATTAAAAATAACCTCTTTGCTAATTATAGTTTGTTAGATAAGTCAGAACTGAGCCAAATTCAGTATCGACCGACCAGCCAGAGCTGTACGAGAATCGGAAATCAGTATCAGCCCTCAAAACCAGACTCATGCTTCTCTAGTTACCAATGGTTATTAAGTTGACTAATACATATGCAAATTAAGCTGCAATCCCACAGAAGTACATCGACAAGTAAAAAGTAGAAAGAAAAATCATGCATGTGCTAAACCTGAGCAGAAATCTGTTCTGCAAAATGAAACCTTAAAAAAGCAAACAATTTTCACCACAAGGCTGCCAGTTGAGCCATTTTCCCTCCTGCTGAGTCACAGAGCTGTGAATTATAAACCTATTCCACATCTCATGTAAATCCTGGAATAACCCATTAATATATCAGACAGCAAAACGAAATCAGGTCAAGCACCGCTAATGAGAAAATGATTTCTGAATGACAACATTCCTCACAGAATGAGAGCTGAAACACTGTTCTGGTTGTCCATGTGCTGAAAAATGAGTTCTAGATAAGTCTGGGCTCCAAATGACAGCCGTGCTACTGAAGGCTCAGATAAACAGAACTGGGCCTGGACTAAGTGTTTTAGTATAAAAAGGTTTAACCAGCAGGCCCGTGGCTGTTTGGATCTCTGCTATTTTTTTTATTTATTTGCACCTCCTTGTGTTTTTCATGGTTCAAAATTAAAATATAAATGTAGTTAAATAATTTTACATATGTTCACATAATAGACTAGATATTCATGATGCTTTTAAGGGCATGTTTGTGAGTTCCAGTAAGAAAACAGGAAGTACATCAAAGAATCGCCCAATTAATTCCCGGTTATTAGACAATAAAACAAAGTCAGGCTCCTTCATCAAGGTAGGAAATCTGTGGATCTCTAGAGGCTGGTTGTTACATTACTGGTGCTGATTAACATTTTTCTAAAGCCTCTCATGTTTGCCATGAAAGTCAGCTGAGACACAACGGTAAAAATAGGTTATTTCAGCCTGTAACCAGGACGAGTTAAAAACATGCGAGAAGCATTCGGGAGCGCTCGGTAAAGATCGGAACTTCCAGACTCCTGCCGCACACACCGACATAAATCTTCTGCCTGCTGTTTGGTTTCATGGGGAAAAACGACTAGAAGAACTAATCATGCGGCCGAGCGGCTCTAATCTGAGGAGAGGCCACTCAGGAACGCTGATAATACAAACAGTGTAAACGGAGCGGTACATACCTGAAGAGCGAGCGTCCAGAAATAAAGACCCCCCGGTAACTTTAATCACATTAAAACACAACAAAACGACAGGCTGGCAGCTAAACTAGACGCGTCCGACTGAGTAGGAGGGAGAACCGAAAGCGTTAAATTGCATAACAAGTTATTAACGTGCTGTTATTAATCACCGGTGTGCTTCCTGCTCGGTAAGGTCCTGATTTATCCACGACTCTAAACTAGTTGTGTCTTTTCTTAAAGTCCAGGCTAGCTGCGGCGTTTTGTTGGTTAGTTTTCCAGGTGGTGTACTCTACTCCACATCCTCGGCTGGCTGTAAACAGGACCGGGCTGCTGGGAGAACGGAAAGTAGGTCAGCTGGTAGCTCAATACTAACAGAGGTCTGAGGCTGTGTGTGCAACACAACTGAAAGAAACCTGCGCTGACGAGCATTAGGGCAGATTGTAGTCTTGAACACGCGCTTAATGCATAAATAACGTGCTTTTAAATGACATTAAATCACTATATGGATGCAGAATGTAGTCTCAAATTGGAGACCTCTGGCAGATGATGTTAAGCGAGGTCTAAAATACATTTTTTTAAATAAAAATCAACAAAAATGAAGAGCAAAAATGCCCAATCGTTCCTCCCTGCATTGAAAACAAAATAAAATTGTTCTGTTTTTCTGGATTATTATAAGCAAGTTATATGAGAGAGGGAAAAATAAGTTCAGGCTGGTGAAGAACGATGACAATCAGCTAAACAAGAAGCTGAAGACTATTGTTGTTACCCCCCCATGCACTTCCTCTGTGTGTGAATGCTTTAACAACTTCCTGGTTTGCTTTCCCCTCTGATGAGGTCCCAAATGTGGGTCAACAGTCTTATTGGATTTAAATATTTTACCTCTGTATATTCATTACACAAGTGGCTATTCAAAGGTTGAGAGCTTTCTGTTTACTTTTACTGAAAAAGAGGAATAACTTCAAAAACTGAAACAAGTCTAAGGATTTGAGTGGTGTTAACTTTAGTAAAATTACTATAATGCTCAATTAGACTGCAGTGAAAATGTCCACTGCAGTGTGTTTGTGTTTACAGAAAAGCATTGTTCTTTTGAAGTGGTTTGCTGATTAGGAAAAACATTCATCAAATACGCAAAAAGGATTTCTAGTCTAATTAAAAAAAAAAATCATAATGTGAAAAGTAATAATACCGTACTTTGACATGAGTCCATAACATCAGGAAGCCTTATAGAGTATTAAGGTTTCATGATATTTGCAGCTGATCTGTCTGAGGATTTATTTGTTCAAGTTATAACACTATTATAACAGAGATTCTATAATAAAGACAGCTCGACTAAAAGGAAAAAACATGTTATCCCTGGCAGAAAAAACAGTCAGTGGGCATGTAATTTCAGCGGCTGCTCCTGGCTCTGCCTGACCTCATTATTCAGCTTTTAATGAATAAAGTTTCTCTCCAGATGTCGAAGAACTTGAAGACATGTGGTTGAGGCTGTGCTGCATACCTCTAGTTTAAATAGTCGCCTGAATACTCACATTCAGCCCATAGCTGACTCAAACTGCAGCTGTTTTAGTGCCAGTTTGATTCATAATGTTGCTTTCAATAACTTACGTGTTAATCTATCCGATCAAAAGGAACCTATTGTTTATATGTGTTTACACATGCACCTTAGTCCAGAACAGTTAACATCCTAAGAGGTGGCATATGGCACAAATACTGTATTTGCAGCATTCATTTTGGAGCAAAATATAAAATGTCTGAAACAATGTCCTAAAGTAAAAGCAGGTACTCTGAAAATGTTACAGTAACTGAAGGACTAAAAGAGCGATGCTTGCAGCACGCTGTAGAGTTGCTGCTGCTACTCTTTACTAATAAGATGCTCTACGATTGCTTGTTGATTTTGTGCATACACTCAGACAATGGGTATTGATATAAACACAAAAGCAGATATTGACAAGCCTAATACACCATTCTCGACCTGCTCTAAAAGAACATTTTGGATGATTTCATGTGTCCTGGTTGCTACTTCCTCCCTCACATTTTACCTTGTATGAGCACGTTTTCAGTAAATAAAAAAATATCAGTGACAAATCCAGACAATCTGTCTGCATCGTCTCCTGACTGGTTCTATTGCTAATATATCAAAATGGCTTTTTATCTGAAATATTCATTAAGGATGTCTGCAGCTCTACATTAAACATGTTCTGATGGCTGATTAAGTCACTATCAAAAATGTCTCCCAGTACTTTAGTGCGTTGTTTTGCACTTTGAAAACTATTCATTCCTTTTTCTTTTAAAGAAAAACTTGAAACTCATGGACTGCCGTGTAAAGTGGGGACAGACAAGACACCACACATGTTCACATTTAGAGACTCAAACGTTTCCAGCTGCACCAGCATCACTTTCACATCTGTGTCCACGTTGTTGAAATCAATACAACAAATAGTCCTCTAAGATACTAAACAGGTTGCAACACACTTTTAAATAAATCATCACAATGTCAAACCTTCTCATCGGTAGATGCATAACATACATACTGTCTGCTGACGGTACCAAAACAAAGGTAAGAAGTAAACAGCCAGACTGTTGTTATATTCTCAATTAAAATAGTTTCTGTGCCGGCGACCAACAAGTGTGAGACATCTAAGATTCATAAAGATCTCCCACATTTCACTGCATTATTCACCATCCGCCTACATAGAGATTAGTTCCGCTCTTTTATGTAGGTCATGCTATTGGATAATGAGATGACATTTTGTGCTCATAAGTAGGCATCACCACATAATAATTGGTCATTGTGTATGTGTGTGTGTGTATGTGTGTGTGTGTGTTTGTTTTACAATTCTGCACCTTCATCCAGGCTGTCTGCATTCACATCAGTGAAAAGGGGAGTATTTGTTAAATTACTCAGATATTAAGCCATATTGCCTCCAGCTACATGTGTGGCGCTGGTATTGATGATGTCATCGCAGCCCTCTGCTGAAGCAGTGGCTGTCATTAATTAGACTGACACGGCTGTTCACTCTGTGTTCCCATGGTAACAATGTGTGGTGTCTACTTTCCCCCTAACCAGGGCAGTTACGTCCATCAAGCTGCTGGTTTCCATTTTCTTCAGGTTGAGGAGATTTTTCATACACAGCCTAGCGATCCATTCAGCTGTCAGCTGAATGCTGATCAAGTGGCAGAAAATCTTTCTGTGTGCTTTGATTCTCCCTCATACTCTGAGCTCCTATGTGATTCAAAGCAACATGGTTTTCTAAAATTATACCTGAAAATTTAATAAATAACAATTCTGCACTGATATCTGAAAGATGCATGTGTAAACTATAAGCCCTTTAATTATTTTTTTTTATTTTTACAAATTCAACAACTAAATAAAACTTGCCTACACATGGAAAATTGACTCATTTCTGTGCAATTTTTTTTTCTCGGTAAAATTGAAGTTACACAATGTTCTATAGTCAAATAAGTTTTGCACAATGTAATTGAGTTCAGATGAAGCAAAAAATAACCCAGAACCTGTCCAAATGCAGCACCTGGATTTTTTAGATATTCTTTAGTCCTTAATTAAATTAAAGCTGTGTGTGATTTGCTGATCTTTCCACAAACAGTTTAAATACAAGAAACCTTCCTAAATCTTACACTGAAAGTAATAAGTGTAAGACATACATACTCACGGTAGTATTTTTTGTGCTCTATTCAAAGTCTAGAAATCGCTGTTTGCTTCCTCAGCAATAAAAGCATGTCTAGGTTTTCTGGGCAGTAACTTCGTCTCCTGCAGTTGAAAAGACACTCAGAACAGAGGTAGCATGGATCGAAAGGTTAGCTTTAGTGAACAGAGAGGCTAACAGAACCTGCTGGTTTAATAAAAAGATGTTGTGTAGGTGACTTCGCACAATGCTCATGTTAGCTGTGCTATGCAGAAATATTTACTAATAAATTATTTGTCTCGTTCTCATCTGTCACCATTTATCATTTCTACACAGAGTACTGCCCCACACACTGCCTGCAGGTTGTAGGGGCATCGTCAGTGTTAACGTAGCCGGACAAAGCCATGCTGGCTGCAACTGGCCGTCACCTCAACATGAAATATCATCACGCTTTAATAACAAGAGATCTTGCAGCACAAGATTTCGTCACACCCCTACAATATATACTCTGAGCAGATCATGCAAGGTTTGGCTGCATCACAAGACCGAGCACAATGTTATTCTCAAGATTTGATTGAACAGCTGTGACTACATCATTTCTCAGCTAAGTTTAAAACTGTGTCCTGAAAGCAAGTGGTAGGAAAGAATAGGCCTTTCATTTTCCATCGAGTTCCCTTAAGACAAAAAGCACTGATACAGAAACAAATCATTAATGCCTCACCAGTGAAGTGCAATCCCACAGGCATTCTGTCTCAAGTTCAACTCAACAGTAGCTTTGCTGTAATCCCCTCTGATAACAGCTGAAACTCGGCTCTGTCAGAACTTAAGTTTAACACATTTCCAACTGCTGTGAACAAGAGAAAAGGCACAGAACACACGCTGTTTCCTTCTGTTTCTAAAACTAAGTTTGACTGTACACCTGTTGAAAATCAAATTCATTATTAAGGAAAAAAAAAAGTCCCACAAAAAACAAATATCAGATGCTGCAGTGAGTTTTAAACCTTCAGTGAAAAACATCAAAGCACACATGCAATCCTGTTGTGTCACAATTTACATTTTCTTTTAAGTTTTTCTGTTTCCAAGATGGCGTATAATTGCACATTCAGCACACAGTGAGGCGTCTCGGTGGGTGGCCACATCCTTTCAGCAGACCTATAACGTCTTTTCACCAGGTAGAGCCATTTCCTCATTATTACAGTATATTCTCTCAACATTTCTAAATGAATCACCAAAATGATTCCAGCCTGCAGTTAGATGTCTGCTGCTGCTCAGGAAACCACTGGCTCTTAAATCTGAGTGTCTCTCCACCTTAAAAATATTAGTCAGAAACGTTTGTCTGTAAAGGTTTGATCATTCTGCCTCCACTTGACATGTCATCAGTTCTTTTAGTAAATATATTTTATGATAATATCCACAAATATATATCATTTTGTACATGGTGTGCATATTAGTGGTGATATTTCTGTCCTCCCAGCTGGCACTTGCCAGGAAACTCTCATAAAACAGGTTTTACATCTGAGGAGCTTTCTATACCCTTGTTAAATAAAGGCTCTATGACTGAGACAATATGTGGGTCACAATTCTAGGGCATGGGTGGAAAGGGAAGCACAGCTCTTTCTTTTCACCAGTCTTAACAAATGATCCCAGGTTCGTCCTCTGATTGAATCCCTGGCTGTGGAAGAGAACTGACACTTTGTAACAAACCCCTTAAAAAGAATAAATTCAAAAAACGTTCTGTGTAAATAACCTGATTAATGACAAAGTTCTACACTCCACATTTGTAAAAGTATAGCAAGTCACTGAGTTATGCACAGATTCTCAAGTGAACTCTAACAGCCTTCTGCAAAGACTATGGAAAAAATGACCCTATGTCTCCATTCCTATCTGTTGCTGTTTCATTTTCCTTGTTATGAAACTCTTGCCTTCCATATTTCCAAAGCTCTCTAACCGAACACACAAACCTCTCTGTCGCTCTCTCCTTGGATGGAGGATGGGTTTTTTCAAGCTGCTACTAATAAAAAAGTTTCTCTCCTTGAAGAAAAAAAATCAAACAAATTGCAAAAATCCAACTAGATTTACTGCCAGATATCTGCTCTGTTAAATTTATTATTCAACACAAGTAAAAGCACAGGAGTATGGATCTTTTAGGTGCACATTAAATGGTATTTTACGGTAAATAAAAAGTCTATTTGTTTTTACAGGAGATGCTTGAAAGAGAGATTATTTTATGAGATATTTAAATGAAAATCTTTCAGCGAAATCACATTTTTACATTCTCATACTTCATAATGTACAGCAAATAGGTCCACCTGAACAGGGAAGGGCAGAAATCCTGTTTCACTGTGATAACAATTTGAGATTCATTCACTGCACTCAAAAATGGCCTTGGGCAAACTCAGAATCTCTTGCAGTTTTGCACAAAAAAAATCCTGTTCTTTAACTCTTTGAATGACAGTTTCCCTGCAGATTTGTAAATGATCACATTCTAGGATGAGATGGCAGATTTTAAATCTCAGAAGCCTCTGGGATTTAGGTTTTAGCAGGTCACAGCAAAATGTTATAAAGGTCTCTGTTGATGTTTCATGAGAATAAAAAACATGAAGGTTGCGTGGCTCCAGATCAGTCTTCACATCCATCATCGACATTGTGTCTCCTGACATGACAGACTGTAGATGACTTAGCAGAGTGGGAGTGCTCTTTTTAGCATCTGGTCTGACATGCTCCTGTTGTGCATTTGACTCCTTAAAAACAAACAGTGCTGTAATGCATATGCAGCCAACACCCAGAACTAAAGGGCTGAATCACATCTAGGTCACTCACATGGGATATATATACGTCGCGGAGCCTTTTTTCTCCTCTTCTTCTGAAACACAAACTGTAACCACACCCAGTTCATGAGAGTATAAGAAATACAGCGCCGAAGAAAATATACCCATCAAAATTATTAGAATGAATTTTACCTGCTACTAAAACAGACCTGTTTACATATAAGTTGGACTTAATAAATATATTTGTGTGCTATTTCAATGCCAATGAAGAAAAGGTTTTGACTCCTTGTACTCAGAATTTATAACACCCCCCCCCCCACACACACACACACACACACACACACACACACACAATCATAATGTGACGAGTCCTAGATTTAATGAATGGAAAATAATCATCTTAACCATGGTGATGTGGATCTAAGCCAGAAGCTTCTGAGGACAATGACTGAGCACTGAGGAGAAGTGCTCAGCATCAGCAGTGAGGAGGATGACGTCGGTAGAAGCTGTTATATAACTGGAGCTGAACATTTTGTCTGTCGGAGTATCAAGGTTAAGAGTGTGACATGAATGCCAGTCAGGAGTCATGTGCAGCATAGTTCCAGTGGTCAAAGGAAACAGAGTGTTCCACAATCACTAAAGTACACTACGGACCAAGAGCAAATGTCCCGCTTGATGCCAACAACCACTCAGCATCTTGATCTTTTCTATTTATTTATGCTTTTGAATGCTTCTATTAAATGACATTATTAAAAAAAAAAAGATTAATCTGCTAGTCGCTATGCCAAAATTGTACATACCCGAATACAGGACGACCTCGAATATTAGACAACCCCCCTTTTCAAGACTAATCTTCAGAAAAAGACTTAAGTTAAGTTTTAAAGAAACTTTTTTTAATTTTGAGAAAGTCATTTAAATAATACCATAATTACAGACTGCTTTAATAGTTGCCTATTAATGCAATCACAAAGATCTGTAGCGTGTGTGGGGTTCTGTCAGGAAAGACACTAGTGATCCTGAACAAAAACTGAGTAAAAAAAACACAGTTTTTGTGCAAACCTTCAGAACTTTGCTCATGACATGTCAAATCAAAAGTCACATGACACATCAAAAGTCTGCATGAGGCTTTTACTCACAGACGTCCTCTGATCCGCTGTGCTCACTCTCACCGTGCTGCCGTCCCGTGTCCTCCCACAGCCCCATCTTTGGGCATTTCCCTCCATAACTTCGTGATTTCTTTACTCACCCCATAACAGACAGAAAAAACGGCAGCAGCCTGTCTTTGGATAATATACTGGTCTAAATAATAACCATGGACATGGTGATGGGGAGGGAAACAAGCAGAGGCTGACTTTTTCCAGTTTAACCGTGTTTACGGGTCGGTGTTACGCTACTCTGTGATCGAGTCAGAAGAAAACTAGTCCAGTGTTTATCTGTGACAGATTCTGCTAAGTATGAAACAACAAATACAAAATTCAACAAAAAACGAAATAGGAATTAAAAAGGCCTCCTTCAGTGAACATGTCACTTCCATAAAATTAAACTCCGCTGCAGTTTGAAGTCTTTTTGAGCGATTTGGTGACGGAGCATCACCTGATATCACAGCATTATCAGCTGCTGCTAGCTGTTAGCACTGTGTTAGCTTGGTTTGCACACTCTGCGGGATGGTGAACACGTAGATGTTGGCACGATTTGCTGCCACTATGCTGTCTGTTTAAAGCCAAAGTAACCCCAAATAGGCGACTTTGAGTTTTTTGGACTTCTGAGTTCTAATTTGGCAAATCCATCTGAAGGAGTTTTAAATTATTATGATTCATGTCTGCTTACAAATGTATCCTGCTTGTAACCTTTTAATTTTCAGCATCAGCTTTCGATGCACGGACTAAGGGTTTTGAACAATCAAAACACATTCCATTCTTGTGAGGAATCAGCAGAACTTTGTTTTGAATCAGCAACATCAACGGAAAAAGTTATTAGTTAGCTATCTGTGAACAGTAATAAACCAGCAGCAGCAGATTCTTATCTTTTTGTCATGAATGCAATCATGTGATGTTGTGCAACCTGTGTTCTAATAAATACTGAGCTGAGAAAAGATCCCAGCAGAGTTCCACTCCGATGCCTAACCAGCAGACGGGTGGTCTCTCATCTACAATGCTCAAAAAACTTAAACTAACTGTCTGGTCTGATTCTGTTCTTTAGATCTCGGGGTTTCTAAGAGTAAAATCTCTAACATCTTGGTGCCGTGACCCGGATCCCGAAATTCTCCTACGCCGAGGGATCGGAGGAGGCCTACTTCATCCGTCAGCGTGGAATTGACGGGATCCGGACACCGAACTCAATCAGACCACAAATTGGGTGTGAGTATAAAGTTTTACAGCTGAAGAAATGACAGCTTCAGAAAGAACAGAGAAAGGTGCAAAAAAGAGAAAGTAAAAAGGCGGACGGCGTTCCTGCCTGAGCGCACGGCTGATTAAAAGCTCCGTGGCTCAAAGACGATCGAGGCGGCGTTCCTCAGATCAAGGGATCGAACGGCGTTTTCGATACCCTTAAAAGTAAACAGAGCTCTTAAAAATAAAGTAAACGAGGCGGCGATCCTCAAAACCGGGCTCGAACGGCGTTTCGAGACCCCTAAAAGTAAAAGAGGCGGCGATCCTCAAAACCGGGCTCGAACGGCATTTCCGAGACCCCTAAAAGTGAAAGTAGGAATAAGGCGGCGATCCTTACCTACAAAAAGCACCTCAAAAGTATTTAGCTGACATTTCTCTAGGCTGTTTAAACTTATGCTCCTTATTTGGATAAATAGTACATAAAATAGACATCTTATTGGAAAAAACACAACGCAGAAAAGAAAATATAAAGAAATAAACTAAAGGAACTGAAAAACACGAACAAAAAACTAAAAAGCTACACTGTAAAAAATAAATAAATAAAAACCAAACTAAAAACGTGAAAAGTTAAAAATGCACTCTAAAAAATAAAAGTTAAACTAAAAGGAAAAGAAATTAAAAAGTAGACTAAAAAGTATTGTAAAAATTAAAACTAGACTATAAAAAATACACCAAAAGAAAAACTAGCTGTTTAGTTAGTTGTCAAGGTCTTTGTAACAGCTCATATCTGAATCAAGTTTTAAGACAGAAATTTATCTTTTTTTTAAATCTATTAGATTGTTTTTTAATGGGTAAAAGCCAAATTCCAAAATATGAGATGACCTTATGCTAAACTAGAAGTTTATCAATGACAAGAGTTGTTTTGAATACCTGCTCATTTCTAAACCTCTCCATTGACTCAGAACACGATAGTTGATCTGCATTAGTGTCTCTCCAAAAGCAACTGAGACCAAACAAGAAGATTTAAATGAAAATGAAACATTTAGTGTTTCCTTTTGTGGTTTATCTTATTTAAATTTCGGGTTAGAGGCTTATGAAGCTTCATTGTTTTCCAAGTCACTCACTTTGACTGAGAATGATGGTGAATTATTTTATGTTGGTTTTATTTTTATTTCTATGTTTAATTTTATTTTTCTGATTCTACCTCACCTGCTGTCTGTGAATTAATTGATTTACTTTACGAAGCTGAAAGACTGTTCTAATATTTTGACACATGTGACCATATGTCAAAACAGGAGGGAGTTGGTGAACAGTTTTTTAATCATAACCTCAACTTGTATTTTCTAAGCAAAGCTATGATGGACATTCAACCCATGAGTAACAGATGGCACGGAGGCTGTACCCCACAAAGAGCTGCTACGTCTCTACACCCCGAAAACCCCACCCCAAGGCTTTCACCCCTGACGGTAACCAAAACTGCCCATGCTCTGTCTGATTACCCCAGCAGGGCCCAGGACTGTTATGCACCCCAGAACAGTCACACAAATGGCTCCATGGACATGGCTGGACCCCAGAACTGTCAGTGCTGAGACAAACTGGACTGTGACCTGTCCCTCTCTGGGTTTTCTCCATCGATGTGGTACACATGGTACCAACCTCGGCGAGTCTGCCTGTGACAAACAACACTCTGACCCTGAAATCCCACGGCTCATCGCCTGACGTAAGTCACTGTCATTGACGACACACCTCTCACATCTCATGAGTCGAAGCACCCCAGACATTCTTTGGCTGAATGTCACGGCGTTCAGAGTTTGTTCTGAACGGGCTACGCTCCTCAAATCTCGGGGTCCCCACGGGGCCCCAGTGGACAAATATGGCTATGCGACTCAAAGGTGTGTCTGCATCTACCACGAGGCTGGTGTGGGACCTTCAAAGAGTGTTCTACACCACAACGCTGATGTCACAGGGTCAGAGGTCACAGAGTGAAATGGAAATCAGCCAAACCATGCCCCCTCCCCTGTCAAAACGTTTCCCCCATCCCTGTCAAAAAGCATGATGTGGTGGTGCCTGGAGGATTTTGATGTCATCACAGCTCTTCAGAAGTCACAGCCTCTTCGTGCCATACTGTTGACCATTCTATCAGAACTGAACTGAGATTCATGACAGAGTCTCAGACATTAGCTCGCTGTTTCTGGGTGGAAGGACGGGTTGAAAGATACTGAACCCCAGGTTTTTGCTTCTACAAGAAATGGGAGTTGATGCTAAAAAATGAGAATGTTCATTCTTTAAAATAATTTTTTATTATTGCTGCTTGAATAAAGCTATTTGCCAGCAGCCATGTAATCATAAACAGGAGGGAAATGAAGGAGTTTTAAATTATTATGATTCATGTCTGCTTACAAATGTATCCTGCTTGTAACCTTTTAATTTTCAGCATCAGCTTTCGATGCACGGACTAAGGGTTTTGAACAATCAAAACACATTCCATTCTTGTGAGGTATCAGCAGAACTTTGTTTTGAATCAGCAACATCAACGGAAAAAGTTATTAGTTAGCTACCTGTGAATAGTAATAAACCAGCAGCAGCAGATTCTTATCTTTTTGTCATGAATGCAATCATGTGATGTTGTGCAACCTGTGTTCTAATAAATACTGAGCTGAGAAAAGATCCCGGCAGAGTTCCACTCCGATGCCTAACCAGCAGACGGGTGGTCTCTCATCTACAATGCTCAAAAAACTTAAACTAACTGTCTGGTCTGATTCTGTTCTTTAGATCTCGGGGTTTCTAAGAGTAAAATCTCTAACACCATCCGTGTGTGTTTACATTGCTCCACCCGCAAATATGTCAACACGTCACCTGCACGAATAAATCGCCCATCGTCGATTTTTGGGATGACGATGGACGACTGAGGAAAAGTTACACATCGCCCAACCCTATCACCAACATAGCATCAGCTGCATTTAGGCATGTCGATGTGGTGAAGATGGCGTGCCGAAGTTCAAACTGAACATCATCAAAATTCAAATTTCCGCATTGTGGACTGTCAGTCAACGTGCACGCGCTTCAAGCAAACCTGTAGAGGTGGGGGTCACATGCGCCCAGGACGCTCCGTGTCTTCCTGTTTACATGGAGAAGTCAGAGCTAATTGAGAGCCATGACACATGGTTTTTGACCAGACCAGAGTGAAGCGTGCACGCGTGTGTAGAGGTGGGGCTATACAGTAGAAAGTGGGAGGGAGGGAGAATGGATGTTTTGGAAGGGGCCATGGTACGTTGGATTCAAAAAATGCTCTCTTGCTGAAATACGCCACATATCTGCTCTAAGTGATGCGGCATCATGGTTGTAGTCTACTGGGATTTTCTCCCACAAGCAGAGTTTACAGAGAATGGTTCAAAAAGAGAGAAAATAACTGGTGAGTAGAAAGTGAGTGGACAGAAATGCCTCGTTGATGTCAGAGAAAAACTGGCAGACAGGTTGGAGATAGAGACGAAGATGAAGAATCAAGGTGGTTGTGAAGGGAAAGGAGGTTCAACCTGGTAGCAAAATGGACCTTAGTGGAGTGTAGACCGCACAAAGCTGAACAAACTAAACTAACATTGTTTACTATTTTTAACTGTTTAACATTCATTACTTGAAATTTGCTTTTGTTTTTAGAGCTGTTTTTTGGGAGGCAGGGGGAACATTTCACCAGAGGCAATGAACAGAAAAGCAATATTCATGAATATTACTTGTATAAATAAATACAGCTAAGCAAATATTCAGAAGTAACAGGAATGTCCATGTAGTACCAGTACGACAAATAATGCATAGAATATGATTCACCCTCCCCCACACACACACACATTCATTCATCTTACAATCTATTCACAGTAATAATCTCAATTTGATTTTTTTAAGGACAAAATGTTAATGGTGCTGGTTTGTTTTTTATTATATTTTAAAATTTGGGGATATATTGCTTTTAAAATCTAACTAAATCAAGTAGACACTGATTCAGGCAGAAGAAAACTAACAAATCACCTCAGGCTTTTGGCATTAGTCTAAAAATAGCACGCAAAGAAAAGTGAGATTGTTCACTCAGATATTGTTGTGTAAGGAGCTAAATTACTGGAACACAATGTCAGAAATACCAACACACAGTTGGTTTTACACTAAGTACTTTCTATTTCTGCACTTTAAACCCTTAAACGGAATTCAGCTGCAGGACGAAGAATATTATTTTGTTACTTAATCTTCCAAAATAAAAGTAGAATTTGAGGGGTAAAGACAAACAGCAGACATTTTAAAGTCCCTCTCAGAAGAAGAAGAGTGCATCTTTGTATTTTAAACTAAAAACTTATTATCATCAAAATTATTCCAATCTGGTCTGCTGTGTATCTCGTTCATGCATCCATTTTACATGGATTCTGTTACACTTTTTACCTCAGAAGATCTCATTCTGAACAATAATAACTCCATTTTTAAAATTCTTACATGTCAGTTACTTGAATTACAATCTTTCGCAGCATTACAGGAAAACATATGCTTAATGATGTCTAAATCATATTGTCTATTATGACTTTCAGACATTTCTTTTTAAAAATAATACACAAGTTGTTACTTGGTCAGCTTTTAAACTTTTAAAATTTGATGATTTCTAATCACACTATTTAACAAAAACATGAGTATTCTCATTAAAAATGTTATTATTTTTATACATGTCTGACATTTTCTGAAAATGATCATGAAAATGTAAAACATCAGTATTAGTACTCTTCATTTCTTCACTGTTTTAATTTTATTATTATTCCCAATTCCTTTGTTATATCTAATGCTAAATGATATAATAATAATAATAATAATAATAATAATAATAATAATAATAATAATAATAATAATAATAATAATAATAATAATAATAATAATAAGGAAAATAAAGTTTTTAGGTGAATCTAAATAATACATAGTTAAATGAAGGTGGCAAAAAAACTAGCTTGAGTAAATATTGTTTATTATATTGTAATAAAAATACACGTCTCAACTCATGCAGGATATTGTTCCAAATAAAATAAATAGCACTTATAAGAAAAATAAGAGGAACTCGTTAAATAAAACAAAAAGAGGGTGTTTGTGGTATACGTCCACACTGTTTATCTATGCTGCTAAATATTAACTAATATAAAGTTGGACAATATGAATATAATAAGAATTATTTTTTTAAATTCCTTGGAAATTTGGGTTATATATTGTCCAACTGTATTTTTGAAGATTACAAGATTTGCACAAAATAGTGACTAGCACTGGTAAACTGCAACCTGTTGTCAGGTTTCACTCTATTTCTGGTAGTTTGAGATCAATCCACATAGACTGAACATTCAACATTCATTTTGTGTGGAGTGCCGCTCTGTTTTCTTAAAGAGACAGAGCATTGCACTGATCCTCTTTGCTGCTGCACAGACCTTCACCATTTGTGCATGCCTAGTCACACTAAGCAGCTCTAGCAATATTCAGACTAGCGTTCAGTTTAAGCTTGCAGGACATGGCCCAGTAACCTACTTTCCCCACAACATGCTCTGTAACATCGAGGCTGTGTGTCATCAGTTAACTAACCTTCACTGCACAGTTCTAAGGGGAAAAAGGAAAAAGAATCCACACTCTGTATTGCTGAAGCAAAAAATGAACAGAAAGGATCTGTTATGTCACTGAAAAATACATCTAACCTCTGCTAGGGTAAGATAAAATACAGTGATTTAAACTGTTTTGTACATTTAAACGACCAAATTACATTATACCTGTGGGGCTTTAAGAAAGTAAACAACCCAAAAATAAGGTTTCTGGTTTAAAATGTAAATGCAAGGACTACACAAGCTAACATACTGCAAAGATCAATAGCTTACCTAAAATTGCACATTAGCTCAAAAAGGTTTAAATAAATTTGTCTTCTTCATCAACAATTACCAGCAATGACTCAATAATAGAGCCAGTATCCCTAATTTCAGTATAAACATACCCGGTACCATATTTTGAACAAGTCCAGTATGCCAATTCAGATTGTCCTTTTTAGTAACAGGACAAAAAATGAGCTGAAAAGCCACAGAGCTAGCATGAGTCATGAGGCTGGCCCAAATGTTAATCAGCATGATGTAAACAGGAACATATGGTGCCTTGAACACCCCAGTTCAGTCAGTCATGCAACGACCCATCCTGTCCCACTCAGCTGTCAGCACACATCCTCACCATTATTCATGTCTGTGCTAACCTTAATGCATCAAATGTATCCACCTTCAAAAAGAGAGTATATAAATTAAAGCAACTTAAAATACTGTGACAACACCAATGTATTTTGTCAGAGTAAATATCAGAAATCACTGGATAAGACAAGAGCCTTGCTTTTGCCCAATATAATCTGTCATAAATGAAGTATACATCTGCTTCAAACAGGATACATTCAGTTTACATTCACTCTCAAAAAGATTTAAATAAAAGCTTTGATAATAAGCTTGAGTTTGACCAAAAGCAACAGCAGGTTTCCAGGTGGCTTTGTGACAACACACACTAAGCTTCATTATACACTAGTCACAACAGTCCAGTGATGGGGTCAACCTTCAAACGTCATCAGCTGCACACTAAATCAGAAAGGAAAAAGTCATTCTCTTAATAAAATAAAGCTAAATACTCCATATAAGTCAACTATTTAAAGCATTCTTAAAGCGGCTCTCTGGAGCATTTTTCTCTGTATCAAAGTTTTCTAAATGTTTTAAATGATATTTCAGGTCTAAACTATGATCTATGGGTTGAGTTCCACAACATCTGTCATTCTGATGAAGACCCTCCTTCCTCCTAGAGACCCCTTTCCATTATTTCTTGCCGCCGACATTTTTCAGCCAATGAAATTCAAATTTCTGCATTGTCTGAACATGCACGCGCATCGACCAAACCTGTACCAGTAGGGGGCGCTGTCGTACAGGACGCTCCGTGTGTTTCTCTGCCGTCTCAGCCGTTCACTGAGGACTCACGGCTCATTTCTACTAAAAACCTACCCATTCTCCAGCTAAAGATGGATTTATTTTTATTTTTAAACCTTTCACCTCACAGAATGGCAAGGCTTGACAGGATTATGCGTTTATTTTGGTCAGAAAGTTCATCCAGGGCCGAGTCAAGTTCAGCTTCAGAGTCCAGCAGCAGCTCTCTGCTAACAGAGCTAATATCAGAAGCAGCAGGGACAGAGAGGGCTCATCAGACCCTCGTAGTATTGTTGGAATAAGAGTTGTGAACTGTGAGTGATTAAACCCTACACATTGAGCTGTACAGTTCATGTCCGAAGTATATGCGCCGCGTGCACGCGCGCACACGCGACCGGACGCGCGTGTCGAGATGTTTTGAGGAGCAGCCTTTGGACGCTAGATTCAAAAACTGCTCTCCTGATGAAATCCTCCAGAGTGCCGCTTTAACTGGGCAAGAAATAACTCATAATAATAAGATGCTAATTATTCTTTTAAAATGTAAGAGAAACAAGTGTCATTCAAAAAAGTATTCTTTACTGATTAATATCAGCTGTTAAAGAGAATTGCACAGAGAAAATGTTTTCTAGTTTTGTTAAAACTGGGACCTTATATGTCAAATCGTTAAATTTGGGAACACATAGCTGGAAGAACTTACCTTTAGTTGTGAAATAAAGGTGAATCAAAAAGAGAAGGTGGGGGGGAGTGGGGTTGCGAGCCCCCGACGTCCTACAATCCCAAAAGTTGTCTGGAAATAAAACTGCGCTGCTGGCTAAACCTGTGCTGTTCTCCGTGAATCTGGGAGAAAGCCCGTCGCGGGGAGAGGTTCTGGTCCGGTTCAGACACACCTGACATTTTACATCTTCCTTACATCTTCATGACACTGAGAACCGCGGAGCTGAACAACACCGGGGTCCTGTCTAGTGTCTACAGGCACACGGACGACAGGAGGAGGCGGAATGAGCAGCGGTCCTGGAGCCCCGCCCACCGGACTGGAGCCCCGCCCACCGGACTGGAGAGCTGCGGCGAGTGCGCGCGCGCTATAAGATACTTCAAAATAAAATTACCTTCAGACAAACCACTAATAAAAATACAACCAGTACTACCTAGTACATTTACCCGAACAAAACTCAACAGCTTATTAAAATAACGACGGCTCCTCTCTGCCATGCGCACCAGGCGCTGCAGCGCCACCATCAGGTGAAACTACAAACTACAGCGATGGACGTTTTTACCTTGAATAACAAACATGTTTACATAAAATACAACTACCAGTCAGTTAGTTCATCGTTTTTATTGAAGCAATAAAAAACAATGAACATCAGTTACACAATGTAACTACACAATTAAGACAGGGGAAAAAATACAATTAATTATAAACAGACTAAGAGAAAAGAAGGTAAAATAAAACCATGCAGGATATTTAATCAACCAATATTACTAAGTTCTGTGGTGAACATCACAGAGCTAGCATGGTTTCATCTGTGTTAGTTCAAGCTGCAGTTGCAGAGCAGGTTTTATTATTACAATGTACAGTATTTGAAACACTTTGAAACTGCAAGAACAAACTAAGCTTGATGGCATGTGTGAAAACAAACATAAAAAAAAGTTGTTATATATATATATATATATATATATATATATATATAAAAAAAAATCTGACTTGTTTTCACTGAGAACCTGGAAGCAATCAGACAGAAACATTTAAATTATTTCCTAACAGGTCAGATTAGTTTTATTGAAACACGTGTTCACAAGACATTGAGGTGAGTTAAATCTTTTTATTGAAGACTTGTTTAAAAAAATCAAAACATATTTACATTTAAAGTCCTGAGCACAAGATGACAACCTAATATTACAGTAAAAAATTACTTCTCTAAAGTTTGGAGTTTATAACAGAATCGCATGACAAAAAATATGCCAGAATATAATTCTTAATTTTGAATCCCCAATTTGGTTTAAACAGAAGAAAGAAAGAAAACATGTTTTCAGCATCAGCACGCTGCCAATCCAAACCATGTGAGTTTCTATTTGATTTACTGGGTTTTTTGCAAGCTGGAAAAAATAAACAAGTGCTAAAGTAAAACATTACACCAGAGAAGTAAATAATAAACTTTAAGTCAGACACTTAGTTGATTTATCAGTTTGTCTGTCTTCCTGTGATGATTTAAAGCCAAAGCCTTTATTTGCCCTTTAACATTCATCACATAACAAGCTGTGTGCATTAATCACTCCTGTTTTATAACATTCTTTTTATTATGGTGAAGACCTCTTTGTCTTCATTTGGTCTTTGATGCCCTCCAGAGAAGATAAATGCTTGTCTCTACTGTAATAATAAGTCATTCCTCTTTTCCTTAGGTTTTGGATTTAAGGGAGACAGACTTCCATGAAGTCTTTTATCAATATTTTAGTTTTCCTTTGTTTGTCTGCTGCTTTTCTTTTCAGTCATTTTTAGTCCATTACCTGACTATTTGGTTTATATTAAAACTCTTAACTCTGGCTGTGAGTCACTCAGGTTTAAATAAGGCTCCTAAAATCAGGAAATGAACCAGTTTTGCATCAATACATAAAAAACAACTAAGCAAAGAACCTATTTTAAAGCCCAGTTTGTGAGGCATACTAACGTATTTTGGCACCAAGAAGGAGATTACCAAAAAGATATTAGTTGAAAACAACATACAGCAGATGATCAACTGAAATATGAGGCATTTTTCAGATCCTGTTAGGGTTTTGCCAGAATATTTTCTGTCTTGAAAACATTTTCTGATACTATTCATCTGTTGCAAATAGGTTTTTGTGTGCAGTTTTTTTAAGCTTTAAACTTCTTCTCTTTGTCTTCCACTTGTCCATTTTCCAATTTTGAAGCACACGCTATGCTGTCATGGTCAGATACAAGAACTGAAAATGAACAAAAAAAAGTAGAAGAGTCAAAAGAAACATTGTGACAGACCTTCAGAAAGCCTGGAGCTCTATTAATCAAGACTACTTTAAAAGAATGCCTGGCTCAGCATACAGAAATCTGATGTGGTGAATAATACGTTTTATACACATCGCATAGATGTTTTGATACGGATTCAGTATACAGTAAATGAATATCTGTTTAATACAAAAGAATCTGTGTCCATTATAGGAACAGAAACTGGGTTTTGTTTTGAAAGAGGTCTCCTTAACCTCAGTTGCGTTGAAAGGATATACAGTAGATTATACAGTGAAGTGTCTCTGTGTGAAGCCACTACAGAGAAAACTCATCAAAAAGCATGTGATTCTTGGAAGATCTCAACCTACAAACGAAGGACGACACATCTCTGCCAAAACTGGATCCAAATAATCCTGAACCACAGATTAATCACTAACGAGTTTCAAGTTACTGGTGAATTTTCAAGCAAGTACTAACCACATAACGTCCTTGGAGAAGGTCACAAACAAAAATATTACATTTTAAATTTAACAAAAAATAACATTTATGAAAAGAAATGATTGCAGTTTTCCACTCCTAACCAATAACCACACTGTTCCTCTTTATGTCAGGATGTGTCCTCTCTCCACTGCTCTTCTCAAGACGACTGCACCTCCACAGACCTGACCATCAAACTCCTTAAGTTTGCAGATGACATCACAGTCATTAGACTCATCCAGGACAATGATGAGTCAGCATACCGTGGGGAGGTTGAACGGCTGGGTCGTTGGTGCAGTCAGAACAACCTGGAGCTGAACCTGCTCTGTGGAGCTGTGGAGATGACAGTGGACTTCAGCAGACATCCTCCAGCACTGCGCCCCCTCACCATATCTAATGGCCCTGTATCCCCCGTGGAGACCTTCAAGTTCCTGGGTACCATTATTACCCAGGACCTGACGTGGGAGAGCAACATCACCTCCATCATCAAAAAAGCTCAACAGAGGATGAACTTCCTGCAGCAACTGAGGATGTTTGGTCTAAAGGAGCTGCTGATCCACTTCTACACAGCTGTGATTGAGTCTGCCCTGTGCTTCTCCATCACAGTGTGGTTTGGCTCAGCCACCAAGCAGGACAAGAAGAGACTACAGCGGACCATAAAGACAGCAGAAAGGATCATAGGTGCTCTCCTGCCCCCCATCCAGGACCTCTACATGTCAGGAACCAGGAATCAGGCAGGAAAGGCCACAGCTGATCCCTCACACCCCGGACACAGTCTTTTTGAGCTCCTGCCCTCAGGCAGACGACACAGAAGTCTGCAGACCAGAACCAGCTTCCATAAAAACAGTTTCTTCCCTCATGCCATCACCCTTCTAAACAGCTGACTGTTTTGCTGTGATGTTTGCCTGGTTTAGTTTAGATTTCTGCCTTCACATCCTCCTTTTAATGTGTCTGCCATGTTTGTTTAGTTTAGTTTGCATCGTTTCTGATGACTGCATGTTTGTCTGCTTATAATGTGCAATGTCTGTAAACGACTGTTCTTGAGAGCTACCACCGGAACCAAATTCCTTGCGTGTTCTTCACACTTGGAGAATAAATCTGATTCTGATTCTCTTTAGCTCAACAGCTCCCCCTAGCCACCAATCTAGAAAACTACAACAAAACTGACAAGTCAGAGAGTACAGAATCAGAATCAGAAAAACTTTTATTGCCATTGTCATTGAATGTAATTCGCAGACTAGGAACTTTTTTTCGGCGATAAGGTGCAGCATACACACACAGAATAAAAAACAAAACAGAACAGAGTACATGGTATTGGTAATGGTATCTGGCCAGTATTGGTACAGTCTAAAAACACCCTAAACCTCCACAATTATTTTCATAACCAATCATTTTTAAACATTTAATATTTCTTATTCTTGTTTTTAAAATATCTCAAATGATTACCACTCTAAAATGTTTTAATTCTCAGGAACTTTTCAAACTTATAGTAAGCGATTTTATATTTCATGCCTATCCTTAATTTTTTTCATTGTCTAAAACTTTATCTTGGTAAAAAGTTTACATAATTTGTTCTGTTGCTTCACCACATACCTTGCATCTTTTCTCTATTCACAATTTAGCATTAAAGTCTAGGAGGATTCTTTCAAATCAACCCCAGATGCTCTACATTTACATAAACTGGCCAAAAACAAATTTATGAAGACAAAATCACAAAGAAAATGTTTTAACAGCGTAGAAACTATTAATCAGATTTTTTACAGAAAATATTTTTTTAAATGTCCGACTCTGGTTCCTAGAAAACGCAGTTAAAATATCAGGAGTAGTGTAAAACTTTTGCACTACAAAAATGACTGCAAAGTGCTTTGAACAACAACATTTGTTTACAATTGCATCTGTTTATGTCTTAAATTGTTTGAATGTTGTAAACTACAATGTGTAAACTTGTTTTTGCCATTGTATCCATTACTAAAAAAGTTCACTAGAGGGCGCTAAACAAAGCTTCGGGTTCTCCGTGAACAACTTGGAAATGAGGCCATTCACTAGCCTGTTTTAGCTACTGTTAGCTAGCCGGCGGCTAACGAGCAAGCTAAATCACCAGTCCAGCTTCATGTCGCCCGTCCTATTAAGTGATGGCAAGAGAACAGTGTTCGCAAACCGAAGCTGGTGAGTGCTGAGTTGCATTGTTATAAACAACAAGACCATCTACATTTTAAAAGTTTGTATTTGTGTATCAGCCCGAAAATAGCTACACTTAGCACGTCTCAATAATAACATTAGCAAGCTAATAAGTTATTTCTTTTCAGAGCTGTATTACCTCATTGCCAGATTTCTTCAGTCTGGACCTTGTAAAAAAGCAGCACAGGTAGAATATTACGATAACATTTCTTTTTGTTAATAATATTTCTAAATTAGCGGGTGTTAGCCTCTAATGCTAACAGTGTGTGTGTCTGTTAGATTCTGATTGAGGAGCTGGAAGAGTATGAGGTAAGTTCAGTTTCTGTGTTTCTCATGTGTGGTCTCCGTAGTGCTGCCTGTCTAATGTTTGTGCCCGTAGGAAACCGTTCATATTTCTGACTGGAGATAGTTAAATGCAGCGCTTTCTTTGTCGAGTTAAAGCTATTAGCTTCACGTTATCTTTGCTAATGGGTTGTTTTTAAATTTAGTTGATCCCGCAACGATGGAGTTGGGACGGGAAAAAATACAAGCGGACGTTTCACGACTGGGTGAGTGTCAATATTGACAATTATTAATATTTTAATCGAATGAACCATTTTATATTTATTTTTATTAGATTTTTTGTGGTCCAGCGATATTCAGCTTTTTAAACAATTTTCATTTATAACAAGTGGGAAGAAATGTATTTGGGTTGATGACAATATAAGAAATAGACTTTTAGTATGAGCCTGTTGATAAATAACTAAATACTGGCTACGCTTTTGTGTGGGCTAGTGGGCGGGTAGATCGGAGAGATAGGCAGATTGTGATTGGCTGCACTGGATACACAGCGCTGTCCATCTCTTCAGTAGCGAATCAAATTGATCTTGCGCCTGTAGTCAAACCGGAAGAGTCCTAACGAACTCTTTTGATTTGCTGTGACTTATATAGTCCCGCCTCTTCCAGTTCTGCCTTGTGAATGACTATTCAGTGGACAAAATAATGCAGCTTATCTATCGGCAGATTTTAGCAGATTTAGATAGTTTTTTATTTAATAGTCATTTATTAAGAGCCTCGAAAAACGGTTTTCTACATTTATAATTACTGTCATCAATATGTGGTAAGCAGTATACAAGACAAAGTTTTAAGTAACTGATTGCAAACAAAAGTTATATTTAGCCCATGGATTTTTGTCCTATGTGGAGGTTTTCAGATCAGCAGTGTTCAATAAAACTAGGGAAGATGAAAGTAAAAATTAAATATGACCAGCTGCAGAACTAAGCAGAAAATCAGATAATGCTATGCTTCTATGCTTGAACTTTTTTCCTACACTGTCACCATTGGCAGAGCCTGATTAGTGTTCTTCCAGCTAAGTCGTTTATTGTTAGCCTCAATGCTAACTGCTTTTTTTATCTTCTCGTTTGTAAGTCGCTTTGAATAAAAGCATCTGCTACAAATACATAAAGAGATGGACAAAAACTTACACAACCATACATAAAGGTGTTGGATTCTGTGGCTTTTTTAAAATGAAAGTTCCTGTTCTGATGAGTGCATTCTGCTCAGAGTTATTCTTTGTGTGGTATATGTTTTGCATGTTAGTTGCAGGTTCAATACAGTATTTTGAATTGCTGGTGTGTTGCTGAAATGTGTGTTTTTGTGTTAATCATTAAATTCTCTATTCTTGTTACTTTGTAATAATTGTCATTGATGTTTCCAGGTGATTGTGAACCAGCACATTCCTGCAGATTATCTGCTCCGGGTTTGTCAGCGTATAGGTCCACTGATAGAGAAGGAGATCCCACCTAGTGTTCCTGGTGTCCAAACTCTCCTGGGGCTGGGAAAACAGTCCCTGCTTCGCACCACTAAAAGTGAGCATTGCACTCTCGTTGTTTTTCCTATTGTCTCTATATATATGATCATAATGATGACACTATTCTATTTACTGTATATGTGTGGAAATAAATGATTATTTAATATTGTCCTTGTAATTTAGGTTGCACCCACAAAGTAGTATGTGGCTCAGCTGTTGTTGCTCTCCATCGAGGGCGCCCACCTGAACCTCCTGTCATTCATGGAAATGCTTCTAATGTTGGTACGTGAAAAGTGTTATTTTCTGCAATGTTAAAAGAAAGTACTTCATTTTTAATGCAACATTTTTATGAATGCGTATGTGTTAAAATACTTGAAAGCAATACAGCCTCAAATGTGCAATTAAAGTATGACGGATTAAGTTTTGTTTCTCTTATATCAAAACGTCAGTTTGACAGCTGAGTTTGGCTGACATACATGGCAAATCTACAACAGAATGGTAAAAATAATCAGTTTCAAAGATCCAGGCAAAGTTCAGATCTAAATATTCTTAATATGCTGTGATGGGACCTTAACAGAGCTGTGTATAAATAAATCTGAAAATCCTCTTAAAGTAAAAATAAGACTAGGCCATTTTTTCCTACCGATATTGCAAGCATCTGTTGTTGCACTTTGGACTGATTGTATGAAACTTACTGTGTAATAAATACACAAACATAATGAGTAGTAATTTATTTTAAGGTCCATATTTTCTTCCTAATATGTCCTGATAAATCCTTAGAATTGAAAAAGAATGCACTTTATTTTAATGTATATTAAATATTTTTTCCTGCAATCTGTGCCTTTTTCTAATCACTGCCATGTGTCTTTGTACCAAGTGTCCATCATGGGCGCTCGCCAGGCAACAGGTACAGCTCGATTTGGCCAGGCTGTGCCGCCATCTTCCTACCAACAGATGAAGATACACAAACGCATTCTTGGTCACCTCTCGTCAGTCTACTGTGTAGCTTTTGACCGAACGGGTCGGCGGATATTTACAGTGAGTGGGGTTTCATTTATCCAGAAGTTACTGCAAGACAGCTTTATCAAATCTATTTTAGTGTTGGTATTTCTGCATGTTCTTTGGTGGGGCAACTGTGGCTCAGTGGGAGGAGTGGTTGTCTCCCAATCAGAAGGTTAATGGTTTGACACTGGCCTCCCCACCACATGTCAGTACACTGAACCCCACATAGCCCCCTCGATTTATGAATTGGGGGTGTGAGTGGGTGAATGTGACTTTTAGCGTGAAGCACTTTAAGAAGTCAGATGATTAGAAAAGCACTATGTAAATGCAGTCGATTTACCATGTTGTTTTTTTAGGGTTCAGATGACTGTCTAGTGAAAATCTGGGCCACAGATGATGGCCGGCTCCTGGCAACACTCCGCGGCCACTCGGCAGAGATCTGTGACATGACTGTGAACTACGAGAATAGTCTCATTGCCTCAGCCAGCTGTGACAAAGTCATCAGAGTCTGGTGTCTGCGCACCTGTGCACCCATTGCCATTTTGCAGGCCCATGCCTCCTCCATCACATCCATACAGGTGATGCATTTTAAAAAGAAAAACAAGTGTTGCAGTAATCCTTTGTTTCACTAAGGTTTTCTGGTTTTATCGACATCCTTGAAGTGACTTATTAACAAAAACATTTGATAGATTCTAATTTAAATTTTCATTTTGAATCTTTGTCTCGCCCAGTTTTGTCCTGCAGCCAAAGGGACAACACGATACCTTGCCTCTACTGGTGCAGACGGTATGGTGTGTTTCTGGAAGTGGCACTCCCTCAGTATGAAATTCAGGTACATACTGAAGCATCTAATGTAACTATTAGCATTAGAGTTTTTCTTTTTCATATAAATATTCACAGCATGTGTGTTTTTGTTTTTTTACTCAGTGATCAGCCTGTTAAGTTTGTTGAGCGGTCACGGCCAGGAGTCCAAGTCTCCACCTCCTCCTTCAGTAGTGGTAAGCTTGTTTAGATCAGACGGAGCCAATCAGCTCAGCTACTCTCTTACTTTGCCTTCATGTAGTCACAGGTAGGGTTTTCCACCAGACAGCTGCAGAGCTAACTCAGGGTTACTTCATTACATCACTTAAAACAGCTCTTATTATCTGTTAATGTGAGTGGAGTATTTTGTCTTAAATTAAGCTGCGTAAAAGTGAAAATAACTTGAAACGTGTTCATTGCTTGTTGGTCTCTTGAGCCCGTCTCCATCTCTTGATAAAAGTAGTTCTTTGCTCTGCTTCAACAAACTTAGTGCTGAAATGACACCAGGTTTTTGACTCGGGTCTTTAGGCAGAGTGAACTGGTGCTGAGCCGGCTCTAGCACTGGAACCTGTTTGGTGGGAAAACCCCAGAGGGCCTAGATAGCAGATAGACCAGACAAGCCTTCTTTAAGAGCATCAATCATTCTTCAATATCCTAAATATTTGGGATCCACTGATCTAGATGACTGTGCATTGGTAAACAGTAAAAATAACTGAGACATCTGCTTCAATGCTTTTATTTTTCTTCATAAAACCAGAGATTATTTAACCTTATTCATTAGGACAATGCATTTTTAAGTGTCTGATAAAATAAATTGATAAATAAATGTTTGCTGAAAATGTAAGGGAGGGCACTAAAATTAAAATAAGTAATGATAAAATGTAAATATTGTCTTTGTTTTCGTCAGCTACTATTTCATGTTTTTTAACTGTTTTTAAAGGTGGTATGTTCATGGCCACCGGTGGCACGGATCACATGATCAGAGTCTACTACCTCGGTGCTGAAACTCCAATGAAGGTCTCTGAAATGGATTCTCACACGGTAAGAAACACATTTTTGTCTCTTTCTTTTAAAAAAAGCCTCTCAGAAATCAAGTCCAATATTGTCTTTTGCTTGACCTTTTAGGACAAAGTTGTGGTCGTCCAGTTTAGCAACAACAGTGACAGGTAAGATCAGAAACTGGCGTTAAACAGCTGTGTTGTTTGTCCAGTATCAGATGGTTCAGTGTTGATGTTTTTCCAGCCTGAGGTTTGTGAGTGGCAGCCGTGACGGCACAGCGAGGATCTGGCATTACCAGCAACAAGAGTGGAAGAGCATTACTTTAGACATGACTACAAGGCTGCCTGGGTAAGAGGGCACACTACAGTTTAATACAGTTTCATAGCACGATTTATCTTTAAACGTTCTATTTGTATACATGTGATTAGGAGTACTGTTGCTAATGGAGATGATAAAGTCAAGCTGGTGGTGACCATGGTTGCTTGGGATCGCATTGATAACACAGTCATCACAGCAGTGTCAAACTACCTGCTCAAAGTGTGGAGCACAACATCTGGACAGCTGCTGCATGTCTTGTCTGTAAGTGACTGAAACAAACTGTTTCCTGTGTTAAAAAAGATCAAAACCTTCACTTTTAGCACACAGGCTGCTCTGAATGTGTGTGCACTCTGTTTAAGGGACATGATGATGAGGTGTTTGTGCTGGAGGCTCATCCTTTTGACCCCCGCATCATCCTGTCTGCTGGTCATGATGGCAACATTTTCATCTGGGATCTGAGCAAAGGAGTCAAGATCCGCAATTTCTTCAACATGGTAACTGATCAGAAAAGAGAAACACACATTATGTTTTCTCTCTTTGTTCATTAACACTGGTTTAATGCTGAAATCCTGTTCCAGATTGAGGGCCAGGGCCATGGTGCAATTTTTGACTGCAAGTTCTCAACTGATGGGCAGCACTTCGCCTGCACTGACTCACATGGTCATTTACTCATTTTTGGTTTCGGTTGCAGTAAATCGTATGAAAAGGTAACAGCATGTCGCTGTAAGACGATTTATTCATAAACAATCTGTTGGTTTCTGTTCTTGTAAAGAATCATGCATAAAACACTGGCTTGGTGGTTTTAGAATCTACTTCTCTGAATTGAGCCCTGTTTTATTACATTTAATGTCTTTAGATTCCTGACCAGATGTTCTTCCACACGGACTACCGACCTCTTATCCGTGACTCTAATAACTACGTCCTGGATGAGCAGACGCAGCAGGCTCCCCACCTCATGCCTCCACCCTTCCTCGTGGATGTTGACGGGAATCCCCATCCTCCTCATTATCAGCGTTTGGTCCCAGGAAGAGAGAACTGCAAGGAGGATCAGCTGATACCACAGCTGGGATACATGGCTAACAGTAAAAAGCCCAGTTTTCATTCATCAGAGAAGTTCAAATGAGTTTAGGAAATCTGACTGACAGATTGACTCATATTTTGTTTTTCTCTTGCTTAGGTGATGGGGAGTTGGTTGAGCAGGTTCTTGGTCAGCAAACAGCAGAAAATGGCGAAAGTCTGTTGGACAGTCTCATCAGACAGTTACAGAACGAGCAGGATGAACGACAGTATTCAGAGGAGCTGGCTGAAGAGGAAGAGGGTGTGTTCTTCAGCTTACTGTAGTCATACACTACCCATGTTTTATCATAATTAGCTGTATAATCATAAATAATGATTTTCTTAGCAGCTGCCGAAGAAGAGGTGGTGCCCTCGTCTCCAGCTGTTGAACCACGCAGAAGCAGGCAGGTGGATGGAGTGTGGCAGATGCAGCACAATTCTCTTCGGAGTCAAGTGGCCACAGAGAGAGACCTGGTGGCCTGGAGCCGCAGAGTGGTGGTCAATGAGGTCCCACAAGGGACATTCAGGTGAGCTGGATGGAGTAATTATTAGTTTAAAGACATTACATAAATCAGTTAAGATTTAAACACATGAATCGACCACATTCAGGAATGCAAGCCCTTTAATTTCCTATTGGTTAATATTTTAATCATGATCCTTCTTTAAGAGTTTTGGAGGAATACAGACAAGCTAAAAGCAACATGGAGTGTTCTCTTTACAATGTGGAGAGGAGGAGGAAACCAGTAACCTGCATGCCCAAGGTACTCAATTTGTTCAAGACAGTTTTTTTTTTTCATACACAAGACTAGAGAAAAAGACATGATTTTTAAAATTTCCCATCTAATTTTATCCATAGAGCGACCCTCTAGCTTCTCGGCTGCGCTCCCTGCGGCCCACCAAGAAAAAGCAGCAGCGCCACGCCTATCAGACTCGATCAGCGCAGGTCCGCCAACCCGGAACAAGAAGTCGAAATCCAAGCAACAGACGTAACTCTGGAAGCCAGAACGACTCAGACAGCGGAGATGTAGGTTGCATCTTTCTGCATTTTGAACATGTCATTAATATAAATGAAACTAGAAATGTTGTTAACTGATTTATAGTAATAAAGTGTGTCTTTGTGTTGACAGGCAGCAGAGCAGATAGAGCAGTCTGATGCCTCCTCTGATGAAGAAGCTCACTGGCAAAGTGAAAGCAGCTCCAGGTGAGTACGTTTGAAAAAATAATGTTTGTTTACTTCTTTTCACCCAACTAACAACATCTCTTGATTTGCAGTGACTCATCTAGTGAATATTCTGACTGGACAGCCGACGCCGGGATCAACCTCCAGCCACCGAAGAGACCAACCAGGAGGCCTGCACAGCCCACAGGTTACAGCAGCTCTGAGGAAGAAGAGGGTGGCGATGAGAACAAGGAGGCAAGGAAACGAGAGAAAAAGAAAAAGCCCAAAGAGACCAAACAGGTAAGACTGTATGCTACAGGCAGTGGAAGCATATTTTTATTATAAAAACAGTAGCTTTTATTGTTATATGTTCTGTAGCATGATCACACATTATTGGAGACTTTTTCTTATTTAAAAATATAAAACTCCCTACACTCAGAAACCCACGTCTTCTCTGGCTGGACTCAATGCGGACGAGTGGTTGCCGCAGTCATGGATAATGGAGACCATCCCACACCGATCTCCTTTTGTGCCACAAATGGGAGACGAAGTAAGAACTGTACTTCTGATGTTAACAAAAAATCAATACACTGCAACACTTCAAATTTAACTCCTGGTCACACCTCTCTTGTGCAGCTCATCTACTTCAAACAGGGCCATCAGGCGTATATGCGGGCTGTTCGCAGAGCCAAGGCCTATAGCATCAACCCTCAGAAGCAGCCGTGGAACAAACTCAACCTCAGGGTGAGGAAAAACACCTCTGTGTCCAGCCCACACCTTGCTCCATCAGATCTATAATTAAAAACTTTTTATTTAAGTCTGAAATAAATATTTTTGTAAATGTTAAATACTGATGACCTTGATAATTGCACAGCATTTGTAGTGCTTAAAGTGGCTAATCTCTCAGCATAGTGTGTTTTGTGATATCCAATGATCCAACAATCCCTCTGTATGAGGACAACCTGTGAGGGTTAGTCATCAGGAATTCTTCATCCAAAATCAACATTTAGAGAATATAACAGCTTCACTGACACAAACTGTTTCAAAAGAGCTCTTAAGGGAATGTTTTGGCCATTTTGAAGTTTGTGTCTGTGCAAATAATGATAACTAATTACTATCTTGCCAATTATAGCTTACATAAACCTCTCTTCATGGTTTATCTTACCGGACTGATGAGCTAACAACTAGTTCAAAAACAGCCAAGAGCAAAGAGTGTTTCTGAAATTTTAAAATGGCTCTTATCTCCAAAGTTTCACAGCAGTTTGCGCAGAGTTATTTTATATACCTTTACACAGCTGTCCTGTTTACATTACATGGTTATTTACACAGAATTCTACACTCATTTAAAAGTATAAATATCAGAAATATAGCTCTTCTGGTTCATCCATGTGTCAAGTCTGGCTGGAGTCCCCTAATATTTTTTCTAATAAAGTGTAAATATATAAAATCACATTGGTCTTGGCTGCACTCAGGCTAACCTTTAGCTTAGGCGTAAACGCCACTTCTCCAAAAAGAAGGCATTCAGGAAGATAACACACTTCAGATTAGCTAAAAATAAATAAATAATAAATTCTAGAACGCTTATTGATATTTATCCTCTGCCTCTTTAGGACCAGGAATCTGTGAAGGTGGTTGGAATTAAATATGAAATCGGACCTCCCACCCTCTGCTGCCTAAAGCTGGCTTTTTTGGACCCAGTCTCAGGAAAGATGACCAATGAGTCTTTCTCCTTAAAGTGAGCATTCACTGTACACAGAATAATCACTGAACGTCTTTGCATGTAAAAAGAAACGCATTTCACCACCTTTTTCCTTCCACACTCCCAAGGTATCATGACATGCCTGACGTCATAGATTTTCTGGTACTGCAGCAGTTTTACAACGAGGCTAAAGAGCAAAACTGGCAGCCAGGTTTGTTGGTTCAGAGTGTTCGTTTTAATAACTGCTGTGGATCTTCTCTGACTAATGTTTGATCCACTCTGCAGGTATGAGGTTTCGCAGTATCATTGATGATGCCTGGTGGTTTGGATCTGTGGAGGATCAGGAGCCCCTGCAGCCTGAGTATCCAGACAGTCTCTTTCAGTGCTACTCAGTAAAGTACGTCTACACACGGCTACTTCTCTGCTCGGATAACGTGTTCCTTCTTGCTTTTTTAATGTTAATTTCAGCTAAAGCTGAGTCAGAAATGTGTTTTTGTTTTTATCAGATGGGATAATGGTGAACGGGAGAAAATGAGTCCCTGGGACATGGAGCCGATTCCAGAGGAAGGTTAGTGGTTCTTTTTAAATTGGCTGCTCTTTGGGATTGTATTATTTCTCTGCTTAATTGTTTTTATTTACTGTATTGTCCCAAATATGAGTTGTTGTTTTTTTATGAAAATAATGTAAAAATGCAGGGTTGTCTTATAATTAGGGTGTAGTTGTTTGGGGTCACTACACGACCGCAACAGCAGAGGGCGCAGGCTTTTTGTGACGGCAGCAGCAACAGAAAGCTCAGCTCAGACCCAGTGGGGATTAAAATTCCTGATGGTCAGTCCAGCCAGGTCCACTTCCAGACCCAGGGCAGGTGCTTCCAGGTGGAGGGCTCACATCGGTCTGAGGTCCTCACACAGCTGCACAGCACCTCGGTCCGCTGGACTGGCTCTGCACGTGTTATTGGTGGGGATGTAGCACTATTTCTGTACCCTTAGATCAAGTTATTGGTTGTGACACGACGTCACCTCTGTCCATGCTAAATCTACACCCATGACCTTCACTACTGTATTCTCATGTATCTTCATTTGTGACACACAGTCACACACAGAGAGAGACTACTGAGCCCAAGAGAGAACATGAGAAGAAAGAGGGAGAAAGAGATGACTGCTGTAGACTAGGGTACCTCAAATGGAGTGGCTGGCTCTTTCTCCAGATTTTGATCCCTTATAAAACCAATGGAATCAGCTGAGTCTCCCATGTAGAAGCTGGTAACTCCACCCCAGATCCTCAATGACCTGAGGGCCGCCCTTCAAGAAGAGTGGGTTGCCACGCCTCATCAGACAACAAGTCCACCTATGACCTGAATGAGATGTCGTTGTCAAGCTGTAATTAATGTGCAAGGTCACATGACCAATTATTGAGACACTGACATTATTTGGGGGTGTACCCACACTGCTGTTGGCTTTTGTTTCAATTTTGAGGTGAGGAAATCACCATTGCATGCTTCTACTTAAATGTCCTAATTTTATAATATCATATCACTGTAGTGTGAACTTTTTACATTTTCCATAAATTTCACCATTAAAGCAGCACTCTGGATTATTTCATCAAGAGAGCAGTTTTTGAATCTAGCGTCCAAAGGCTCCTCCTCAAAACATCTCGACACGCGCGTCCAGTCGCGTGTGCGCGCGTGCACGCGGCGCATATACTTCGGACATGAACTGTACAGCTCAATGTGTAGGGTTTAATCACTCACAATTCACAACTCTTATTCCAACAATACTACGAGGGTCTGATGAGCCCTCTCTGTCCCTGCTGCTTCTGATATTAGCTCTGTTAGCAGCGAGCTGCTGCTGGACTCTGAAGCTGAACTTGACTCGGCCCTGGATGAACTTTCTGACCAAAATAAACGCGTAACCATGTCAAGCCTTGCCATTCTGTGAGGTGAAAGGTTTAAAAATAAAAATAAATCCATCTTTAGCTGGAGAATGGGTAGGTTTTTAGTAGAAATGAGCCGTGAGGCTGAGACGCAAACAGAGAAACACACGGAGCGTCCTGTACGACAGCGCCCCCTACTGGTACAGGTTTGGTCGATGCGCGTGCATGTTCAGACAATGCAGAAATTTGAATTTCATTGGCTGAAAAATGTCGGCGGCAAGAAATAATGGAAAGGGGTCTCTAGGAGGAAGGAGGGTCTTCATCAGAATGACAGACGTTGTGGAACTCAACCCATAGATCATAGTTTAGACCTGAAATATCATTTAGAACATTTAGAAAACTTTGATACAGAGAAAAATGCTCCAGAGAGCCGCTTTAAGCCAAATATCACTAACTTTTTGTGAGTAGTTATTGTGTAAGTCCAAATATTCAGGAACGATCAGCTGTGTTTAGTCGTTCCAAGGTCCAGACTGGTTAATAGGGTATTGATTTATTTACTTTATATTTTATCTATTTATCAATCTCACTCTGATTGTGAAGTAGTTTTAGATTGATTTAAAACATTTTCTGTTTCTTTACACCACAATAAACATGCAACTTTGTCATTTTGCTCTACTTAGTTGTTGTTTTTGTGGTCCATCAGCTGCCCTGCCAGAACAAGTTGGTGATGGAGTGGAGGTGTTTGAGGAGGAGCTCAAAGCTCTGCTCTACTGGCCTCAAGAAGGAGAGTGGGGCGCTCATACACGAGATGAAGACTGTGAAAGAGTCATCTGTGGCATCGATCAGCTTCTCAGACTTGGTAGGCTCCTAGAGGTCTAACATTCTGAGCAAGGACAACAGAAGCCTGTTTATATTTTCTGTCTGGTTGTTGTTTTATTTGTCCACAGATGTTGCCAAGGCATTTGCATCCCCAGTAAACCTACAGGAATACCCCCTGTACTGCACTGTGGTGGCTTACCCAACTGACCTCAGCACCATCCGCAAACGTCTGGAGAACCGCTTCTACAGGTGAGTCAACACCGGGTCACGGTTTTCCTCCAATACAAAGTCCTGATGTGTTCTAAACCGCTGTCTTCTGCTGCAGGAGGATCTCTGCTTTAATGTGGGAGGTGCGTTATATTGAACACAATGCTCGTACTTTCAACGAACCTGAAAGCCCAATTGTAGCAGCCGCCAAGGTGGTTACTGATCTTCTTCTTCACTTTATTGGGTAAGAAGTTCATACCCTTTGTTTTATAACCACCTCTCTGCTAATATAACACTGAAGTATCAGGTGTATATTTGACTTCCTGGCTCTCTGTTTCCATCAGAGACCAGAGCTGCACAGACATGCTGGACTTGTATCATAAACTGAAGTCTGAGGTCAGCAGTGGAGAAGAAGCTGAGGTTAGATGGCTGCCCAGTGTCAAATTTTAGAAGATTATATTATCTAATACAAACTGCTTTTATGTTAGAATCGTCCTTTTGTATTGAGTTTTTTTATTTCCCTCTGCAGATTGACTTGGATGTGGACTCTGACACTCCGGGGCCATCTTCAGGACATCGGGTAACAAGAATCTTCCAGAGAAGATCTTTAACGTCAGCAGCTACCAGTCTAGTCATGATGTATTTTAACTTCTCTCTGCCAGGGAGCCAACTCAAATTCTAAAAAGCGAGGGATAGTTTTGGATGCAAAAGCATGGCAGGGTCAATGTCGAGAGCTGCTGCGTCGGATGTTCACCTCCACAGATTCCGTTCCGTTCAGACGGCCCGTGGATCTCTTTGAGTATCCGGTAAAACAATCTGAAACAAACAGTGGAAACCCCCTAGAGGAAAACGTAAATGAAAATAGAATCAGTGAACATTTCTATTTCTGCTCAGGACTATCGGGACATCATCGACACTCCCATGGATCTGGGCACAGTGTCGGAGACTCTTGTGGCTGAAAACTATGAAAATCCAATGGAGTTTGCTAAAGATGTTCGCCTCATTTTCAGCAACTCTAAAGCGTACACTCCTAACAAGAAATCCCAGGTGAAGTCATATTTCCGAGCAGAAAAACACCCTGTTTAACTAACTGAAGTCTGATGGAGCATTTTTTAATAAAGTTGTCTTTTTTTCTTTAGATCTACTTCATGACGCTCAGCTTATCTGCCTACTTTGAGAAAAACATCATCTCCATCATCTCTGACTTCAAGTCTGCTATTCAGAATGAACGCCGGAACCGTCAGAGACTCACCTACAGGAACAGATTGCACAACGGGGGCAGCTCCCCACCTACCAGTCCATCACTCAGGTACCAAACCTACACTCTGTTATCACGTCGTCCTTTTTATTCATGTGTACTGAGGATTCAGCCAAACTGAACCACTTCTGAAACACCCATTTTCACATTTATATAAAATATTTACAGTTTTGAAATTTTGCCTGCTAACTATTGTAGTTGTCTTAGTGTTTTATGTGCTGTAAAATAATAGGAAATGTTTCCTCTTTTCTCTGATTGTTTATGTCCAGACCTAAAGGGAAGCACAAATCAGGGAAGGGAAAGTCCCAGACGTCCCCAAGGAGGCGTACTCCGAGACCTTATCAGGGTATGACTGTGCTTCTGTGCCTTTTGATTTTTAATCATGCATTTATTTATAATTACATCATGTACAATAAGATGAAGATTTTTGCTCTGCCATAAAAAGTGTCATATTATAATTAGACAGGCAAAAACAATTTGACTAAAAGCCCCTTCTTCTTCTCGTTGTTCAGTTAATGATTTAATAGAAGGAAAACGTGGACTGATCTAAGTGCTGAATTAGTAGTGTTGTGTTCTAACTGCCTGTTACATCATTTAAAGCTTTTGGTTGGTCGTTTTTTTCACCATCCATTTAAACAAGGGGAAAATTTCCCTTCCTAAACTACAGCTGTTGCTGGCGCTTTTCTTTTTTAAAAGGTTTATCGGGAAGATCTTGCTTATCTGCAGTATGTGTAATTGGAGGTCTGTCAGGTAATTATTGCTGTGTTTTTTCTTCAGCTCAGCAAAGCAGTGATGTAGCAGAGGAAGAGGAAACACCACCTTCTTCCCCAAGTTCTGAGGAAGCCACAGAGCAGAATGATGAAGGGCTCCATCGGATGACCCGGAGCCAAGCAACTCCTGTGAAGAAATCAGGTATCAAGCAGAATAATCAGGATTTGTCCTGTTGGTGTGAAGTTAGTTATGGTGCAGAATGAACCTGCTCTCCTGTTTGTGTTGCATCAGGGCACCGGCGTAACTTGCATCTAAGTATCAGTTCCAGACAGAAGCGTGAGAAGGAAACGCCACAGTACAACGATGACGAGGAGGCTTCTGGTTCCAACAGCTCCTCGTCTGATTCCTCTTCATCTTCATCATCGAGTTCTTCCTCCTCTTCATCTGACAGCGAGTGCAGCTCTGATTCTGAGGGGGAGGAATACGTGGAGGGGGGAGATCATGACTACAGCAAAGCCCCCTGCCTGACACTGCGCATCTCAGCCAAGGGAAAGGTGGCCGCCTCGGGGAAGAGGAAACACAAGGGAGAACTGGACATGACACAGGGAGCCAAACGGGCTCGGGTGCAGCTACAGGAGGAAGAGGAAGATGATGAAGCAGAGGAGGAGGATGAAGAGGAGGAGGAGGAAGAAGAAGAGGAGCAGCAGCAACAGGTGGATGTAAGACATATTGAGGAAGAAGAAGATGAAGAAGAGGTTGAAGAGGAGCCTGAGGAGGAGGAGCCTGAGGAAGAAGAAGAAGAAGAAGAGGAGGAGGAAGAGGTGGAGCCTGAGGAAAACACTGAGGTACATAGAAGACCAGCAGCTAACGGTCGTAAAGGAAACCGATGTAAGTCTGGACGGGTCAACACACGGAACCAGGGCCGCAGGACTGTCGTGTACCAGGATGACTCTGAGGACGACGGCCACGGGTCGAAGGACGACCCCCTGAACCTTGGCATGTCCCGATCCGGGCGGGTACGCCGTATGACGGAGAAGGCCCGGGTCAGCCACCTCATGGGCTGGAGTCACTGACACATCAATCCTGTTCAGACCTCACAAATAAACTCTAACATGAGATGCATCAGGGATTTTTTTTCTTTTTTTGTACAAGTGTAAATATAAAATATAAATATATGGTTTTCTTTATCTGAGACTGCTAATAAACCTCACACTCATCGCTGGTGCTCATAAATTGTTGCCACGGATTGTCTCCTGCTGGTTGACAGAGCTGCTGTTCAACACAGACCCTCTCCAGCTGGACTAACTCACCTCAGCCTTACTGGAACCCTTTGACCTGGAACTGCTCTCCTCCTCCTCCTTCTTGTACAACACTATACTTCTTCATCCCTCCCACAAATCCTCTGACTAGTCACCAAAGAAGGATGCAAAGATGCCAAAATAATGGTGCTCACATTGTTGACTTTAATCACGAACAATTCAGCCGGACTTGCAGTGGTCACTTCATTCACAACCTCCTAAATAATCTCATTGGGTATCTGATGTCAGCTGGTTGGGTCTCTCCCCACAGCAGCTTTTAGAGCTCAGATCAGCAGTTTGGTGCTGAGTAGTGGGAAAGGGGATTAGCAATACTCTGAGGAAATCAGTAGAATACTCCATAATCATGTTGTTTTTGACACATTTGTTTGATCATTGTTAAAAGTATTTTACCTGCTTTTTTTTTTTAAAGGGCATCTTTTTTTCTCTCTCTCTCTGCTATTGGGGTGAAACTGGGTTTAGTTTAGTTTTTTCTAAATTAAGATCAGTCTTTATCTTTGGGTGAGAAACCACTGCATCCTCGTGGTGTTTGCACTCTAAACTGCATCTCTATCCTCCTCCATGCAGCATTCACAAACACACAACTCTTCCACGTGAATATTTATTTTTTTATCGTGTTATTTTTGGTTTACTTTGACTGTGTTGATGGTGATGAGGAAACGATATTTGCACATTTATCTCCTCCACATGGCAGCTGATTAATAAAGATGGAGATTGGAGATGAAACCTCATGATTTTTGTCTAAGACTTTGAAACGTGCCAGCTCCTTGTATGTTTAATATTTAAAAAGTTTTGTTCATGCATTCTGCTGATCTGAGAAAAAAGGCACATTCTCTTTCCGCTGTGTTTAAAATCACCAGTGGACCGATGTGAGTAAATCCAACTGCACCCATTAGGTTATTTTTGATATGAACCGTGTGCCATTAGAAATAAACCACTTATTTGTCAGGCCCCCTTTTTTATTATAATTATTTGCTCTAATGTTTACATTCAAATCTCGGGATGTGCAAACGTGTCCAGTCAGGTGATGACTGGAAAAGGTGACTCGAATGTTGATTTCAGCACCAGGTGCTTTGATTTCAGCTGCGCCTCCGTGTCCCTCTACATTAGAGTTTTTTTTTTTGTTTGTACCAGATTCTTAGAAACACATGACATCACTGGTAGGATGTTTCTAGCTGGTGATTAGGGATTACTGTGGGGTGTGAGCAGTCCCATTCTGATTTTAGAGTCTTATTTTCATATAATAGGGGTTCAAATTAGATAACATTCTGCCGTAGGTGGAAAACAGTGACTTTTATATGAAGTGTTTTGATTGTGTGTGTGTTTTTTGAATAAAAAATAGAATTAAAAACTAAAACTGAGTTTAACATTGATGGATTTTTATCGTTAGGATAAAATCTGCCATCAGAAGCTTGAGGAGCCGTTCAGCAGCGGCGCTAGGACTGAGTCATCTGTTGTCTTTAAAGGATGGTGAGCGTTGACTGAAGGCAGACATTTTCAGAACAGTGAAAATACCAGGTCTGTCAGTTTACTGTCATGGGCGCTCATAAACTTGAATGGACTCTTTGCAGCAGCGTTAATGCGCTGAAAGCTGAGGCTGAGTCAGACGAGGAACAAACAAGGTTAAATGATGACGCAGTGGGCGTCGCCACACCTAGAAATCACAGAAACTAGAAAAAAAATCCCATTCATGCATGAAGACAGACCACAGGAGGAAAGTGTGTAAAGAGTGGACTTGTCATTTAAAAGCATTCTGATTAAATTAATTATCTTTAACAGTTTGAATGACTAAAATGTGATATTTTCACAGGAGCAGCAGATGTTCAGCCTCTGGATCAGTACAGGATTTAGTCAGGATTAGATCAATATAAGTGATGCTTCCAGTTTTATTCATCATCTAGCTGAAACTAAGGGAAAAAGAATGTGCTCTTTTCTTTATGAATGTCTCAGGACTGACTGCAGGCTCAGATATACTAGTGCAATGTAAAGGTTGATAGAATTGTCACAACAATCTGACTTCTCATGAACACATTGGTACACTCACATAACTACGTGAATGTCATATATATTCATTTATTTGATTCAGGGTTTTTATCTTTCAGCATTTAATGATTATATAACACATTTCAGTGATTTTTAAATCAAGAACTTGATGCACAAACTGTGGGTCAAAATTATATACGATTTGTTAAAACATTCTTTGACTATGCTTTGACCAGATGGGTTTTTTTTCATCATCAAGAAGCTCCAGGCTGATAACTGATCACTGTTCTGAACAGAATTAGTAGAGTTCTGCTTCTAAATCGCCTAATCCACAAACTGGTAATAGGTCGGGTATAACTTTATTATGTTTAAGTAACTTAAGTTTTTATAAAAAGTCATTGTCTGCTCAAGCTGTGGTCAGGAAGGATCTTGTGTAGAGGTCTGTGTTGCAGCAGATCTGAAGCCTCTGACTGAAGACACTGTTTCTGAATTAAGGGAACAGTTCAGTATCTGGCAGCAGAGATGATATTTCACAGTAACGTCCTGGATTACACCATCTGTTGTAGACAACCGCTACTTATCTACCCCTTGCTTTTTCTACTCTTCTTCAAAAAAACTAGAAATGCACCGATCCAGCTTTTTCAGTCCCGATCCCAATATTTGGGCTTTGTGGAACGGTCGATACCTGATATACACCGATACTAATGCAAACCTTAAAATGTTGTAATATCAGACTTAATAAGCCTCAAACTTAATATAACTTGGACCAGAAAACCCTCAAAATGGTCTTAACATTTGTGAGTTACAGTGTGAAGTAATGTAGTTTGCCTCATTATTTCTAGGCCCATAATTAGGATAAAGTGTTATAAATATCAGATCCAGTATCGACCAATTTTACCAATCCAGCTAAAAGGCCTGGGTCGGCACCGATATCCAATCCAGTATCGGTGCATTCTACAAAAACATTCACATCGCTTTTTAAAACATCTGAGCCTGTACGTATAAGTTTGACCCCATGTGGAAGAGAGGAAATCCATTCAAACCTGTGTGTCCAGGTCTTGTATTCAAAAATCATTAATGTTGTGTTCTAAGCTCTAATCAAAATATTCACTGTGAAAGCCCAAAATAATTTGACATTCGTGCACATATTGAGTGTTTGTGAATTTCTGATAGCAGCTGCATTTGTTACTTTTACACACGTCTCAGAGAATGTGACAAAGAGGTGTTCAATGGGCATTCAAAAATAAAAACCCTGATTGGATCTGATTTAAACTTCATGAATCAACTCACAGGAACCCCCTCTGAGAACCAGAAGCAAGATGGACCCACTAAATATAAAGTTATGGCTGATAGTTCATCAATAATGTCCCAAAGCAGCAGAAACAGGTGAAGGGTTGAAAACTTAAAAACTCCCAACAGAAAGCAGCTGTGTTACATTTATTATCACATTAACACAACAGATCATAACATGAATATTTCATCTTTTTAAAATCATTTTGATTATTATAAGATTTCCTTGATGACACAACAAACCCTACATATACACGAATGCACTGTTATCATTTTAAAGAATCACAAGCATGTCAAACACCGTCATGACTCCACAATGTCTACACTTACATTGTGCTTCAGTCTGAGTAGGTCACATGTCCTAACCTGTGCTTCGGTTTGACCTTTTAAAGTTTTAAATGCACGTCTGAACAATCACACAGAGACAAGAAGTAACTGCATCAATAATCCAAATGAGCAGTAACATTTAGCACACAACGGCAGCAGGCGCTCACTGGCTCCACCCACTACAGCTAACACAGTCTGTGAACAACACAAAGATTCAACATGCTTTCTGGCATTTTCAGCAAAGATTAGTTGATGTTTTTTAAATAAAAGCAAAAAGCTCATGCTTTCACAAAGTGGCAAAATCATTTGATGACTTTTCTGACGAGGATCGGATCATTTGAAGTGATTACAAATGTTAAAAGGCAAGGTAACAGTTTCCTGTTTGAATAAATTTGAAATAAAATTAAAGCTAAAGATTGTTTTAGTTTCAGTCACGGTCTAATTTGCCTTTCCTCTAGTTTCAAATTCACCAGTAACAAAGCAGATGAGCTGACCTTTAATGTTTTTAGATAAGATGGGTAATTTGTCAAATGATGGGACCCAATCAGAAGTCTTCTTCCTGAATATAACTTTAACTTACTCAACATGACCAGATCTCACACGGTCTGTCAGCGCTCCGTTCACTATGAGGACGACTCAAAGCTATTTGAATTTTAGCTCAATATTTGTCTAACTGACCAAGTTAAGAGCATTTTTGTGTTCAATAAAACCAGTAGCAGCCATTCTGATTAGCTGAACATCTAGTGATCACTCTCTAGGAGTTTGATTAAAATCAGTTTGGTGATTCGTGAGATATTCTGCAAACAGATCAACAAAAACTTTACCGCCTGTCTCCTAAAGGTGGCTGAAAAAATAAAACCTGTCTTTTTCTTTCATCGTGATATTTGTGGAAGATCTTTTACTTTATAAGTATTCACAGACAGAAGATAAACAAACAGCTAACATGTTAGACCCACAATCTGAATACTGCACACAAACTAAGATACAGTTAGCTAATTACAGATGTTTTTACCCAGAGGAGTCATTATTTAAGCTGATGTTTGAGAGAATACTGCTTTTAGGTTCTAATACAAAGAAGTAAAAAAGGAGAAAGAAATGTTCTCCTTGTTGACTTTATTTAATCAGTACTGAGCCAAACCCAGCTGTTCTCAAGAATCGATCCTCAATCAAGTTTTCTTCTATTCAAAACATGCAGGCTAAACCCTAGATATGAAGTTTTAAGGTCTGTAGTGAGCTGCACGATATATCAAAACGAATTTTCATAGTATTATCACCGTGCACAATATCTGCTTTCATCTATTGTAGACACAAACTGAATATCTGGACACAAATTGCAAATTTGGATTGTTAGGGCATGTGGAGCGTAAAGTCAACATAACAGGAAGAGAAAGAGAAGGCAGGAAAACATGGGTTTATATTGCAATTGATATTATTCATACAATAATTGTATTATATATTTTATTCCACTGTTGTCGAGCTGTGTAAATCAAAAATCTGGGTGTTTTGTGTCATCTTCAGAAGGAGGATCATTTATTAAATGTTCCTCTCATCAGCTAAACTCTTCTTATTCAGTCAGCTTTAAACTTTCCTCTGAAATCAGGTGTTCACATTCACAAACACACAGTTTACCATATTATGGAAGTACCACGATCTAATCTATACCCACGGTCACATGTCCACACAGTAAAAACAGTTACGGTCACATTTCACTCCACAGAGACGAATGATTCACGGAACATCAGCGGCTTTCTCATCATCATCCAGACTTGATCCAAACCACCAGCAGGTGTTTGGCAGATTATATTTCAGATTGGAGAAGTTAGACTTCATACATTACATCCCCTTCAACGCAGCAGGGGGATCGGCACAGAACCCTCCAAAACAGAACCCAAGACAACTGCACAAAAAGTCCTTCCGCTTTGAGTCAAAGTTCTTCTCGTGTTTCTTTTCTTGCAGCCGCTTTGAAAGGGTGCACGTTCACCTCCAGGTCCCTTTCAGTCCTGACCTCTCATATAAGCAGGAGGGGTTTAAAAACATTAACACTGCGCCCGAGGATGCCTTTTGTTGCTAAAACTTTCATTTGTGCCTCTGTTTGCAGAGCACCATGCTGAAAGCAGGCCGCATGCCAACACATGGGCAGTGTAGCTACACAAGTCCAGTTTGCATGTGGACATGCAAAGGGTAGGGGTGGTAGACCAGCGGGGGCTGGGCCTGAGTGATGTAGTAGCTGTTGTAAATGGGCTCCGTCACGTATGGCGCCGGCTGATAGAAGCAGGTAACGTTTGCCGTGTTGGGGATGGCATTCTGTTCGCCCAGCACCCTCAGAGCCAGGACTGTGATCATGTTGAGGGTCTGTCTCCTCTCGTGTCCCATCAAGCACACCGTGCTTTCGTCTATCACGCGCCGAAGGGTCATCAGATAGTCGTACTTGCTTGCCTCCTCATTACCGATGAAATGACACTGCAAGTAAGCCTCAATCTTACGCTGCTGCTCGCTCACATCAGGAAAGTCAATGAAGAAGCGGGAGCACATGTAACGCTCCAGAGACTTGATCTCAGCCTCGCTGGCTGGCCTGAAGTTCCTCACCAGCAGGTCGCTGTATTTCAGAAGCCCTCCTCCTCGGATTTCCTCTGGGTTGTGGGTAGCAATAAGCCTCTGTCGAAGGTGATCCATCGCCTGCTCGAAGTCTCCGTACATGCACTCAGCTTCAACAGTGATGATGGTCTCGCCTTCTGCTCCTACCCATGAGGCTGATCCGTTTGAGACAGCGTCAGCTGGCTCAGATCGATGATCATCTACAGGAGGTTGTGAGGATGTGCTTGATGCACATGTTTGTCTTTGAGCCTCTAAATCAGGAGGCTTCTTAGACTGCTTTGGCTTCACAGTTCGCTCTGTATTTCCCCCAGAACCTGTCCCTTCCTGAGACATACCAGTTGGAGCCGTAGGGTCGTCTCTTCCTTCAACGTGTTCTGACTTTGAATAGGAAACATTTGAGCCATGACTTTGCACATCCTCATCCTGTGTGGGAGGCGTTGTCTGGACAGGTTTCAGTGTGTCTACGGGTGTAAGGAGCTGCGTCGTCAGGTCAGACAGGTCAGTCAGTAGAGACCATTTCTCAGGCTTGCTGATCAGCTTCCGAGACATTTTCCTTTGTAATTTTGGTGAAGGGCAGTACTCTGGAACGACATCTTGTGATGTGCTGCAAGTTTTTTTAGCTGGGGGAGGAAAGGAGAATTCAAAGTGGGAGTCTTGTGGCGCTGGGGTGTTTTTAGTTCTGCAGAACACCATGTCTACCTCTAACTGGGAACTCTTTTCTTGATGGGTTACTTCTTGCGAAGCAGATGTCTCAGTATTAGTTACAGACAGAGGCTCAGAAGTCGGTGACTCACATAGTTCTTCATCACTCTGTAGATTTAAACATGCGTGTGTCATCAGTGGACCCGTGGCTTCTCTGAACAAAGGGTTGGGTGGTGTTTCTGAGAGACAATTGTGATGAAATGATTCTTTTTGTTCCCCGTTTTCTTCACAAAGTTCAAACACTTCTGATATGTCCTCCTCTGAATGAACATCCTCAATGCCGTCTTCGTCCACCTGCTGAACGGCGTCTCTTTCAGGTTCCAACACCTGCTCCACCTCACACCTTCCATCTTCCTCTTCACGTGGACGTTCTTTACCAAACGTAGAAGCGGCTTCGCCCAGATGTGGGCTATCTGAGCTGGTTGTCATTGTTGAATCTTTTTCCTCTTCGGCTTCTTGAGGTCTGCCTGATTGTTCTTGCTTTTTGTTGTCATCCTTGTTGTTTTCTATTTTAGACAAACTCCCAGCATTCACCACCATCTTTCCTTCTTGTTTCCTTTCAGTCTCCCAGTAGGACTCCAGCATACGATCCAGTATTATCTGAAAGGAGTCCACGCTGAACTCAAACTGCCTCCGAAGGGAACTGACAAACCTGAGTCCCACCGTCTTAGCTCTGTTGTTAGAAAGCGAGATCAGGCTCCACCTGTCGTGCTCATTGAAAACTTTCACCATCTTCTGCACGTATGCTTCCTTCATTGTAAGGCAAGTGATCTTCCTCCTGTTAACCCCACATGGGAGGAGGTCTCGCAGACTGCCCAGCACCACCTCCTTAATCACCTGGAAGTCCTCCTGCCTGGGCAGCTCCACTCCAAAGATGATGTCTAAGTCCCTGTAGCCCAGGCCGTTATCTCTCACCAGGATGTGACTGGCAGTTGCTCCGTTAAGGCGTATGTCTTTAACCTGGATGTGTCTTTCCATCAGCCGGTCCTTCACCACATGAATGATGTCTTTCGCTCTCACCTGCAGGGTGGGGAAATTTCCCCGTCCATGGATCGGGATCACCTCGGTCAAGACTCTGTCGAGAGCCTGGACCTGCTCGAGTGTTAAGTTGTGGAACCTCTTCTCCGTCTTTGGCTCCATGGTCCTCACCTGTGAAGCAGAAATCTGACATTTGCATCACATTATGGCTCAAAATGATCAACAGAAAGCATACAAACTGTTTGACAGCCTTCAATTTTTTAAATGAAAATGCAAATCTGTTATCATCCTTATCCTTAAAACATTTATCATCACGTTGGTAAGTTTTCTTTTTCTGGACTTAACATTTTCTCTCCCATCCAAAAGGCTCTAGTACATGTGAACATTAGACACTACAGGCCTGTAGCTTTTCTGCCTCTAGATGGCAATAAAATGTAGGTGGGAAAAAAGAATTGCACAAAATACCATGTTATTTTCAACTATTAAACTATTCTTTAGGAGCATGGGTTTGTAGCAAATATTTTACTTCAGTTAATGTTCAAAACAAATTGACATCAGTTTACAAGCTAAGGAGAATAATAAGGTTTAACTCACCTTAAAAATAAAGCAAATCAAGATTTATTTCATCTTTTTGATTGAAACTGAGGCTGTAAAACCAAATTTAGTTTACTTTTATTTAAAGACAAAGAAAACCTGAGTAACATTTTTCAAATTATGATTTCATTTATTAAAGGAAAAAAGCTATCCAAACCAACCTGACGCTATGTGACTTTGGATTAGTTACTAAGTCCAGTTCCACCAGACCTAACTACTACCAGGCCTGTAGGATTAAGAAACCACTTCAACTGAACCTGTCTGACAACATGAAGTAGAGCTAAAAGATCTCAAAAAGCAACACATCATGTCATGTTCTAAAGATATTCAAGAACATAAGAACTAAAAACATTTAAAGCAGTGGTTCCCAAAGTTGAGGTCGAGACCCCACTGTGGGTCCTGAGACAGCAAATATGGGTCCAAGGCTCTACCACTGTTATTTTGTGGGTCAGAAGCCAAAATGTTTGTGAACCACTGATCTGAAGCACTGCAGGCCTCACTGAGTCAAAGGTCATGATTCAGCAATAAGAAAGAAACAGGACAAAAAGGTCCTCCATAAAAGACTTCAGGTCAAAACCTCTTCTGACCAAAAACAACACAAAGACTCCACAAGACTTTTGGGAAAATATTTTGTCAGCTGATGAGACAAACGGGGAATTTTCTGCAAGGTGTGTGTCCCGTTCCATCAATTACAGCGTTTCAGAACAACATGGTGGTGGTAGTGTGATGGTCTGGTCTTCAGGACCTGGACCACTGGATGTATCTGATGAAACCATGAATTCTGTTTACCAGAATATCCTGAAGGAGACTGTCTGACCTTTGACCTCAAACAGGCTGTTCATGTTGTAGAATCCTCGTGACGTGAGAGACTCACCACTAGTTATCACAAACACCTGATTGTGAGTTACAACCAGTTATTGGGCAATAGAGTCAGGTTGGTTTGGATAGATTTTTTTCCCTTAAACAATGAAATCATCATTTGAAAACTGCATTTTAAATGTGAATGTTTTCTCTGTCTGATACTGGAATGTGTTTGCTGATCTGAAACATTTAAGCATTCAATCAAAAACAAAATAAATTTGTAGGGGGGGCAAATACTTTTTCACAGCACTATAAATGTTGGAAATTTGAGAATTCTCAACAAAGTGCTTTGAATTTTTATAATTTTTTTTCAGAACCACAATAAAATATATTCTAACAAGACCGTGAGCTTCAGCTGCTGCATACGTCATAACGCTTAGAGCCAAATGTTTTCCACCATCCTGTTACAGGTGACTCATTCACCTGAAGACAGATACAGACAACCTGGATGATCGCTTCGCCTTACCATGTCAGATTATATCTGCATGTTTGAGGTGTGAATACAGAACATTAACAACCATCACCTCGTCTTCAGCTGTGTTGATATACCTGTTGTGTTTACAAGGGTTTTGAAAAACTGCTAAAAATAAAGATCACACGTCATCAATAATGCACGCTGACTCACCTTTTAAAGAGCCCAATCCTTTTAAAACAAAACACTTCAGAAAAGTGATCAGGTGTAAACATTTATATGAGAGAATCTAAATCACGGATTAAATAAGTTTTCTCATCTGATCCTATATATTGCTCTTTATTCACAGTTAAAACTTTTTAAATATAAATGTCATCTTAATCGATGTTAATGACATTTATATAAAGTAGGAGAATGATCAAAGCCTTAAGCTAGAGGATGATTCACCAGCTTATTCACATCAATCAGACTAAAAAACACTTTTTTTAAAGATCAGATTGAAAGAAAAACATGCATTTGAAAAAAAATATGTAGCCATTGCTTGCTTCACCTTAATATTTAACATTCTGTTCTAAAAAATAAAAAGATCAGACGCTCTGAGCCCAGTCTGTGTGGCCACTGGTGCTGATGCAGTCAGAGGAGGCAGCAGCCCGGGGCAGAAGGGCCCACAGCAGCCTCTAGTGAATCATCAGCTCGGTCCTGCAGCAGGACTGCTCCTCTGCCACTTGGCTTCTTTATAGATAAGACTATATGAGTCATACAGCCGCTGAACAAAGCATCAGCCATTGGTTCTCCTGGATTATTTCCATGTGCGCAAAAGCAACACGAAATGCACCACTTGGCATCATCAGGGCCATAACATGTTCAGAGGGTGGCACCAAAGACCAGATTTTTATGCACATGCTCTCCACTTTTTAATTTTTCACTGCCCCCATGCTCTGAACTCTATATATTTCCCATAAGTTTACAAGTAAATTAATAATAAAACAGGTGCACAGTTAAAAGAACTCACCTGTGCTGTGGTGCAATGACTGAAAAGTGAAGCCAAAAGAAAAACAAGGATCTATGGATAAATCCAACAGGTTTATCCGACCCTGTTGGGGAGGTTGATGCTCAAGTTAACACGGACAGTTTCCTCTCAGCGCACGAGCACTGTTTCCATGGCAATTAACCGTGATGAAATTGACGGTAAATCACGACGCTGGGTCTCTCCAATTACCAAGTGACAGCCGCTGAAGTTTCAGACAAAGCCCTCGTCAGAAGGCCTGTCGGCGGACAGTTTGGTAAAGTTTGCCTTTTATTGGTGGAGCTCAGCGATGTGTCAGGCTGAAGCAGCGGCGTGCCACCGCACTGCCGAGCTGTTGCGGGGTGAACATCACATCAGACGGAGTGAGTCATCCTCTCTCCCCGCCGTGATCCACACAGTAAATCTAATCATCACACAACCGCGTTCACCGCCCACCACTCCGGCACAACACCGCCGCCTTTAAAACATTTCATGTGTTTATTTATGTATTCAGTCTTTTAACACTTAGCAGTAAAACTAGCGTGCTACGTTGTTTTCTGTTTTGTTTCCTTATTTTTTTTATGTTTTCATTCACATTTGGGGAGAGGCGGAGGCAGCTCGCTCGTGACGTTAGAAAGGAATGCCGACACCATGGTATGGCAAGCCAATTAGACAGACATTCGTTACTCGGTTCACTCTAGAAAAAATAGGTAGTTTTACGGGAAGTACGGCGACAGAATAGTGCCACTGGTAGGAGAAGAAAAGTATTAAAGTTGAAATGTTAAAAAAAGAGAGTAAGAAATAAATAATATTATGATAAAAAGTTTAACCCTTAACCTTCCACACCTACGAAGCAATGAACAATTTTTAATGTATTTTATATTAATTTGGGGACAATAATAGTTAAAATTTGATCAAAATTAACAGTAATGCAAAAGAAAGTATTAATTTATGGTAAGATGTATGCAAGATAACAATGTTAAACATCTTAATTTTTTTAACGTGTTTAGTAATTTTTCTTTTGTTAAGTTCAGTGCATGCTTTAAGAAGGTTTTGAGATTAAGACAGGGTTAAACTTAGTAAAAACATGCCCAGAACCGTTAGTCACAATAATAATGACAGTAGATAAAACATGGTCAGGTTAAGGAGAACAATGGGATTCACTTTCTTGGGCTCTTTTTGAAAAAGCCAAGTTTCTCTGAAAATAGTATTTTGACATTTTAATATAGTATTTTGACTTTTTCCTCATAATGAAACTTACACTTATTTTCTCCCCTTCTAACTGCCCATATTACTCCTTTACAATAATGCCATTTGTTCTGTTTATGAGCCACATTTCAGAATTTTCAAAGGTAGACTCTTCTAGGACAAACTGAGTCACTTTTTCCATCCACGTGTAAAGGGGGTTTAATCTCTAAATATCCAAAATGACATGTTTCTATCCAGAACTGTGAAAATATAATTCTTACTAGCAGAAACTTACACTTCAGAAACCTACAGTCCTAATAAGTTTAATTTTTGATTTCTAAAATGAAAAATTATTCCCAGTTTTTAAAAGATAAATAAAGATTCAACAAGTAAAATGTTATTTAGGATACCTAAGACTTGTTGAAAAACAATTGCAGTTGTGGATACTTGTATGAATTTTGAAATGATTTTCATTTTAAATGTTTAACAAAAAAAAGAAGAAGAAGTTATTTGACCAGATAAAAGACTAATTTGAACAATATTTTTAAACACTTAAGATGTTGTAGATTATATGCTACAACGGCCTGCCATACAGCGTGACTATGACGTCGTTGATATTTTGGTAGGACACCAGGAAGTGCGGAAGAAGACAAGGACCGAAACCAGAAAGGCTGAACTTTTACAAGCAAATTTAGTTAAATTCGACAGTTTTGTTGTAGGTTTTTGTGAGTTTTTGACTATTTGGTTTCCAAACAAGCTTCGTAAAGATGCCGGCCATGGAAAGTATCCTTTAAAAACTGTGATAGGGAGAAGACTGAGGTGTAACAGTAGAATTGGGGCCAAAAGAAGGAGCGGAAAAACAACACGGTAGCGCCGATTTGATGGTTAGCCTTATGACAGATATTTGAAAACAGTGTTGAGTGTGTCGAATATAAACTGGAGGCTGAGAAAATAGTTTAGTTAATATTCTGAACATTACTTGCTTTATTTTTTCGTTAAACGTTTATACAGCGGCTAAAGGCCTCGACGGCTAATTTATAGAAATACAACTACTTTCAGCTGAGCTTTAGGGTCTGACTTTTACTAGATTTTAAAGAAAAACACGACTTATTCTCGCGTTCAGTCATTTTGTTTGAATCTATTTCAATTTTAGTTCTAGGCAACCACGTAAACTTTCAAATGACCAGAAAACATTTTAAATTACCATTTATAATTCGTGATGGTGACAGGAGAAAATTTGAGTCAGCTCTAGTCATTAAATTTATTTATTTTAAGTAATTTTATATTTTTAATGTGATTTTTGTAATGTGACTAAGTTATGGAACGTTTCAGATTACAGTGTGTTTAATACAAGCTCATTTAACAAGCCAATGTTTGATCTTTATAAGATTTTATCCTAATTATTTATTATCTCCCTTTGATCAACTTTACAATCTGGTACTGGTGCTTAACATTTACCAGTATTAATATGTGTACAGTATATTTTGGAACATTTTCAGGCTGGAGATTGTCATATTTAACAATGTACTGTTGTGTTCTTTTATTTTAGCAACATTACTCTTCCTTAGAGAACAGAATAACCAGGAATAATATATATTTCCCCCTAAAAGAGAACATTTGATTTCCTGTAGTTTTGTTTGTATTTGTTCTTCTTTAACTTCACATCTCAGAACACCTTTTCAATTTAAAATTTGCTGCCAAAGAGCTCCAAAGAAATTCAAAGAAATGTGACAAAGAGGAAAAAGCAGAAAAAGCAAAAGTCAAGAAGGTAGGTTTCTCCTGAAGACGCTTATTGGCCCGGCACCTAACTTCAGCTGCTGAGGATTTGAATGAACCACCCTGCTGTCTCCAGGCCATCCAGAAGGGGAACATGGAGGTGGCGCGGATCCATGCAGAGAACGCTATCAGACAGAAGAACCAGTCTGTGAACTTCCTGAGAATGAGCGCTCGAGTCGATGCGGTGGCAGCAAGAGTTCAGACAGCCGTCACTATGAACCAGGTGAGCTGCATCAGTTAGAGCCTGAAGATTGATGCTGCCGACACACACAGGTTTTCTTTTGTCACTTTGCTCGTTTTCTGTTTTATCTCACAGGTCACAAAATCTATGGCTGGAGTAGTGAAAGGCATGGACGCCACTCTGAAGAGTATGAATCTCGAAAAGGTACATTACCTTATATCAAACAGTATACAAGTTTGTGAACAATAGAATCAACTTAAATTTTTGTCACGTTAATAATATAAACCAAAACATTTCACTGTCTTTATAGATCTCATCTCTCATGGACAAATTTGAACATCAGTTTGAAACTTTGGATGTTCAGACGGCCCAGATGGAGGACACAATGAGCAGCACAACAACTCTCACCACACCACAGGTGAGCTTCTCTGCTCTGATTCTCTCTTATTGTCCATCGGTTCCTCTAAAGACTTTTATTCCAAATCAAATGTTTGTTTGTTTCAGAATCAAGTGGACTCGTTGATGCATGAAATGGCTGATGAAGCAGGGTAATCTTCCTCACTCTTATCAAAATATTCTATGTTTAATAAATTGGATGACATGGACTGCTGTGGTTGGACAGATGCACTGACTCAAATGTCTGGACTTGTATCCTGTTCAGTGGAAATGTTTTGTGTAGTTTTACTGGAGCAAACTTATTTTAAATGTTTTTATGCTCAGTTTGGACCTGAACATGGAGCTGCCACAAGGACAGATGGGATCAGTGGGTACCAGCGTTGCTTCTGCAGAACAGGTATTTACCATCAAACAGCTGTTAATCCTGCAGGACTTGGTTGCTTTTGATATTGATATGTGACATAAATCAGATCACGACAGACATTTTTCTCATCTTTGTCTTTTTCACTGATGTATCTCTTTTTCTCTCTGTGTTTGTTTGTTCAAAGGATGAACTATCTCAAAGACTCTCAAAACTCAGAGATCAGATGTAAAGAATGACTGCAGTGGACTAACGCCAGAGTTCTATATCACCGCTACACTACCTGAATATAACTCCCAATTATTTGTATCATGTCTTTATTTTCCTCCTTTTTTCATCTTGTATGACTGTTAAGGAGCAACTGGTTATAGTTTTTTTCCTCTCAGTTCTAATGGCCCCTAATTCATATCAAGCTGAAAACTATTTGCTACTGGAAATTGAAATTTTTTTTTATTATGAGGTTTAATGGTTGTGAAACATTTATTCAAGAAAACAATAATCCTATCATTTTCAAAAAATATATGAAAAAATTTAACATTATTGTTAAATTTACATACATTTAAAAACAGACTCATAAACATTATTTATTGGTCCATTTCAAAATCTCGTGGTTTTGTGTAGATTTTTTTTTTCCCCTCCAAAAGATCTATGTGCTTGTTGGAGAATTGACTGTTTTTATTCTGTTTATTTGTGATCAATATTTTAAGGTCCTGGGTGGTTGTTTGTTTTTCTGATTACCTTCATAAACTTCACTTGTTTTGGGAAGAATTTAAAGTAAAAAAATAAAGTTTTATAATACCACCTAATACATCTTTTCTTTTTAAAGAAACACATTAATGCAGTTTTTTAAAATCTGTACAAAATGAAACAATTTCTTGAGTATAAGATTAAGTGGAATGTGTATAACACTGTTCACACATTTGTGAGGGCTCAAAACATTGTGAAAATATCAGTTTATGCAAAAAATGTTAAATGTACAACAACAAATAAGTGGTTTGAGTTTGGTGCTCTGACAGATGTCACTGCAGCTCTTTTAAAGGCAGATTACATTTCAGTTTATTAATAGTTCCAAAATTTTATTTTAAAGGGATATCAAGACATTTGAATCAGAGTTATTGCATTCACGGTAGAGGTCAAATAAAACTTATTCCAGTTATTTCTCTGGTCTTTTTCTCTTGACTGGTCAAACACCACACTGTTGTATAGATGCAATACTCAATGGGAGACCGAACATTTACAGTGCAAAGTCCACGAGGCTGAGTTCAGTTATTTGTGTTGTCTGCTTTTCTCAAAGACTGTAAATACAAAGTTTATCTGAAGTCTTTTGTCCCAGTATTTTGCAATAATAATGGGCTGATCCTAATCAGGCTCTTGGTTTTAAACATTTATTGGGCATAACAGCTGATTATGCAAATCAATCCGAAACAAACAAAATCAACATGTTTATTGCGTGGGCAATGACCTGCAGTATAAATATTCTTCAATGTTTTATTCTTAAGTGGGAAAATACACATTAAAGTATTGGTTTAACAGAGACACCACCGCACTTTCCTCCATGCATTTTTATTCCTTAACAATTGGATAGACGCTTTATTTTGAAAGTCCTTGAGGCCTGCGGAATAATAAACATTTCCTGTCCTCTAGCGGTGATTTAGCGGAATTGAAACATTTTTTTTCTATTTCATAAGTTTATTTTGTGAAGTGACTATTTCAAATAATCAAAAAGCAAAAGTTTTGTGGTTAAAAAACTTCTAAAAAATTGTTCTTGTTCTTGTACTTCCTTCGCAGCTTTTCAAAATAAATCAGAATTTACAAAAATACATAAAGGAAGAAAAGCGCCAATGGTATGAGTAATTTAGCTGTTGCTTTAAAACTCACATGAAAATACTAACTAGAAAACCGTGAAAATAAAATTACTTTATTAAACCTTAATTACGCATAACTTAGAAAACTAGTAGACTTTAATTTACTACATCGTTGATTTGCCTTGAACAATGCCTTAAATAAAGATTCTTGAACATATTTCTAAATAATTCCAAGATGTAAACCCTAATCCGTTTAAATTTACGATTATAATCTGCACCCAACAGAAGAATGTTCACTAGTGTACGTCTATGTTTTTCTCTTACAGTTGTCTTGGTAGGTGTTCAACTGAAGACCAATATCTAATTTGCGCAACATTCCCTTTAAATCTCCCCATTCCAACTAAACTTTTAGTTATCTATAAAGCAAAACAGTTCACTGTAGCCAGTTTTTGCATGTAAACACCCCAGTAAAATTAGCCTGTAAGGTAAAATTCAGGGATGAAGTTCACATGATCATCATGTGACTTTTAGCGTAAACAGGAAGCAGCTGATCTTTACTTTAGTCTTCTTCTACCAAGTAATGTGTGCAGCGGAATACTCCAAAAATAAATCAAAACAGTCTTCTAAAATAGCCCGAACATAAGTAGCTGTCCGAGCCTTTGGGGGTAAGTTGGAAATATGCCTCTAAATTTGTACTCAGCCAGCTCAGCCGCTGAGTTTGGGTAAGATAACCATTTTAGCATAGTTAGCATTTGTTTAAGTGTTCTCTCGGAGCAAATACAATATTTTAAGTTAACTTAGTTGGGCATTTTGTATTCTTTTGTATCTAAATTATCATAAATATCTAGATATGTTTGACTAGTTCGTTATCTAAGAGTTTAACTATGTAGCTACAGCGAAGCTAAGATAACAGCTAGTTGTTGAAACTTGTTTTCACAGGAGACCTGAAGTCATCTGACCTGCAGCTCAGAAATACTCTCCATCGTGTCTCCTGAGGGGGATGTCAAGCACAGCTATGAAGAAAAAGGTAAAGTAAAGCGTAATTATTGATTCTTTAATGTATAATCAGGAAAAGTTTTATTTTTCAGTTTTTAAAATCTGTACACAGTAAAAGTTTTCTCCCCTGTGTCCCTCTATGGCTTATAAATTATTGTTGAAGTTAAAATAAAAAACAGCTTGACTACAAAAGAAACTGTTAAATATTAATGTTAGGTCTAATTGGATTAGCAATTTTAAATGCATCTTTAGTGGTCAATCAGACGGGTAGGCAGAGTGTAATATTTGATTATCATCTTTTTGTGCAGTTATTGTACAAATATTTATTGTGCCATGACCATTTTTTTTGTCAGTGGGACCCATTAATTAAATGTAAAAGAATATTTAAATTCAGTTGTTTTATGGTAGTCAATTTAGACATTTTAATAAAATAACTAGACAATTTCAACTAATTTAAAATAGATTTGTAAGTTCAAATAACCACCCAATTACTCTATTAGTAATTCAACCAAACTAGCAGATGGATCTAAATGAAACTTGATTTGTAATCAGGATAACATATTAGTGGATTCATTTGTTTATGTTTCATCTACCATAACATTTTAAGAAAACACTTTTATTCATACGTATTTATTTATGAGTTGAACCAAGTGTTAGATTCTACACTGTAAGAATGCACTATTCAATCACGTGCCCCAATAGTGTTTTTTAGTGATTGCGTTATCTACTGTGGTTTTGCTTTCAGGTGCTCCTGATGGGGAAAAGCGGGTCTGGAAAGACCAGCATGAGATCAATCATCTTTGCCAACTACATAGCTCGAGACACACGTCGGCTTGGAGCTACAAGTAAGAGCACCCTAAAGATTCTCATAATTATGACACAAGTTTTGTTAATTTTATTTACTACTAAAACATTCTGTGTTCTTTGTAGTTGACGTGGAACACTCCCATGTTCGATTTCTCGGCAATCTGGTTCTAAACCTGTGGGACTGTGGAGGGTAAAGCTCATTTCTTCAATATTTATCATGTTGGACCATGAACAATTCCCCAAAATTAAATTATTACTTTGTGTTTTGATTCTTCAGACAAGACACATTCATGGAGAATTACTTCACCAGCCAGAGGGACAACATTTTCAGAAATGTTGAGGTCCTTATTTATGTATTCGACGTTGAGAGCCGTGAGCTGGAGAAGGACATGCATTACTACCAGTCGTGTCTTGAAGCCATCCTGCAGAACTCCCCGGATGCCAAAGTGTTCTGTCTTGTGCATAAAATGGATCTTGTTCAGGAGGATCAGAGAGATTTGGTGAGCGTTTACAGGCAGATTTTTATATCAGGTTTTTTTTTTTTGCCAATGTCAAACAAAAACTGGAAACATTTATAGATTAGATACATGAAAAAATAAAATGTCTTCCCTAAAAGCATGTACATTTGAGTAAGACATGATTCTCTTAGTATTTTTTTATTTTTAAAAGGAGAAAAGAACATGTTTGATCTTAAAGCTTCACTGCTTTGTTTCTGTGTACTTTTATTGTTTCTGACACTTTTATTGAAACTTTAAGGGGGTTTTCTATCTGACTAGACCCACGTATCATATAGTCAGTGTGGTTCAGAAGAAGTCAGTTTAATTTGGATGCTGTTGTAGGGATTTTGCTCCAGAAAATGAAGGTGGTGGGTGGAATTAAGTTTGTTTGTTGAGGAAAATGAAGTTCTAAGGTGAGACAAAGAGAACAATAACAGCGATCCTAAAATGAGAGGAATGCAAAAGATGAACTTAGCTGACTTTGTGACACCAAAGATTCTGTGTTTGAAATGTTTAACTACAGAAATCAAACTTCTTCAGTTTTTATGTATCTTTTCTGTTTTTACAGATCTTTAAGGAGCGTGAAGAAGATCTGAAGAGGCTGTCCAGACCTTTGGCTTGCACATGCTTTAGAACATCAATCTGGGATGAGACTCTGTATAAGGTTAGAAACCTGATGGGCAGAGGGTTTGTTTTTTAAATTAATAGTTGATGACATTATAGAAAAGATGTAAAAATGTCTTTTCAGGCCTGGTCCAGCATAGTGTATCAGCTCATCCCGAACGTCCAGCAGCTGGAAACCAACCTGAGGAATTTTGCACAGATCATAGAAGCAGATGAAGTCCTCCTGTTTGAGAGAGCCACCTTCCTGGTAAGGAGGACCACTTCCTGTGTCTGTAACATCCTGAATCTGGATCTAGAGACGTTGGTTCATTATGTTAAAGTGTTTTTTGTGTGTTTTGTAAATGCAGGTGATCTCCCACTATCAGTGCAAAGAGCAGCGTGATGCTCACAGGTTTGAGAAGATCAGTAACATTATCAAACAGTTCAAACTTAGCTGTAGGTGAGTTCACCCTAATCAAACTTTATCTTCTCTCCACACACAGATGTCTTCTGATTCGTTTGACTGGTTATTTATTAGTATTCTTTGTTGTTTTGTTCCAGTAAACTCGCAGCCTCTTTCCAGAGCATGGAAGTGAGGAACTCAAACTTTGCAGCCTTCATCGACGTCTTCACCTCCAACACATATGTCATGGTCATCATGTCCGACCCGTCTATTCGTAAGTAGCAAAGTAAACACATCTCTGTTGCAACTGTGCATTTTGGAAAGCAAATCTGCACAATATTAATGCTATAACGGTGATTTGTGCTGTTTTGCAGCCTCTGCAGCCACTCTCATCAACATCCGTAATGCTAGGAAACACTTTGAGAAGTTGGAACGGGTGGATGGACCCAAGCACAGCCTGCACATGCGGATGCGTTAGCCTCCTCAGCCAATCAGCCCACCGAGCGCAGACAGCATGTCGCAGTCTCGCTGCTCCCATAAACATGATCAGCCTGCACCATCTCTGCAATATCTTCACATTCAATCACAATAATAATGGGCTGAAAAATATATTTTTTGGTCTCATTTCTACAGTGATCAGGAGTATCCTGATACGTTCTGTTGAAATATTTGTGCTAACGTGATACATTTAAGAGAAAAAGAGGGAGGCTGTATTTGCTGTCACACTTTGTTGTATCTACTGGATTTGTTCACTTCCTGCAGTGGTTTCTGGTGGTTTGGGAATGTTGGCTCCTAATGAAACGTGGCAGACACGGTTTGGTTTTTAAATACGGTGTGTATGCTGTCACAAAAAATATAGTTGTATTTAGAAGCAAATTTAAAGTGTCTGTCTTTCTTTTTCTCCTACACATGATCAAGAACATATAACAAATACATAGTGTTGATTTGTTGCTTCGTTTTAGTTACTTTAGCTGCTGTATCATCTCAGGATTCACTCAACGCTGCACCAGCTGTCCCACACATGACATGAAGCACCTGTCCAGTGAGCTGACAGCGGTGTTTGTGCAGCTTGTTAAAGACACAGCAGTTAGTTCAGTTTTGAGCCACTTATTAGCCATGTCTTTAAAAACCTATAGGCCACTTCTTCCACCGTTTTATTCCTTAGAACCAAATCTATTGATCTAACTAGTATTAATAAAATAATCAGACCTTCATCTGCTTCACATCTCCAGAAAGAAAAAGAATGATCTTTGAAAAGTATAATAATTAAGACCACTTTCAAATCTTAGTAGAAAATCTATTTAGAAAGCAAAACTTGCTTAGCCAAATCAGCCATCTGTTAATGTGGGAGTTTTATGGCACAGTGAATTTATAACTTTTGCCCAAATCTATGTGATTTTGTGTGTTATGTTAGCGCAGAGTATATGTGATGTGAACGACTCCCACATGAAATCTTAGCTCCATATATATATATACAGGTCCTTCTCAAAAAATTAACATATTGTGATAAAGTTAATTATTTTCTGTAATGTACTGATAAACATTAGACTTTCATATATTTTAGATTCATTACACACAACTGAAGTACTCTGGAGCTTTTTATTGTTTTAATATTGATGATTTTGGCATACAACTCATGAAAACCCCAAATTCCTATCTCAAATATTCATCTGACCAATAAAAGGACAGTGTTTTTAATTGAAAAAAAGTCAACCTTCAAATAATGATGTTCAGTCATGCACTCAATACTTGGTGGGGAATCCTTTAGCAGAAATGACTGCTTCAATGCGGCGTGGCATGGAGGCGATCAGCCTGTGGCACTGCTGAGGTCTTATGGAGGCCCAGGATGCTTTGATAGCGGCCTTAAGCTCATCCAGAGTGTTGGGTCTTGCGTCTCTCAACTTTCTCTTCACAATATCCCACAGATTCTCTCTGGGGTTCAGGTCAGGAGAGTACCACAGTAATACCATGGTCAGTAACAGGCCCGGCGCCACGGGGGGGCGTTTGGGGGCGTCGCCCCCCTAAATGAACTACATCGCCCCCTGAAAATTTTGTAAAATTCTATTAATCATAGAAACATGTTCAACTAGTTCTAACATTTTTATTTAAATTTGTATCCATACAAAATGAAAAATATGAACATTTTAATAAACAATTTAATACACATTTGGTTGTTACAAGTCGTCTTGAACTCATCACGGACGCTCGGTAAAGTTGGAGCTTTAGCAGCTAGCATCTTGCTGTATGTTGTACGTTTTTGGAGCGTGAGAAGGTGAAACCATTACTGAAAAACAGAGATGAAAGAGTCGGAGTTACTCATTCCTCATCGGTTTATCAGAGAGAGTGATGTTCTGTTCATGGTTCTGACAAACCGTATTGTCAGCTCCTCTACTCTGTACCGGTGTTCGGATTCCAGCCTGCAGCCGAGGTGGAGAGGAAAGATCTCCTTCTGAGGAGACTGAGCTCATCAGCCACGAATGAAGGTAGGAGGATGGATCATAATTAAATAAGTACTGGTCCGTGGTTCATTTGGATCAGAAAGGCGGAATAAAATGATTATTGATCAGCTTGAAAGATCAGGTCCGAACCCAGTTGCCAGGTGCGTTATGTGCACAGCTCTGTAG
>SSNR01000325.1:88696-175782 GCA_006937965.1 Callopanchax toddi
CAGGTCAAACACCGACCGGCCGCCCCCCCCCAATGTGTGTCAAACGCCCCCTCCTCCCTCTCCCACTGGCGCCGGGCCTGGTCAGTAAACCAGTTACCAGTGGTTTTGGCGCTGTGAGCAGGTGCCAGGTTGTGCTGAAAAATGAAATCTTCATCTCCATAAAGCTTTTCAGCAGATGGAAGCATGAAGTGCCCCAAAATCTCCTGATAGCTAGCTGCATTGACCCTGCCCTTGATAAAACACAGTGGACCAACACCAGCAGCTGACATGGCGCCCAGACCATCACTGACTGTGGGGACTTGACACTGGACTTCAGGCAGTTTGGCATTTCCCTCCCCAGTCTTCCTCCAGACTCTGGCACCTTGATTTCCGAATGACATGCAAAATTTGCTTTCATCCAAAAAAAGTACTTTGGACCACTGAGCAACAGTCCAGTGCTGCTTCTCTGTAGCCCAGGTCCGCTGCTTCTGCCGCTGTTTCTGGTTCAAAAGTGTCTTGACCTGGGGAATGTGGCACCTGTAGCCCATTTCCTGCACACGCCTGTGCACGGTGGCTCTGGATGTTTCTACTCCAGACTCAGTCCACTGCTTCCGCAGGTCCCCCAAGGTCTGGAATCGGTCCTTCTCCACAATCTTCCTCAGGGTCCGGTCACCTCTTCTCGTTGTGCAGCGTTTTCTGCCACACTTTTTCCTTCCCACTGAGGTGCCTTGATACAGCACTCTGGGAACAGCCTATTCGTTCAGACATTTCTTTCTGTGTCTTATCCTCTTGCTTGAGGGTGTCAATGATGGCCTTCTGGACAGCAGTCAGGTCGGCAGTCTTACCCATGATTGTGGTTTTGAGTAATGAACCTGGCTGGGAGTTTTTAAAAGCCTCAGGAATCTTTTGCAGGTGTTTTGAGTTCATTAGTTGATTCAGATGATTAGAGCTCATTTAGAGGACCTTTTTATGATATGCTAATTTTTTTAGATAGGAATTTTGGGTTTTCATGAGCTGTATGCCAAAATCATCAATATTAAAACAAGAAAAGGGCTTGAACTACTTCAGTTTGTGTGTAATGAATCTAAAATATATGAAAGTCTAATGTTTATCAGTACATTACAGAAAATAATGAACTTTATCACAATATGCTAATTTTTTTAGAAGGACCTGTACATAGAATGGGAGTAAGTAAAGACCAAAGACAGTTAAAAATACTTTCAGAAAGCCTGAAAAATTATTTATCAAGATCACTAATAGATTACAAGAAATTCTGAGTTCTTGGAAGCAAAACAGAAATGATAGATGACACAAGGTTGATAGATTTAAAATAATTCATCTTCCTTTTGTAGTTGTATTTCTAGACTGGTATCAGTTACTGCAGGGGATTTTATTTTATTTTTTTGCCCACCATTTGTTTCCAGTGAAAAACAAGGATTGCCTTTATTTAGCTGTAAGTAAAGACTGATACACGATATCCATGCCTTAGGCGGCTACAAGCTCAGAATACATCCCTCCTCCTCTCGGAGCTGGCTCTGCTGCAGACTGGAGGAATTGTTCTTGCTGCTCTTATCAACGCTGCTCATGTGGTTGAGTTGTATCCTGGAATGCAAAAGCTGAACAACTGGAAACCCCCAGTCCACTTCAGAGAGGACGTTTCAATAGAATAAATGGACATAGCTCAGTGCAGGAACTTAAACATGCATTTAAAAACTTAAGTGAAAATAAATGTTACGCCACAAACACCCTTGGCAGCAAGACTTGAAAAGAATAACGTATTGATACCTGTGTCATGTTTATGCAGGTCTAACTTGGAAAATGAAGACGCTGGAAAATAATTGTGTATGTGCAAACAAATCTCCTCCTACCAGCTCTCATTAGACTTCTAGTTCCCAGGAGGAGCAGCAGCAGGAGTCGGTGTGTACAGAACCACAGCATAATACATGACATGAAGAGGGAACTGAATCCCTCTGCTGATGCAAACTCTAATCACAGGTAACTCAAAAACGCCCACCTGAAACAACCGTTTCCATTTATTTAACACATTCAAACTTCATTTGCAGGTTTTTAAAGCATAGTTTTGTTTTTTTTTTTATTTAATTTTACCCTTTAAAACACATCCAAGTCAGTCACTTTGTGTTTATGTTTCTATAAATACAGATAACCACTTTATACTATAATCTGATGAGTCTTCCTGAAGGTGAAAGTCTAAAAAAGGCATAAAGAAGTTCTGATTTTTCTAAAGTCAGTCAGTGTTTTGATTTTGGGCTCCTCTTGTCCTGTGTTTGCGAGTCGTTCCGGTTTGGTGACCCATTTGTTGATACAGCCGACCCAGAGTGGATTTCATTGGACATCTCTGTGTTTACGTCCATGTCGTATCTTGCCTCGGCGCCACAGTCCGTCTGATTCAACTGCCGCTCCAGCAGAGTGATGCGCTGCTTCAGCCGCTGCTGAGTGTCTGTGTATTCGTTCAGCAGACGGGAAAAACGAGTCTGAAGGGTGTCCAGAGAGGATTCCAGCCTCTCCACCTTCTCCTCCGTGTCCTCTTTGTGTAGACCACCCATCTCCGCATTCTCATCCAGAAGACCTTCCTTCTTCAGGATCTCCCGGCCCCTCTCCTCCAGCACCGTCTTAGCATCTGGATACTCAGTCACTGCCTCCATCAGGTCGTCCTTGGAGAGGCAGAAGAGGTCAGAGTAACCCAAGCTGCGGATGTTGGCTGTTCGACGATTTCCCATTTTACTGCCTTTTATGTTCAGAATGCTGATTTCTCCAAAGCAGCTGCCAGCAGTGAGGACAGCGTACTGTGTGACCCCATCGTCAGCCACCACAGCCAGCTTCCCCTCTTTAATGATGTACATCTCCTTCCCGATGTCTCCTTTCCTGCAGATGTAGTCTCCTGGACTGAAAACCTGAGGGCATAGTTTGAGCACCAGCTCCACTAGCAGCCCGGCCTCGCAGTCCTGAAAAATGCGGACTTTCTTCAGCGTTTCCAGGTGGACATTGATAGCAATCTCAGCCCGCAGTTTGTTTGGTAGGTTCTTCAGCACCTCCTGCTCATCCACTGCTTTTTTGTTGGTCCAGAGGTAGTCGAACCATTTAATGACACGGGACTCCAGCTCTTTGCTGACTTTACGAAAGTGCATGTAGTGTTTTATGGCGTCAATTCGAGCCTGGAACTCTGCACGAGTGGCGTTCATGTTGGAAATCATTGAGCCTACGTTTCCAACAATTGTTGCGAAGATCAGCACTCCAACCAGAAAGTCAAAGACCACAAACAGGTACTCTTCATCTTGCACAGGTGGGGGCATCTCTCCAATAGTGGTGAGAGTCAGAGTTGACCAGTACAGACAGTAGACGTAACTACTCGTAAAGTCGGAGTTCTCGGGTTCGGAGATGTTTGGGTACACCCAAGTGTCCGATCCAAATCCCAGAGACTTTGATATAGCGAAGTAGATGCAGGCATTCCAGTGAATGATGACCAGGATGTAAAGCACCAGGTTGCAGATACGGAAGATGTTGGGGTAGTTGGTGCGAGTCTCTGTGCGGTCAAAGAATTCAAACATACGTGGGAAGCGCAGGAGACGATTGAACCTGAGTTGCGGAGTGTGGATTCCAGTGTAGATGTAAACCAGGTCCGTGGGAAGGATGGACAGCACATCCAGCTTGAACTGTAACGTTCGAACGTAGCTGTCTCTGAGCTTAGCGTGGTCCTTCACCAGGAGACCCTGTTCCAGAAAACCTGAGACAAACAACAGAGAGAACAATCAGTTTAGTGTTTTAGCTCCACAAATACCTTCACCTAAAGAGATCGACTTTTACAAGATCATCACACAACAACAAGAAAACTCTTTTTGGAAAAAGTCACCTGTGCGAAGCCGAACACAAGTGTCCATGATGTACACGATGTCAGAGAGGTAGTCCAGCACCAGCCAGCAGATGTAATAGTTCACCTGTAACCTGTCAAAGCATGCCCTGAGAACACAGCAGGAAAGGAAACCAAGTGATTTCTTGCTCCAGTCTGAGAGGTGGACATCCATCGGCCACCTCTGGAGGTGGCAGGGCAGCAGACATATGGCAGACTGTGGGGTCATTATTACCTCGCAACAACAAGGAACCAGTTGTAGAGCACCGCTGTGGCGATAACAAATAACCAGCGGTAGTACGCGTTATCAGATGGAGACACCACAAACAAATTCCACCGTTTCCTGAAAGCAGGAGGTTGAAAACAATGCAGCCAATGAGAACAGTTAAGGCAGAAGAATCTCAGTCTAAATCCCCAAAACCAGAAACAGTTCAGTTTTCATGTCGTCACCAATGCAGTGTTGATACAGAACTTCTGAGCATGATAAAAGTCACAGGGATAAAGTCAGGAATACCTAAAGATCCCCTTGGCATTGTTGCCATTGACATCTGGCTGTGTGTTGCTGCTGCGACTCGGGGCGATTCTCAGCTCAGGGCCTCGAAAGCGTTCCAGGAAGGAGTCGGGTCGTTCCTCCTCCTCCAGGAGACTCCGGTGTGCCCATTCCCTCAGCCTCACCACCAGGTTCACCAGTCTGACAACGCACAACTCAAAACTTTTACATTAGACTCTTATTGTCCCCAGATGTAACATAAAAACATCAGAACTATCAAAGCGAGCAGCACGAACACCTTCACAGATTAAAACAATACATTTCATGTAGATAGATGTTAAATTTTGTATTTTTGATCAATATTTATAAAGCCATATGTTTCAAACACTTTAAAACAGACGTGTACAATATTTGTTTTAGCTCCACAACCAGATTGAAGGATGCAGACGCGTCATGTTGGGTTCACCTTGAGACGGCTCCGTTTCTTTGAAAAGAATTCCTTGAATTACGTCCATGAAGATCGAGATCAGCAACTCTTTGTAGCTCTGAGGACGTGTCGTCCCAGACGGATGGAACCCTGGGATAAAAAATGAAAAACAAACTTACCTATACATCAATATTCATTTTCATTTGAATAAATCTGCCCCTTCTCTGAATAGTCCTCTTATAAAACATTCTCAGAAAGTTCCCCTTACCTGCTCAGTATACTGTCAGCCCTTTCGACTTCTTCCTCCAAAGTGGTTTTCACCGACAGGTTGTTGGGCGACCGGTCTCCCTCCGTCACCTGGCCCGTCATTCTGGGGTCTGACACTGTGAACGAGCAGAAATAAAGTCCAACTGGTCTCCATTTAACCCATGTTGCTACTGGAAGTGTTGGGCATGTTTTCCTGCTGTGTGCTGTTTGCAGGAGAGAAATGTGTTTATGGTGCATTTGTCAGTTTATAGTCTGGGGACGGGAGGACGACTGGGACTGTCTACCACAGTCCCTAACCATCAGACATCAGGCAGATGCCCGTTGCCGTGGCGACGGAAACAACCACAGAAAACACTCAGCATAATTCACAGAGAGTGTCAGCCTAAACCAACATTTTAAGTGTTTTAACTACAAAATTTGCAATGTAGTTATTTTAAATTTTTATTTCATTAGTTCACATATAAAATGAATGCACAAATTGTAGATAATCTTAGAACCTAATATTGCATATTTATCATGATTTATTTGCATATTTAAATTGTAAATGTTCTAATCATTAATTGGTAAATGGGTGTTTTAATTTGAAAAAATTAATTTGAGAATTATGGTATTTGTTTCAGACATTATCCAACTTTAAATTCATATAATCACTTTTTAAAAGAATATTTTTTTCTAAATAAAATCGATTGTTTTATAACATGCAGAGTAAGTTTCTGGTAGATTAAATTTGTTGTGCACCAATAAATTTATATAATTGATCATGTAAAACAGAAAATATGTTAAATGTGACACATTACAGGCCAGTTACAGTCTAAACATGCATTCAACCTGCAGAATTAAAAAATAGTTTGTTGTAAAACCAGACGATTCATTTTAGTTGCTTTCCTTGTAAAGCAACTTATTAATCTGACCTACGTATTGATTTAGATAGCATAATGATTATAAAAGTAATGTTTTATATAACAATACAACAGTAATGAAAAATATCCAAAGTGGCACTTTCTGCATGTAATGGTTAGATCCTCCACTAGAGGGCAGAAGACAGATATAGGATATGATACAGCAGGGTTTTAAAGAAGGTACTAATCCTCCATCCTCAAAGGTAAAGCTGTTTTTTGACATATTAAATGTCAAATATGATACATTTAACATTAAGTCTTTTTTAAATTTGGAAAGAGAAAATGTAATTGTCACATTTTGACCCAATGTTTTCTAACAGATGAGTGTCCAGGTAGATAAAACCTCTGAAGGAACTTCAGAACTTCTTCGGCAGTTTAGATGAAGTCTGAATTTTAAAGTAAGTCCTTTTGCTTTTTTCATGCAAAAGCAGCGTGAGTGGACCCGTCCACCCCGCAGCAGACAGATGATGAGGTGTTTAGACAACTGTTACCTGTGTGTGTCTAATTGGTGCATCATTAACGACAACACAGGCGCAGGCAGCCTGAAGCTCTGCAGCTCAGTGAGCCAATCAGCAGCTCTCCCCCAGGAGCTGCATCACTTAGGAAACCAGCAGCAGACTGAGCAAAGTCATTACATCATAAGAGCTGCTGGCGTCAAGACACTCCAACTCAGCTTTAAAGAGATCATTTCCCCTGTTTAGCTAATTAAACTTTATATTATGGGCTCACCATCTTCCTCCTATTTGAGTCAAGTTTGGACTCGGTTAAAATAATATCTTAAGTAATTTTTTTCCCTGTAGTAACAGAAACTATACATTTTACAATAATAATAAAAAACTTGATTACAAGACTCATTATGTGATATAGAATATAGAATAAAAAATAAATTCTAATTGTAACCTTTAAGGAATGAAAAGTACATTCTGATTCTTACCCTCAGCGTCCTGAAATTACTCCAGAAAACTTTTTATGGTGAATCCAAACAGCAGCAGCACCCACAGAGAGTCCTGTCCACCCAGTCCATTATCCTTAAATTCAAACAGGCCTCTAAAACACAGACGTGCTGTCCTACAGCATTTTCAATGAGTGTTCCCCTCAGAAGTGAGTGCACGTGGCCCACCTCATCCTCTGATGAGCACATGTAGGAGGCAGGCAGGTGGGAGATCAGGAGGAGGGGCGTCTTCTCCAAATTAGAATAGTAATGAGCCCAGGCTGCAGCTTTGGATGAGGAGTCTTTAGGGAGTAAAGCCCTGACAGAGTGTTCTCTCAGACAGGCTTCTATAGAATTATATGTACAGTAAATCAAGCCATCTCGTTTGATGTCTTCAGAATCACATTCATAATCTCTTAGTAATATTAAGAAATGCTCATTTGAATTGTTCTTTGTGACACAACATCAGATGATGTGATGCGATCCAGGTCATGATCATTCTAATTTAAATCAAGAGCCTCCAGACATTTTGACTCTTGAAGTCCATTAACTTGTCGTTCAATGAGCTTTTCATTATTTCTCAAAAAGATCCAGAAAGCTCCCTGGATGAAAAGCTAAATTAATTCAAAATCTTCTAAAAAGAAGTCCAGATGCATTGGATTCAATCAGCTGGGATCTTTTTGATGAGTTCAGCAGAGGCGTCTCCAGAATGTTTTCAAATGGGGCCAAAGAGGTTAAACTGTGCACTATTTAATAAAAACAAATACAGTAAATATATATTTTATTACTAGTGTTTTTCTCAATACATTCTGCACATAGAAAGTTCTGTCAGTAATGTAACGGGTCAATAAGTCTGAGAATTATGGGGCAAAGCCAGTTAAAGCTTTAAGGTGACCATTAAGATGTAAAGATCAATACGAGCTAAAGGGCAGAGCAGAGAAGTGAGGGTGGATTGGATTATCAGATTTTAAATGCCCAACTGTGGGCCCACCACCTGCAGGAGGAGCGTGAAGGGTCCGGTGCTATGTGGACCGGGCGGCAGACCGAGGCGGGAGCTTTGGCGGTCCGATTCCCGGACAGGAAAACTGGCTATCGGGACATGGAACATTACCTCTCTGGCGGGGAAGGAGCTGGAGCTTGTGGAAGAGGCTGAGCGATACCGGCTAGATATAGTCGGGCTCACCTCGACACATAGCGTTGGCTCTGGAACCCAAGTCCTGGAGAGGGGTTGGACACTTTTCTTTGCTGGAGTTGCTCCGGGTGAGAGGTGGAGGGCTGGGGTGGGCTTTCTGTTAGCCCCAAGACTCTCTGCCTGTATGTTGGGGTTTACCCCGGGGGACGAAAGGGCAGCTTCCCTGCGCCTTCGGGTTGGGGAACGGGTCCTGACTGTTGTTTGTGCTTATGCACCAAATAGCAGTTCAGAGTACCCACCCTTTTTGGAGTCTCTGGGACGAGTGCTGGATGGCGCTCCAACAGGGGACTCCATTGTCCTGCTGGGGGACTTCAACGCTCACGTGGGCAATGACAGCGTGACCTGGAGGGGTGTGATTGGGAGGAACGGCCCGCCCAATCTGAACTCGAGTGGTGTTCTGTTTTTGGACTTCTGTGCAAGTCGCAGTTTGGCCATAACGAACACCATGTTCGAACATAAGGATGCCCATCGGTACACCTGGTACCAGGGCAGCCTAGGTTACAGGTCAATGATTGACTTTATAGTTGCATCATCTGACCTGAGACCGTATGTTTTGGACACTCGGGTGAAGAGAGGAGCGGAGCTGTCAACTGATCACCACCTGGTGGTGAGCTGGATCAGATGGCAGGGGAAGATGCCGTGCAGACCTGGTAGACCCAAACGTATAGTGAGGGTCTGCTGGGAACGCCTGGCAGAAGAGCCTGTCAAGATGGTCTTCAACTCCCACCTCCGGCAGAGCTTCGACCGCGTCCCGAGAGCAGTGGGGGACATTGAGTCCGAATGGGCCTTGTTCCGCTCTGCGATTGTTGAGGCGGCTGTTGCTAGCTGTGGTCGCAAGGTAGCCGGTGCTAGTCGTGGCGGTAACCCCCGTACCCGCTGGTGGACACCAGAGGTTAGGGGAGCCGTCAGGCTGAAGAAGGAGGCCTACAGGGCGTGGCTGGTCTGTGGGTCTCCAGAAGCAGCAGACAGGTACCGGCGGGCCAAGCGGAGTGCAGCGGTGGCAGTTGCCGAGGCAAAATCTCGGGCGTGGGAGGAGTTTGGCGAGGCCATGGAAAAAGACTATCGATCGGCTCCAAAGAGGTTCTGGCAAACCATCCGGCACCTCAGGGGAGGAAGGCAGCAACTTGTTCACACTGTTTACAGTGGGGACGGGGAGCTGCTGACGTCAACTGGGGCTATAGTCGGACGGTGGAAGGAATACTTTGAGGAGCTCCTCAATCCCACCGACGCGCATTCCGAGGAGGAACCAGAGCTGGGAGACCTGGGGACGGACTGTCCAATCTCTGGGGCAGAAGTCGCTGAGGTAGTCAAACAACTACGCGGCGGCGGAGCCCCAGGGGTGGATGAGATCCGACCTGGGTATCTCAAGGCGATGGATGTTGTAGGTCTGTCGTGGTTGACACGTCTCTGCAACATTGCGTGGTCATCGGGGGCAGTTCCTGTGGAGTGGCAGACCGGGGTGGTGGTTCCCATTTTTAAGAAGGGGGACCAGAGGGTGTGTTCCAACTATAGGGGGATCACACTCCTCAGCCTCCCTGGAAAGGTCTACTCCAGGGTACTGGAGAGGAGGGTCCGGTCGATAGTTGAATCTCGGATTGAAGAGGAGCAATGTGGTTTTCGTCCTGGTCGTGGAACTGTGGACCAGCTCTTTACCCTCGCTAGGGTGATGGAGGGGTCATGGGAGTTTGCCCAACCAATCCACATGTGTTTTGTGGATTTGGAGAAGGCTTATGACCGTGTCCCCAGGGGCACCCTGTGGGGGGCGCTCCAGGGGTATGGGGTTGATGGTCTTTTGTTAAGGGCCATTCAGTCCCTGTACCAGAGGAGTGTGAGTCTGGTCCGCATAGCCGGCAGTAAGTCGGACCTGTTCCCAGTGAGGGTTGGACTCCGCCAGGGCTGCCCTTTGTCACCGGTCCTGTTCATAACCTTTATGGACAGGATTTCTAGGTGCAGCCGTGGTGTGGAGGGTGTTGAGTTTGGTGACAGGAGAATCGCGTCTCTGCTTTTTGCGGATGATGTGGTCCTCCTAGCTTCATCGAGCTCTGACCTACAGCTCTTGCTGGGGAGGTTCGCAGCCGAGTGTGAAGCGGCTGGGATGAGGATCAGCACCTCCAAATCTGAGGCCATGGTTCTTGACCGGACAAAGGTGGATTGCCAACTCCGGGTCGGGAGAGAGGTCCTGCCTCAAGTGGAGGAGTTCAAGTATCTCGGGGTCTTGTTCACGAGTGAGGGAAGGAGGGAGCGGGAGATCGACAGGCGGATTGGGGCAGCGTCTGCAGTGATGCGGACGCTGAACCGGTCTGTTGTGGTGAAGAAGGAGCTGAGCCAGAAAGCAAGGCTCTCAATTTACCGGTCGGTCTACCTCCCAATCCTCACCTATGGTCATGAGCTCTGGGTAATGACCGAAAGAACGAGATCGCGGATACAAGCGGCTGAAATGAGTTTCCTCCGCAGGGTGGCCGGGCTCAGCCTTAGGGATAGGGTAAGAAGCTCGGACATCCGGGAGAGACTCGGAGTAGAGTCGCTGCTCCTCCATATCGAAAGGAGCCATTTGAGGTGGTTCGGGCATCTGGTAAGGATGCCTCCTGGACGCCTCCCTCGGGAGGTGTTCTGGGCATGTCCTGCCGGCAGGAGGCCCCCGGGTCGACCCAGGACAAGCTGGAGGAAATACATCTTCAGTTTGGCCTGGGAACGCCTGGGCGTCCCAGCTGAGGAGCTGGTGGACTTGGCCGGGGAGAAGGTGGCCTGGGCTGCCCGACTTGGAATGCTGCCCCCGCGACCCGGACCCGGATAAGCGGAAGAAGGCGAGCGAGAGATTTTAAATGCATACCTTGGATTTATCATTTTGACCATAACAAGGCAGTCCGATCCAAACTGCTTCAGGTCTGAAGAAAATCAAGCTTCAAAAAGCAGATGAGGACTTGATGAGAGCCCCTCCTCCTCATCCAAACCCTCAGATTTACCTCCAGCCTTCAATCAGAGCCGTGTTGATCATTTGGATATTTACTGCAACTGAAACTCAGAGGACTGCATGTGAAATGAGTTTCAGGGCAGTGAACGTGAACTAGAGCCTGCCACCGCTCAGACTCTGATGAGAAATGAAGGAAATCATGTCCGTTAACAAGAGACGCCACAATTACAGCACTTTGGTGTACTTTGTAAAACTGGTGATAGATAAAAGAGAAGTAGAAAGGAGGTAAAAAGAGAGTAAAGTGACTGAAGTCATTCCTCCAGCTCATTAAGAGCCCAGTGCTTAATCCTAATGAGTTTTGTAAGATTAAGACTTTTAACACAATACTTTTAATTTACCACACAATCTGTATTAACACGCCACTTTTTGGGATAGAATTTTAAATCGAGCTGTAGATATTTGTATTTGAACTTTGAGTTGTGTCAAAAATGATTGAGTTGAAGTACTTATGGAGGTATTTTCTATGGATTTTACTCTTATTTTGGCATTAAACTCCAACTCATTTAGATTTACAGGTCTAGTTTTTCCCCTTCTTGCTCCAGATGTGACACTTTTCTCATTTAGGGTCGCGCTGATGTGGATTGTGTGCAGCGTTTACTTAGTGTGTTTGCCTGCATGCCTTTGGTTTCCATATGACTGCTGCACTTGCAGAGCATTAAAAAAAGGTTTTATGGTCTTCAATTTCAGAACACAAGACAATAAAATCTCCAAAAACTTAAGTCTCTAAAAGACACATGGAAATATGTGAATTTGACCCACTAGCACGTTTTCCCTAAAATTATTGCGTTGTTGTGAAAGGGAGCTCAATAACATTGCTTTTCTGACCTTTTTTTGTTTGTTTGACACCAATAGGTAATTCTACCAAACCATGAAATAACCAAATAGTTTCCTCTTTCTCAAATAATGGTCTGATCTATTATTAAAGCAAATATTTGTATGTTTGTACATTTATTTCAACTGCATGGGTAATAATGCAAATATATCTGTTTGCCCAACAGATTTTTTTTATGCAAAACATAAAAATTACTCTTTGTTGTAAAATTAAAATACACATTTACTTTGAAGAAGCTCAACTTATTTGTATATCTTTAAACAAAATTCGACCTCACATAAACGCCTGTCCAACTATTTTCCACAAACAACAAAAATCCAAGTTTTTTTTCCTTTAACTTCATGTTTATTATTACTTGTAAAGCACTTAATTGGAAGAGTAGACATGAACATGGGACCAAATTCAATTTGGTCGTAGTCAAAGAATATCATAGAGCTACCTGGAACGGTGTTACTGTTTGTATTTGGTAATGTTGAATATGAGAGATAGATACAAAAAAATAAAGGGAAAACCTCAAAGCACAGGTCGTCTTTGAGACTACAAGGCACAGCAGAAGCTGGGAAGGTCAGCCTGCTCCTCATCCAATGTACACAAACAACAAAATAATTATTAATATCCCAACACAACAAGACCAGAAACCCCTGAAGACAGCATTTACAGAACATCACATGATAATCCCAAGAAACAAAGCACATCATTATAAACTGACCTTAATATGGCTTCTGTCTACAGATATGTATCGTGCTGCCACTTACTAAGACACTTGAACTTCATTAGGAGAGGACGTTTGGGTGCTTTTTAAAAAATGAGAGCCCCATAACATCCAGCCTCTCAGACTTCTTATTTTTGGCCTTATGATGCACATATTCAAAGGTATTCAGGAATGTCTAGTTTCATCAAGGCGATAATTTACTTATCAGTCTGCGAGAAAATATGTAAACAACCTTGCAAATGGAATTATGCATAACTGCTTTAAAAAGCAGCATTTGTATAAGTGTAGAGATGTGCATTCTGACAGTAACAGATTGATAAGAGCCATCTCTAGAGATGATAGCAACGCAGACTCACCTTCAATAAGAGGATAACTCACGATCCTTCAGAAAATAACTCTGTTGGTCAAAGGAGGTAAAGAGTGCATGCAAATCTATGATTCGGACTCATTCAAGCCTTGAAAATAATCTTCATTTTTGTAGTTTGGGGGATTTCTTCCAAAAAGTTAAAACTTTGTGGGCCTGGGAGAACAGCGGGCCGCTTAGACGCGCTTCATCCCCCGACCCATCAAGCAGGCGAACACCGTCAACACCATTTTGGGTTTGACCTCCACCAGGTCCTCTGGGAGGGCGTAGACACGGGCTCCGATCTTCCTCGCCATGGAGATGGCGTATCTAAAACGGGACAGATTGAACGGTGTGAAACTGATCACATTAAGCAGGTAAAAATCAGCTTCTCCGTCAACACTTTCTTACTTGGCATTCTCCAGTTTGTCGTCTTCAGAGAGGCTGCCGGTTTTCACCAGCTCAAAGTTGACGCTGCCGGGTTGGATGGCGTCGATGAGTTCCAACACCGCCAGACTGCTGCTGATCTCCTTGTCCTGATTAACATAAAGACAAAAACAATGTACAACCAGCTGAATATTCACAGAAAACTCACAAGAATTCCATTTCATGCATACAGATATTTACAATAAAATGTTTTTTTGGGGGAAATCCTGATAACTTTACCTTAAAACTTGAAATCTTGGTTGATTTTCCAGCCTCTGACAGTGTTTTGTTCACCCACTTTACAATGATGTCATCATTTACTTTCTCTCCATCACCCAGATCCTCCAGAACATTCAGAGTGTATCTGAAAGAGTGAAGAGCCACAACACTTAATATCAACATAAATGCAAAAAATAAACCATTTGGTTTAAATACACCTGAACCTGGTTTCTGTTTTACTACATTAGCTAAGGCTGAAGAAAGATGAGGGGGAACCACTAAATATGTCAACATCCTTGGCAGATAATTGTATGGAAACCTGGTCTCTGTGTTCTCATTAACGAGACAAAGTGTCCTGCAACGTTACAGAAAAAGTTTTAAAGGATTAAAAACCACCTGATACTGAAGTTGCTGTGTTTTATAGCACTAAACATTTCAGGGGTTGAACAAAGTCTTTACAAATGCTTGGTGTCTCAAACCTATTATTTCTAAAGGACTAAAAGTGGTATTTATTCTTCTCAGTTTTCCCCTCTATCCTGTTTTAGCGGCGTCTCACCTCCTCATGAGCTGCCATACCAGCGCCAGAGTCAGCGTGGCGTTGCCATCATTCAGGTCCTGCCCGCCGATGCCAACGAGGGAGAACTTGGTTAATTTGCCAAGATCCACTGCATAGTTACAATTCTCCAACTAGAGGGATAAAAACACAACTGTTAGCACGATGAAGACTTTTTTTTTAAGCTAAAAGCAACGATAGAAACAGAGTTTACTTTTTTCATGTTGGTTCCCAGTTTGGGGTAAGGAGGCTTGTTCACTTTGTTCCAGTCAACCGGTACTTTAATCTTCTCGTAGAGCTGAAGGATGACTATGGCATCTTGCAAGTCTCTAAAAGAAACAAACATTTTATGATCAGTTCCATTAAATAAAGGAACAGAATAGGAGCTTTAACTTAAGAGAAGTGGACAGATGTCGTCCTGTTGGTTTGGTGATACATACACATACAGATGGTTCACAGTAGGGTTCACTCCCAGGGAGTTCATCCAGTTTCTAAACGTCCTCTCTTCTCTCGTCTCACCTGATGGGCAAAAAATAAGATTTAGAAGATTTCAGTTACAAAACTATTTAGTGCAGTTAGTTGATTTAGTTCTAAATAAGTCCACATTTGAGGAAGTTAGCTGGATTTAAACAGAGTACAGTTGGCTTTCAACTCACCCTCTAACAATCCCCAGTCAATGTCCTGATTCTCAGGTTTTTTCAGCGCTGGGTATTTGTTGAACAGATTGGCCACAAAGGCGAGATTAAGTTTGGGGTTTCCACTGACGACGTCAGCTGGGGTGACAAACTGTCGACAGCCGAGCTTGTCTGCCTGCTGCAGCATAGCTTCTGCCCTCTTCAGGTCGTCCCTCTCCTGAACAAAACACACACACGGTTTGGGTCAGAGGCGCCGAGCAGCTGTTACCATGTGCTGAAGATGCTCAGCTGTGAAGGTGCTCACGCTGAAGCCCGACATGTTGATGTCGATGCGTGGCGTATCCTCCTCTGTGCCTTTTGGAGCGATCTGATTCAGAAGGTGGAAGTAGGCCCTCGAGTCCTGGAAAAAAAAAAAGACTGTCAAGTTAGTCATGTTTAGATTTTTTAATTTAATGTTGAGAATCAGGTGATCAAATGCTGCAATACTGAGCACAAGTTAGATCAGGAAAAAGTATCTGTTTTTGTTTAGTCCCAACAAGAAAAAAAAAAAAAAAATGAATCAGATGTAGGTGCAGCAGCTCCTTGTAGGTATGTCTGGTTTATGAGGTGGTACTAACACATGATCAGTGCTTTTACTCATCCCTAATATAACATGATGGCAGAAAAAAAGCCAGTATCTGACTGGGATGTGACTGCTGGCTACCAGTTGGAAACACAAAAATGTATTTTTTAGAAGGAATAGCTTAGAATTGGTATGTAAAAAACTTGTTATACTTTAAGGCCAGGTCACATGGGACATTTGATCCAACTCCAAACCAACTGCAACCACTGAACAAAATTTATCATGTCAATGTCACCAAGTGTCTTAATTATGGTCACAGTTATAGTAACTTCCTCCAATTTGCTGACCAACCCCTACTAAATTTATCACACTTCTGACTTGAACGGAGAGGATTTCTGTCTGACAAATTTTTTTACACCTTTCAAAATTCCTGTGACATGAAAGCAAGGTCATGTGACTTATGAAACAATCGCAAATAACACTGTCAGAACAGTTGCAGCCCAGTGAGAGACTGCCTTAAAGAATTTATTTATTAAACAGAGACAGAGAGAAACTGATTTAGGAAAAAAACCAGGATTCTGTTGATTAGTAGAACCACCTTGATGTCTGAGCTGAAGTTGTTGATCTTCTGCCAGCCAGCGTTTTCCAGGTGATAGTTTGCCCAGCGTAACAGCAGTTCTTCTGGCGACAGCTTCATCAGGTCCTCCAGGGTTTCGCCATCTCTCAACAAGGCCGCCAGCGCTGTTGAAGAGCATTAATAATCAGTTAATCCGCTCAACAGCACACCGATGAGTCCTACCGATTGGACTGAAACATGCGCTATAATGGAAACCTTTCAGTGTACCTTCATTTCTGCTGAGCTCGATGTCAGCAAACAGGCCGATCTTAATGATCTGCCACAGCAGGCCCAGCACCAGATGGGGCTTCCCTTCTTTCAGGTCCAAAGCACCGATGTTTACCACATGGCAGCCGATGGCAGATGCAGAGTTGAGGGCCAAGTTCAGATTCTCCTAGAAGGTGAAACCATCAGATATTAGAGCATCTGTGAGGAAAGCAGTAGTTCTAAAACTGTCACCCAGACTGACCTGTGTTGTAAAATGTGTGAGTTTCTTCTTATTAATGGTTCGCTCATCAATCGTGTCTGGCACTGACAGGTTGATCATTTTACTGTTTAAAAAACAAAAACAAAATGTCACATATACAATGTAAGGTGTGACATTTGCATAGCTTTAATATGATAGATTAGATGGGACAGGGAAGGTTCAGTAGGGAAACAGCAGAGGGGGAGACGCGGTTTCTAAAGCTGCTGGTTTTGGTCTGAAGTGCTTTCTGGAGAGGAGGAGCTGGAAATGACTATGGGCAGGATGTGAGGGGTCCCTAATGCTGCGAGGCAGACATCACTTCTCCTGATGTCCTCAACAGCAGGTGGCAGAGTCCCTGTAACACACTTCTGGAGGTGAGCCAGGACCAGTGGCTCAAAGCACTTCATAACAAAGGGTGTGAGTGCTACAGGGTGGTAGTCATTCAGAGTATTTTAAAAACTTTTCTATAATTATGAAGATAATTGCAGAGAAAAATGATAAGAAAACACATGACTGGACTAAATAATATACTACTTGAAACAGAACTGACTAAACTTGCTTCAGAGTGGGGATCAGAAACTCACCAGAGCACGATGCCGTCTCCCAGAGCCGTGAACAAAGCGTCTGTGTTGGGATCCATGGGAAGGACATGTTGACAGTCAGGATCCTTTTCCAGAGCAGTGTTGATCCAGTTCACAAAAGCGTACTGCTCCTCCTCTGCAAGGATGAACATGTGCAAGACATTTGACGAAAGCAAAATAACAACAATACCACACCATCACCCATAATGACTCTTTACAGAGGGTCACTTTGTCCATTATGTGCTTCTTTATCTGTAACTGAACTATGAGGGTTCAAAATCACCAGCAAGCACTGGCAGTGTCACCTACCAGAGTACGAGTGTTGTGTGCCTTCACTAGACAGCTCTGACGTTCCTCCAATAGCCAAGATTCCCTCTTTTCTGTTGATGGCCTTGCGGAAAGTTTTAGCCACTTGACTCCCCTTCAGCTCTTTGACGAGCTAAAACGAGAAAAAAATATTTAGACAACAAATACCAGCATACCTAAAAAAAATCCTACGTGAATACTTCAGGCTTCTGTTTGCAGACTCTCACTTGTATGCAACTAATTGTAGATAACGGGTACTCCAGCTTCCTCACAGACTACAAACCTGCACATTAGGTTAATTGGTGATGCACTAAAATGTCCCTAGGTGTGAGTGAGAATTGTTGTAAGTCTGTTTGTCTCTGTGATGGACTGGTGACCTGTCCAGGGTGTCCCCGGCCTCACGCCACATGACTGCTGGAGACAGACACCAGATCCCCACTGGTTGAAGCAGTTAAGAGGATGGATCTTGCAGGAAGTGCGTTCATTTCAGACAAAAAACACACACCTTGAACTCTGATGTGACTCAAAATAAGAGTCAGGCGTCACCCGGAGCACTACAGTGTTTATTATGACCCTTGTTCCATTTACTGGTTTTCCATCCTCATATAGTTGCATATCAGGAATGCATACCTTCAGAAATATTTACTTGGATTACCAATAGGCTATGTCTTGAAAGCACTGTGCTTTTATAGCAGCAAGTAACACTAAAAGCAGAGAAAAAGAACAAGATGAAAGCATACTTGAAAACAAAATGTGATGAAATAATTTTATATGAAATCTTTTTTCTTGATTACTTTGTTTTTATGAATTTTAGGAGCCAAAATAGAAACACAAATTTAACTGATCACACAGCTCTACACCAGAGACCTTTAAATTAACCAGTACATCTAATAAACTACTTTAAAATGTTCACTTTTAATGCAAGTCATGCATGAAGAAAAATAAAAATATTCCTCAAAAAAGGGGCATCTAAATGTGGTTTCATGTACTTATCTTTAAAAGCCCATAAACCATCATTTCTCTTTACTGACCTGATGAATCGACCTACTTAATTGCAGACGTCAACAAAGGAGAAGTGGAAAAACAACATGAACCTAAACAAACCTGTTTTATCCAAGACATGGAACTGGATATCCATTACATCACTAAACAGTCAGCTGATTAAAGTACACAACAATATACAGATCACAGTTTGAATAACAAAGCTGTGATCTACTTTGTACTTTGCTCTACAATAAACTCAGTCCTCTGTTCCTAATTTGGTTTGTTGTTGAGATGATCATCACAGAATTTGGACTCTCATTCATTCAATATAAACAGGAGAGTGTGTCCAAACATTTGGTTGAACTTTAACACACCATGCCTCCCAGAACCAGGCTCCAAGAGTTTCACTGGCCTCTTATTTGGTGCAAAAATGTTCAATAATATAGCAGAAATTTTAAACCCTGCTACAAAAACATTAAAAAGTGTTTTTAAAAGTAAGCTTTTTTCTTTAACCACTCAACAGTGTTTTATTTTTAAACTCTGAGGACCAGAGGTGTACGATCTGAAGTTGTGCATTTTAATATGCATGTTGAAATTATTACACAATGTCTTTAGGTTCTTACTGAGATGCATTCTTTGACCATTACTGGCTGCAAAAAAACCCCCATGATGACGACAGATGGGTGCTGAAAACAAAGCTTTAAAACGGAAATCTAAAAACCCAACAGGTTTGACATGACATCACCGGCACGCCTCTGCTGAATGAAATCAGCTCTGTGGCCGTGATTGGCTGGCTTTTTGAAAATCTGTATAAATGGGAGGAGCACAGAGTCATTCTGTCAGAGTAAAAGAGAGCAGCAGGTAGACGTGTCTGGGTTCTGAGCCACATTTAGGGCAGTGCTGACAACAACTGAATTTTATAGGAACAATACAAGTAGGATTTGTGGCTGAACAACTGAAATCAGTTACTTATTATGTGGATACATACAAGAAATTTCTGGAAATAATAAAAATAAAATCACCACAAAATCAGCTACATTTATTGTGATTTGTGTGAATCACTGAATAGTTCTGATGGGAATTTTTTTTACTCCCAGATGTTACTCATAGTCACTCTTTAAACTCATCTGATTTTCCTTTTCAGAAAAAAAAAAGATCTCAATCATCTTTGTTTCTTTTAGTTTTCTGTTATCTTACCCCATCTCCTGATAGCTACCTGGTAGCTGAGGTCACTGCAGAAATTTATCCTACTGGCATGAAAACAGAGTCAACCTGCCGCCTCAAAGGCTGATAAGACGTGGTGATTCACAAAGTGAGGGCACGAGTTGATGGGTGCTGCATGAAGCATTATAGTGCCGAGTGTGTGAGAGTTAGCGTGTCTTTAACAGCTGTAGTAAAATGATGGAGCTACATCACACGTCCAGACGTCTAATCTAACATTAAATCAATCTTAACACAACCTGGGACGGTAGAGAGATCTGTGTCTGTGTGTGAGCGGATTTGATAAGGTGTATTATCTGGTGATATGGCTGCAGCCAGGGTTCATCAGTGCCCTCAGCTCTACAGACGTTACTTACTACTCTCCAAATGTTTACAAACCAGCAACAGTCTTTACCACAAACACACCGTTTTACTAGATTACATCCCTCGTACACTCCAAGTGACCACGACAAGATAAAAACATGCATTCAGTTCTGCAAGTTTAGCAAAAAGCTGTTTTTTTTACCTTAAAAGTCTGACTGGGATGTGAGGAGGACATTTGTAATCATCTAACATGTATTTAACCTGAGCTGTAAGGATAAAAACATGGTTGGTGAATCTCAAAGACTTGTCTCACACAGAAGGACACGTATGTGGTTACAGCATCAGGACTGCATTGAGCTGTAAATCCCAACAAAACCACAAAGTTCAAACTTCAACATGAAAAATGGGCTTATTTTAAAACCCTCTGCAGTCTGCACACCTTATCTCAAGACGTATGACTGTACCAGAAGACTGCTCCTTCATCACTTGTGTCAAAAAACAACAAGAGCTCCCTTCACTTAGCTGAGCTCACTTCCACATTCCTGCATGTTTGTTTGTGACTCAGCTCTGCTTGTTTTGCATTGAGGTCCCACTCAGATAACAGAGGTGCTTTTAGATAAAGAGATAAAAACTCTTTCATAGTAAAAACTGAAAAAAACAGCAACCTGTAAATAGAAGCTAAAAACTCATTCATTGAACGTGATCACGAGGTTAACTTACCGCCAAGAATTCATCGAAGCTGATCTGGTTGTCGTGGTTGCGATCGAGTTTCTGGAGGGTCTCTCGGACCATGTATCCAGGCAGCGGGTGGCCGGCCTCTCTGAGAAGCTCGCCAAGTTCGTAATCACAAATGAATCCATTGCCGTCAAGATCTGAGACGACGAAAACAGAATCGATGACCCAATTCACCTAATCAGCAACAACTTATTTACTTGGATTTAAAGTATCTGAGACGACTAAACAGAAGGTAAAGGCAGTAAAAACAAAAAGGTAAGTGCTTATAATAAGATGGAAATCACATATTTAGCCATCAGATTAGAAGCAGTCACAGAATTCTGACAGTTACTCACCAATTTTCCCAAAGATCTCCCTCATCTCCGCCTCCTCCTCTTTTGTTATTTTTCCAGACATTTTTCTATGATTGACCAGACGTGGTCAGTCAGAGAAAAGAAGTGACTGCAAAGAGAAGGAAAATCAGCCATGAGGTACAAACAGCTTCATCTCATGTTATTACAGCTCATACAGCCTAGCTCGTGTCCAGCGACCCGATGGATCTGCACACCTCTGACTAATGTCTCTGGTAGTCAACAGAGAATTTAACTTTCCCTGTCAGGTCTGAGTTCCCACCACATCAAGTCGCCCTTCGTTCTTTTCCAAGTATGTTTGCTTTGCCTAATCAAAGTAATTTCCTATTAACTCCACTGCACAGCAACAAGGCCTTTCTATAATAGAACTGCCTGCAGAACTTTGACCATAACAACATGCTGAATTTTTACATGCTTTTCATAAATTTGCTTACTGCAGCACATCTCATAAAACTAACTACTTTAATTCTTAGGTCTTGTATTATTTTATTTTTAGAAGCCTTAAACTGTATTCAGTATTTGTGCCCAGTAGTAAAAACACTGACTGACACTGGAAATTTTTATGACATTTAAAAGAGAAATTTGAAGCAGGAAGGAATCTTAAATGTGCAAAGATTCCCACCACAAACTCATTTTACTAAACAAAAACCGTCTCTGTTGATGCAAAGAAACGGACTGGAATTTCTTTTAGAGAAAAGAGGAATTCACGCAGTGCTTCCTTCCCGTTCTGTAGTGTTGGAGGAATGCTCGAGGCCTGGGCAGATCGGGCTTCACTCACAAAGAGGTGAGCTGGGCGTGATGCCTCGCTCCGAGGCTAAACCGGTATGATGGCATTCCTCTCCAACACAAGAGCTGGGTGAACAAAATGAGGTGTATACCGCTGAACCTCGGGATCAATGACTTTCTCCCCCAAAAAATCCTCTCCAACTTTGATGAAAAGAGGAAAATGTTGATTATCACAACAAATTGGTTAGAAACCCTGGACATAAAGACGTTTGAACCATATCAGAGGTCACAACCTAACAGGGTTTAAAATAATTCCTTTTATGGCAATAGTGGCTTCCAATTGGCTCAACGCACGAGGAACTGTGCGCCTAAGAATAGTAGTCAAAAAAGGTGATTCAACAGTAGCCATGTGGTCCCCGAGGTGTGACTCAGTTCCTATGAAGCTTTTCCGACAGACAAAACTAAGGGATGAATTAAACACAAAGTGCAGACTGATTCTGAGCAACAAGAGATTAGCAATTTTAATCAGCCTCAACATAAACAGACGACTATAAAAGCCTCATCAGCAATCCGAGAGAAGTCAGAGTAAATCAGGACAAGTTAAACTCCTGACTAAACCATTAGGAAAAACGACAGTGCTAAATTTAACTTTTCTCCCAGAGGATGTGAAATGTGGCTGATGTTGGCCCAGCTGCAACAAGGGTCGACAAACATTACCTCATTTGCCAGCCCTCGTCACACACCCTCGATAGAGGCCGGGTGGAAACAGAAGAGGGGTTAAGTATATGGAGGGAGGGCACAGATGGCGGCAGACAAATGTGAGCCGTATCGCTGGTGGCACAGAAGAATAGGGGGTTTGTAACCTCCAGCACAAGCCATGGCAATCAATCCTGGGTTACGCTAGAGAAATTAGTTCCAAGTGTCAGGCTCTGCAGACAGTTGGTCTCTTCGACAGCTGGGAAAAAACTTCTTTATCAAACGTATCACTGGAAAGGCTCAGTCAGACCTGCCTAAAGGCTGATAAAACTCTGATACATTCAGTATTGTGGTTTAGAACACATGTTCAGACATAACAATATGCTTTTATGGGGATCTACAAACACAGAATTACTGAATAAACGGTCAAAAATGTGTTATTTAGATCAATTAAAACTGAAATTAGGGGTAGGAATGTTTTTAGTCATGCAGGTCATGTGATATCTAGCTGATATCTCTTTCTGACAGTTCAGCTTTAACTCAAGCAGCTCTAGTTCAGTTTGCATCCAAGCTTTATACTTCTCTCCCAACTCCAGCTTACATGTTGAGGTGAGGTAGGAAAAAAAAACCAAACAACTCAATGACGCAGTTTACAGACGTCTTTGATGAATTTGATGAAGCCAATTAAAAAGCAGAGTGCTGCTCCCAGATGGCTGAGTGAAACGGGAGGGATAGACACACCCCGCCCAGCTCGTGCTTCATCCACAGTTACATGGGAAATGTGAGGCACACAAATAGAGTGGGCACCCTTCCCAAGTGTGGTCACGTTCAAATGCACACACCCTACACACAGTCTGCAAGAACACGGACTTTTTCATGTGAAGCAAACTGAGTCATGAGCGCCAAACTGTTCATCACACCAACCATTTATTTCCTTTTCAGGCTGAGCGGTGTGGACAAGATAAGCACAGGGATACTGGCAGGTAAGGAGGAGGTGATGACAACACGTACTGTGCGTGGAGTTTACTTAACTCAGACAACCATACAGCTGCAAGCATGAAACCCTGGACTCCGTTTTAGGGGTGTAAATGCTCAAAATCTGAACTAAAATTAAAAACAGACCAACCACAAAAGTTGTATTCAACTGTTATCACTTCCTTTCTGTAATGATAAATTGTCACCATGAAATAAAGGCAAGAAGCTGCTGTAATATAATGAAGGAGGTCAAAACAGGCCCATCATGGCAAAGTTGTCAAAATAAGAATCCACACAGACAACCAGTTCACAATGTCATTAAACAGGTTACAAAGGTGTTGCTGAATCAGTTAGGTAGGCCACCAGTTAGCAGACACACCTACAAGTGTTTATCATTACTCAACAGAAGCATTGTAAAACATTATCCTTTAAACACTGCATAAACATGGTGGGTTCTTGTGATCCAGCGTCTTAAAGTAAGACAAGATTTTAAAAAACTAAGTTCTGATGTCAAAAACAAACACACAGATATTAATTACTTACTGCAACACCATTTTATTGATAATTTCAGCGACTCCAGAAAGGTTTTTGTGTAATGTACAAACATTTGAACAAACAGCCACAATAATTATTTTGCTATTCACAAGATGAAGTTGCTCAAGAACAACTAACATGTACAAACAGAATGTAATGAAGGAGAAAAATAGATAAAATCGCAAATGTAACCTGATGATTATTACCATGTTGCATAACAGGTAAAAACACTAGTTTAAAATCCTGACAGTGCAGAAAGTAGAGCAACCTGTTCATTCCCACAGGTGTGAACAACGGTTTACAAAAAAAAAAAAAAACTTCCTCCTCTTTCCTGACAGTCTGGTTTGTCTTTACAGCAACGTCAGGCTGGCTGCATTAACACACAGGCTATGGGTGCTCGTGTCATTCCACAGCATGCGTAAGGAAACTAGCACCTTACTTTAACTGTTGTGAAGAATGACACACATACCACACACACATTCATTTAAGGATAATTTGACCACACCTACTAAGTGAATGTCAAGATAACTACAATGAGAAGTGGCTTTTCCCCCCTCACTAAAATGAGGAAAACGTATTTTCCTGAGCTGTTGACACCTTCAATAAAACAAATGCAATCAAATGTCTGAACTGCTGAGCAACTGTAATCACAGCTCTCTCTTTATATGAAGTCATAATATTTTTTAAAGTTACAACGTAGATTTCCTGGATGGGCTCAGACAGCCTTGTTGTTCAACCTTGTTCCAGTTTAGATCCACAATTGGGATCCCAGATGTTATAAATGCAGCAGCACCAGATGGACTCCAAGAACAAAAATCTGGTAAATCACTCAGAGCAGTAAACAAGTTTACACAGACCACTGTAGAGCAGAAAAAATAAAACTATGCAAGAATGACTAAGGTGCTTTTATTCTGAAGGTTAAGACAAAATAAAAGAGGCCATATAAGAAAAGTCATTTTGTTTCGGAGAATCAACTACTTTCTGTGCAGCAAAATTCCATAAAACAACAAATATACAACTATTAAAATTTTCAGAGACAATCAGGCACAGTCAGTTTTAATTAACTTACTTGCAACAAGGTAAGGAAACATGTTCTATCAGTAAGGAATGACAGAATGCTGACCTTGAACATATTACTTGGGTTTAGCATCAGTTTTTTGTGTGCCAGGAAAACAAAACAAAGAAACAATACAGGCTACACCTATACAGCTTCCTCTGTTTAGACAATATAAGCAAGCTGTCTAAAATGTATCCAACTATAATATTATTACAAATAAAAACATATTTCAACTCTATATTTGTACTATTTTCAACGCATTTCGCGGATCAAATTTAAATTCACATTCAGCTAGTATTCCCCTTTACTAAACATTGACTTCAAGCCTTCTAAAAGTTCCTTTGTCACTATTAAAAGAGTTGAAGTTATCACTATTTTTAAATTTCATGACTACATTGGCGTGGTGAGGATGAATAAGCTACAGCGAAGGTGTGGCTAATGCTAGGCGGCTAGCGACAGACATGCAAGTTTTACAGGCAGGAAACTATCCCTGTTTGTTCTTGAAACCCTTCCCATCAAGAGAGAATGATGCTATCGCAGACAGGATAATTTAGGACGATATGAACCATTTCAGCGAGCTTCACAGAAGAAAAGAAATCTAGCTGTAAGAAGGTGTTGGTCAAGTAAGTTGCCAGGAAATTGGTACTCACTCTCGGTGCGCCTGAAATTCCAGACAGCGTCCAGTCTGGTATCCTGCCTCCTCCACGTAGAGACAAAAGTAGACGGCAGGAATGTTGGCCCCGCCCTGCCGGTGACGTCACACGCTGAGTGTATGGAGCGCCGTTTGACCAAACTTAAAAAAAAAAAAAGATTTGTGCAACAGGGGTGGGTTGGGTGTGTGAATAATTTAACAAACAAACAAACAAACAAACAAACTAAATAAATAAATGTCAGCTAAAGTAAAATCTGACTTTAGCCTTCCTTGTCTTACTATTAGGAACTGTATGTAGATATGATTTTATTAAATTAATACATAGTAGCATAGTAGTTGTATACAGAATCAGATTCAGGTTTGTTTTGCCAAGTATGTAGCACAAACAGAATTTGACTCCTGTCTCATATTTGCTCTTGTAGCTTATTTATTCACAAACATGCTTGCACACTTTTTCAGAACAATAAATAACTAGACAGGTGCAGAATTGGACAATTTGAAGCCTGTTTTTATAAGACAAAGGAGTGCAAAGGAACCATCCCCTGTCCATTTATAGTTTATTAGTTTAATATTCTTGATACAATTTTTGTGTTCTTGGACTTTTAGAGAGGGTTTCTGAAGATCTTTTAAAGTTTTTCTTTAAACCTTGGCTGCATTTTCATTCATTTTCAGTCAAAGGCTTGGTAATTTTCATATGTCTTTTAAGCTACTAAACTCAGACCTGTTATTTATTATTATTTTTGCAATAAAAATTATCTCACCAAAAAACACTTATACATAAAAATTACAGAGCTTGGGGCTTTGTCCAGCAATCTTCTGGTTTAAGAAAAACTAATCTACTCTGTAGGCAGTTTAGACTGGCAGTTTAGATTACAGCACATTGTGCACCTCTCTTGTACATGCTAAATATGCATAATAGTTAGTTATTCAACAGCTACATATATTAATATAAACTTTCAACAAAATGTTGAGATATAATAGCAGCAATTTTATTGCTTGTTCTGAAGCTAAATTATTTAGTGTAGAAAAAATTAGCATTTCATTAAGGACTATCATTACTCACTTACACGGGCCGGTGGTATTGTAATAAATCACCTGATGTATGCTGATGACTGATATATATATATATATATATATATATATATATATATATATATATATATATATATATATATATATATATATATATATATATATATATATATATATATATATATATATATATATATATATATATTTTGGTTGTTGTTGTTGTTGTCATTATTGTTATGTTTCTTATATTTTGGAATGAGTCATTGTTGCTACTTGTGAGATTGGACTACGTGTCCAAAGTAAGGATACTTGACTTGACTACTCACTAACGGAGACGGCGGTAGATTCTCCCTCCGGACAGCAGGTGGCGATACTATGCGTAAAGACATACCCGAATAAGACATCATTTTTTCCCCCTTGTGCTCTGCTCTGCTAAATGCTAATTAGCGCCATATTTTGCCCTAATGTTCTTGTAATATGAGCTTATAACATTTTTGAACGACTCTGGTTGTTCACCTGTTTTGCAACATGTCTGCACCAAGGTAAAAAGTACAGTTTGAAATGCGAGGTTCTCATTGTATTAGCGGTGAAACTATACGGTTGTTTTTCTAGATTAGCACAGAGCTATCCGAATCAGCTAACAGCTAAGCTACGTTCGGTGAAAACAAATCCAAAACGATAAATGCAAGTTTTATAAATTATCTTAAAGAACTCAATAGAAATTACATTTAGCGCGAAACATGTGTTGTATTTGGGGGAGTTTGTTTGACTGTTTAGTCTGCTTATTGTAATTTTATAAACATTTTAAAACTTAATTTTCTCAAAACACTTAGTATTATTTGAGTGTGATTCTGAGTAAGTCCAGTAAATACAACGTCGGTCTATGTTGTTTCTAATATCAGAGCGGAAATGATCAGGTAGATGCCACAAAGCCTTTTTTGTTCTCACTGAATTTGTTTTCATTGAGTTCTTCAGACACCATTAAACCCAAAGTGCTGCCTTATTTTATACATTTTGAAAGTACATCACTAAAAACCCAAAGTTTACTGTATGAATTCGAGCAAAACAAGCTGAAAATGCCACTCGACATTTCAGCAAGCAGAGAGAGAGGGAGAGAAAAAAGCTACATTTCGTGGCTTTTTTCTGAAAGGGTTATTATAAGGAACGGGGTTGTTGGGTTTCATCCATCATTTGCTCTGGGAAGCCAAAAGATATAAAACTTTAAAACATTACCTGTCCAAGTTCTAGGATAAATGGATAATAAGTATTTTATATGGTTTGGTAAAACTGAAGTCATAGGTGGTGAGAAAGATTCAAAGTGACCTTTATTAGTCTTTTATATCAAAACATACATTTTTAAAATCACCTGAAAGTTATTTATGTCTAATGTTTAATTTAATTTAATTTTTTTTGGGCTGTAGCACCTCTACAAGCAAGCTGAATGTTTTGGTCAACAGGCTTCATGAATACTTGGCTCATTCCAACACTGAGGACAGCAATGACACGCAAACATCAGAAAATGGTATAAATGTTTTGTGAATCAAATCAAGATAATTAACATTTAATCATGTTCTTTTGCTCTACAGTAATTTAATAATCTTCTGTTCACAGGTCAGACAAGCAAGAGCTGCTGTGTGGGAAACTCCATGAGTCATAGTAACACAGAGGTAACTTTACCTTAAGTGAACAAGTGTTGATGTTTTCTACATGCCACTTACTAGGCTTGGGCAGTGTTATGGTAATACCGTATACAGCCGGTGTTTTAAAATAGCAACAGTATCAGTTTTATTACCATCATGAAAAAATGCATGGTCTGAGCTGGACCGCCGGTGAGCTGATGGTAACTTTGGGCCGGTCGCTCAGCTGGTGATCTGAGCAGCTTTCTTTAATCAGCACTTCCTTGTTGCAGCGCAAGATCGTACGGCTGCAGGTGTGTTTGCACGCCCTTACACCACTTCAGTCAACAGCGGAAAAATCCCCTCCGGACAACCCACAATGTAGCTGTCCGAACCAAACATCAGCTGTACGTGCTCATGGTGGGATCCATGATCTAAAATGCCCTGGCCAAATTATGGTCCCAGTCCAACCGGTAATACCGTACACCGCCGGAAAATATGGATGAAGTTTGACAGTATCAAAATTTGGATACCACCAAAGCCTACTACTTACTATGTTTTGTTCATTGATGACAGCAGTTGTGCCACTTTTAATGGCATTCAGCAGAAAGTGTAATCTTTTTGAAAATTTTGCAGCAGCTCTGGTTTAAAGCTGCATTGTGGATTATTTCATCAAGAGAGCAGTTTTTGAATCCAACATCCAACAGCTCCTCCCCAAAACACATTGACACACGCGCGTGCACACAATGCATTTCTTTGGTCTGTACACTGGGCATAAACTGTGCAGCTCAAACTGAAAGGTTTAATCACTCACATTTCACAAATCACGTTCCCACACTGTACGAGGCTCTGATGAGCCCTCTCTGTCCCTGCTGCTTCTAATACTTTGTAGCAGCGAGCTGCTGCGGTACTCTGAAGCTGAACACAGAAATGACTCGACCCTGGATGAACTTCTTGACCAAAATAAACGTGTATACTTGGCAAGCCTTTTAAAAATAAAAATAAATCCATCATTAGCTGAGGAATGGATAAGTTTTTAGTAGAAATTAGCTTTGTCTCCTCCATGAACGGCTGAGACCGTAAACAGAGAAATGCACAGAGCGTCCTGTACGAGAGCGCCACCTACAGCTACAGGTTTTCTCAAAGTGCGTGCACGTTGATTGAAAGCCGACAATGCAGAAATTTGAATTTTATTGGCTGAAAAAGTTTGGCGGCCAGAAATAATGCAAAGGGATCTGTAGGAGGAAGGAGGGTCTTCATCAGAATGACATATGTTGTGTAACTCTACCATAGATCATAGTTTAGACCTGAAATATCATTTAACACATTTAGAAAACTTTGATACATAATAATCCAGATAGCTGCTTTAAGACTCTTAAAAGAACAACCATACCTTAAACATATACGTCAATCACTAACTTTTAAAAACATATATGTCCTGCAACAACATAGCTAGACTGCCTGTTCATAAATAATTTTCACACTACTTTGGTGGATTGCCTTTAGCTTTGTTTACAGCCTGGATTCATTGTGGCCTCATTTTGATGAGCTTCTGAAATGTCACAACATTTATTTCCATCTTGAGTTAAATTAGTTTTTCACCAAGATCTTGTAGAGATGATTGAAGAGTTGGACCACTGTGCTAATTCCTTTCCAGCACATCCCAAGATTCTCAATGGAGTTAAGGTCTGGGCTCAGTGGTGACCAATCCATGTTTAAAAACAGTGCTCCCTGAAGCACTCTTTCACAATTTGAACCTGATCAATCCTGGCATTGTCTTGAAATATGCCCATATTACTATTAGTAAAAATAATGGATAATTTTATGTAGCACCTTTTAAGGCATCTAAAGCACTTCACAGATGATCTATTACTCTGGTGGTGGTAAACTACATTTTTAGTCACAGCTCCCCTAGAGACAGTCTGATGGAGGCAAGGCTACCATTTTGTGCCATCAGCCCTTCTGACCACCACTAACATTCACACACAGGTAAGGTGGATGAGGTGTCTTGCCCAATGATAAAGTGACATGGCCAGAGCTGGGATCGAACCGCCGACCTTCCAATTACCAAATGATTTGCTTCTGCACAAAATGTGTTTGTAGATACATGCAGCAAAAGTTGACTTTGTGAAATAAACTGGCAAACATTTGTTTTGCAGGCAGGCCTAGACTCCAGGTACTCTAGGAGGTGAGTTCACTGCTGTTCACTTCTGAAAATATTGTATTTTTCAACCAGAGTGATTTTCAAATGTTTGTTTTTGTCAATTTTTTTTTTTTTTTTTGTGGTATGTGCTGCAAACTTTTATGAGTTACATTTTCCCTGTTTCACTGATGTCACAGAAAACCTTTGGTGGTCATAAAGCATTCAGGACTGGATGAATCTGGAGACTCAAATGCAAGTGAGGATGTGGATTTACCAGTCAACTCAAACGGCCCTGTTGATGTCACCAGGTTGCCTAAAGGCAAGTCTTAAAGCTGTTTTGTTACTACCTAAAGATGCAGGTTCAGGTTTTCTGGAGAAATGCATATTTCATTGATGCCCTCTGTATACGCTCTGTCTGTCTAACGTCTACTTCTTTCTAAATTCAACACTAACGCAATACTTTCTGTTGACACAACTGTCATCATAAATGTTGATTTTGTTATTAGGGTGTGCAAAATATTTACATTTATGCCCTACTTATATTAAAAAACACACATTTGAAATGCAGCCTTTTCATTTAAGCATCATAAACATTCTGAACATGTTTTGTTTACACAGGAACGGTGCTGGTCCGACCTGAACCAGTGGACTGCGTACGAGATGATTTCAGAGGTCCAGAGTTTCGCAGCAGAAAACCCAACGTGCTGCAAAGAGAGTTTCCAAGAAAACGTGGAGGTCAGTCACTACTACTTCCCAACAGTTTCTTTAATTTTAGGAGCAGATTTATCCAGTAAATACTATCACTTCAACAATTAAAATTTAAATGTTATAGCAGACGCATGTCATAGTTGGTACCATTTATTGCTTTGTCAGAAAAATACTCCAGTATTGCAGTGTTTTTCAACCACTGTTCCGCGGCACACTAGTGTGCCGTGGGAGATCTTCAGGTGTGCCGCGGGAAATTATTCAATTTCACCTATTGGTCTAAAAAAAATTTTTTTTAACTAAATTATTATCTACAAATAATATTCCATTGTCGCGCGTCTGTGCCAGTCATCACCAAATGGCAGACTCAGGCTCTGTTTGGAGTCAGACACGCAGCAGATCCAGGACCTGGACCGGGTCCAGCGACAGCACCCGGCAGCGAGCCGGTGCTGGGGGGGAGACGCGCGTCTGCCCCTGAGAAGCTCCCGCGGCCCGCAACACGCTCGGCATCTGGAACCCCTCTTCCCCCGAACTGGACCGCATCTAGTCTGTGGTTCGGTCATGTTCGGCTGGGAGGGGCCACCGCCAAGCGAGTCGTGGACCCACGGCAAAAACTTGGCAGAGTTTGGGCAGAACACCGGCCTCGCTCCGCGTCAGCAGATCTGGGTCTCTGGTGAACTGACGGTCCAGACGTTTTTAAATTCATACTTTGATCTGATTGGTCCATTAAACCAGGAGATCAGCGGGTCCACTGACACTGGGCTGGACCAACATCGTTTTACTTTGATCCATCGAGCATTCAGCTAAATAAATAAATAAGTCAACGTAAAAAAAAAAAAAAACTCTTAGAAGTCAGCACAACAGTTTATTTTTGACGGTCTGAGCAGCCCGTTGGTTATTTTCTGCCATGTCTCCTCACTTTGGCTGAAGGATGGATGACGTTATCTGATCACCTCCATACTCGGTGTGCACGCGCCTCTCAATAGCGTGAATATGGCAGCGCGCGCCACTCAAGCTGCGTTTCTCAGCATAATCACTGACAGCTTAAAATTCAACATATCAAACGATATCAACACTAAAAACACATTGATCTGTCAATGATTGTATCAGAGGTTTGTCTTTGTTTTCAGAGACTTACATTAATACTAATGTTCAATTCCTCCAAAAATAGTTTTATTAAACAAAAACATGATGAAAGAGTCCTATGATGTGGATATTGAAATTAACAGTAGGGAAATAAAATAATTTTAAGGCAGATTACTGATAAACTGGATGCTACAATAACTTTTTGACAGGTGAAATAAATCAGTTTAAAGTTATTTGATAGTAAAAAAGAGAGTTGATGATTTAATCAGGTCACCTGTAAACTAAATGTAATCCTTTACTGTCAGGAGATGAGAAGGTTTCTACAGTAAAACTATTAAAACAGAGTGAGCCTGAGAAAACAGCTGTAAAGTTAAAGGAGACAGACCTCTGATGACAGATCAGTGTGTTTTAGTCTTAAAAATGTTTAATTGGACAAAATTCATCCGATAACTTTATCAACCGTCAATGAGCTCAGAGCTCATCTCATCTGATTTGTCTGGGCTTCTGAGGGAAGTTGTGATAGGCTTTAGTCATTCTTGTTAGGTTAGTAACCCCCCCCACCCCCACCCCACCCCCGGTGTGCCTTGTGATATTTTTCAACGACGAAGTGTACCTTGGCTCAAAAAAGGTTGAAAAACACTGCAGTATTGTACAAGCTGAACTTTAATTTAACTTTGAATCTTGCCTATCATTTTGTGGACGCACTCACCATTGTTCTGCACTACTCATTCTGTGGTGGAATAAAGTAAATCTCTAAACAAGACAAAGACATCCAGCTAACCATATTCAGGACAATAATGATACAGTTGTTGTTTTCCAGGAGTGCAAAATGTGGGAATTGTGTGTTGCACTGCATGTGGCCGACAAGTTAATCACTTCAGGAAGGACTCCCTTTATCGACACCCGGTTCTGAAAGTACTTATTTGCAAGGTGAGTCTGCCATATTTCAATAATTAAAACACATGCAAATTATGCTCCAAATAATCACATTTTAAATAGTTTTGAGTTGATTTAATGTGTTGACCAAAATAAAAGTGATCATGGTAACTACCAGCCTTTTTTGCACATCAAATATGAAAATAATACTTTTCTGCCTTAGTTCTGTTTTCATTTTTGATAAGACAAGCACTGGCTTCATATCACTGCATTCAGCTCAGACTAACAAGACCTAGAGTTTATAACAGCCTCTAATTACTCTGTCCTACTAAAATAGGTCATTAAACATTAGTAACTTTTTATTTAGGGAATTTTAAAGTTTCTCACAATTTAAACTACTTTCCCCATTATTATTTTACAAAGTTGCTGGCTAGCTACATTTGATAGTTGCCATGTCATAAAAGTTACAGAACAGAGTTGACCAGCTAACAGTGATGTTACAGATTCAGTACCGTGTGCTGCTTAGTTTCTAGTTGTAAGGCAACAAGGGAACTTAGGCAAGTCATTACAGCTTTCCTACATAACAAGAAACACAGTGACATCTTTTGTGTTCTCACCCTACCTTACTTGATCTTTTATATGCTTTATACACTAGTACTAACAGGAGACAACTATAAAGTATTTTATCTACTAATAGAAGTGTATAACAAAACGTCACAGCTATTTTTATGTCCCGCTCTGTCTAAGTATGGTTGATTGAAGTGCACATTGTTGTTTATAAGTTGATATACAAAGCAGTTTTTTGTTATGTAGAGATTTTAGAACCGCTATCATCTTTCTTGTAATGTATAGTAAACACTGGGACTTGATAAGTGTGCTGGTTAGAGTTAGTCACACCCTGTTGAGGTCTAATGAGATGCTCTCTGTATGTTTTTACCATGTGGTTAATAGAAATACAAATAAATGTTTCAAGAACAAAGTAACTACTTTATGTACCCACCTTCAACACTTAAACTTTACTCTGCAAAAGAATCAAATAAATAATATTTATATGTGTATGTTCAGAGGGGAGGGGAGTTAAACTCCATTTGATTCATTATCTAGTGATATATAATAATATTTGAAATATTAAATCTATGAAGCCAATCACAAAGTTAATCAAAGAACATCTTTTTCAAAATTGTATCCAATAGTTGTTTTTGTTTGTAAAGCTAATGGCTTCAAACAATCAGTTAAAACATGAACCTTATCATTAGTTAAGTTTGTGAGTCAACTTTGCGTTTGTTTGTTTTTTAAAGTTATTTGTAGTCAGCTTGTCTAAACTGACAAATGTTTTTTCTGTTTATCAGACTTGTTACAATTATTACTCAAGTGATGACATCAGCAAAGATGGAGATGGAATGGACGAGCAGTGCAGGTTGGATTTGCTTCATAAAATATTTAACTGTTATTTAAATCATCTAAACATGTTGTGCACCAAGGTTTTCATGATGTTCCTTATTTCCTCTTGCAGATGGTGTGCTGAAGGGGGAAACCTCATCTGTTGTGACTATTGTAGCAATGCTTTCTGCAAAAAATGCATTCTCAGAAATTTGGGAAGGAAGGAACTGTCTGGCATCTTGGAGAGCAAATGGTACTGCTACGTGTGCAGTCCAGAGCCTCTGTTTGACCTGGTGATGGCGTGTGACACCGTCCTAGAAAATATCGACCATCTGTGGTGTCAGCAGCGAAAGAGAAGCAGAGTAGAGCCAGGGAAATCTGAACTGTATCACATGTCAGCACACTCGCCACAGAGCGTTTCTTTGGATAAATGGGACCACAGTGGTATGGATGGAAATGTAGTCTTCAACTACAGCACGCTGCAAGTTTCCAAGGGCATTACTAAAAAGGCAAAGCATCTAGTGGACTCAACAAACACCTTAAATCAAACATTTCTCAAATTTATTCAGAACATTACCACAAGCAAACAAAGGCCTGGCGTTCGTGTCTTGTATCTGAACTCTTTTTTGGCTGTTACTAAAGGCTTGCGAAAGTCTCTCACAGCACTGGAGGAATGTCTCAAGGAAGAATTTAGTGACTTTGATTTATCAAGCAATTGGGACAAGATGCTTAGCAATGATGTTGATACTGTTCTATCAGATGGGGAGATTGAGCTGGATATTTCTGATAAAAGATGCTTGGATGTCTTGCGGAAACTGGCAGTTGAGCATTTGGAAGATAATGACCCTGATTTGAAGGGATACATGGACGGCACCGCTTCAAATGACTGCTCTGAAAAAGGATTGGGTTCAGATTCACAAAAGGCTAGATGCAGAGGTAATACTGGTACAAAGCCCTCTGTGAGTCAAGTTGACATGGCTAAAAAACTTGTTGTACAGCTTACCCCTGTATCCATGGAGGAGTCATCTTCTAATGACCCAAAGTTGGAGGAGGCTTTCCAGAAGATGGAGGGTAAAACTGAAGGAAAACACGTATCAGATGATGAAACTGGTGGTGTGAGTCCTAAAGCTGACAGCAAGATGAGCAGTGACAACTCCAGCACTCCTGTCCTCTTGGAAGAGGAACAAGGCAATAGACGATCTCCTCGTGTGAAGACGACTCCTCTGCGCCGACCAAGTGACGTCAAGACCAAAACGTGTCTGTCTGGTGCAGACAGTGACAGCGACTCTGACCCAGAGGGAACGCCTGGCGCTGTGACTGCCACAAACAATGAAGAGCAAGATTTGAGCAGAGAAAGAGATGATTCTGATTCAGATGAAGTCCCTGCTGCCCTGCTGGAAAGAGCAGCTATAACTCATAGCTCAGATGAGGAGGAAGGTGGTCAAGCATCACCAAGCAAAGTGGCCAAGAAATGTCTCTTTTGGCTCACCAAGAACAGCCCCATGTCACCAGAGAAGATGAGGCGAAAACGCAAGATGCTGGATCGCTCCGAGTCCGAATCAAGCAGTAGAGTCATCATCGTTCAACAGGAAAGCGACACCGATTCCTCCAGTGATGATCAAGACTCTCAGAAAAAAATACAACACTTAAATACAGTAAGGTCAATAGGGAAGCCTCATCTTGTCAAAAGAGAAGAAGAAGGAGGAGCTAGAAAGCAGAGAAGACTGCAGGCTGACAAGTCCAAAACAGATTCTCATCAGGAAGCGACTGATTCATCATCTTCACTGAGTGATGATGAACAAGATGACTCTGGAAGTGATGGAAGTACTCAGAAGATGAAGCCAATCACAGAAAATGTGGCCTCTCTAGGCGTAGCAGCATTCCACCAATCATCAGGTTTGTCTTTCAATAAGTTTTCTTAGTGGTTATCAAAGGTAGTCTCTAGTATCTCTTATTACTGATGGACAGTTATGAGTAATGACCTGTTTCTTTGCAATTGGCCTAAAATACTACATTACTGAAAAAGCACAAGTTCAAATAAGTTTATTGAAAAGTCAAGGTGCATGTAGGCAAAGGGAAATGAATCTGATACCTAAAAGCTTTTACAATAAAAAACAACAACCAAGATGAACAATTTTACCTGAAAAAATAAATCAGAGATTGTCTCAGGGAATTTAGCATCATGACCTACTTGCACACAGGAAATAATGCTAAATTATTTATTCATTCTATATAACTTTCTTTTTTTGTAGGGGATGATGAACAGTCCGGGCCCTCGTGGGCAGCAGATGATGATGATGACGATCCGGAGAATAGGTACGGTTCAAAAAGCCCGGATGTTGAGTTTGTAAAACACCTTACCTGTAAAAGAAAAGATGCATCTTCCACTAGTAGTTTTTGTGCAAAATCTGGCAACCCTCAAGTTATTAGTGCTCAGCTGCAGCCTATTAGGAACAGACCTAAACGTAGCTGCACAGCCCAAGAAATCAAATACACATTCAAGTAAGTACACTGTGAGACTTGTGACTATTGTGCAGTCAGACTCACTTAAAACCGTATTGTGACTGAAAGGCAAAGTACACAGTTTGCCTTTGTGTTATTTAGTGCATAAATTATATTATAAATGCTAAAAGGTTATAATCATAAACAATATATTTGATTATTATTTGATTTTCTTTTCTGTACGCTTGGCTTATGTAAAATTTATATATCTTTTAGTCTTCTGTAGCATTATCTACACAATGAATGAAGGTTGTTGTGCCCTATAAATTTATATTTTAATGCAACACAAGTTTGCTTCCAGTGACAGTATTTCAACATTTACAGAAAGTGTTCTGGTTTTGTGTTTTCAAAGAATGCACATTTAACTGTTGTCCACCCTTGAGCTTAACATAATCAAATGGAGTGTTGTCATTTACAGGTGAAGTATAAAGTTTAACACTTGCCTGCAAAGGTTTTTGCAAGTATTTGAATCAAAAACATAATTAAAACTTCATATAATTCAGTTCAATTTGATAGAAAATGATTAAAGTCTTGAAGTTCCTTTTGATTTTACATGAAGACAAGCCATGCCAAGTTCTAGATCTGTTGACAAGCTTTATGCTTCATCTCTTTGCTTCATTGTGTTGTGTTGTGACAAAGAAATTTTACTCCCAATTTTATAAGATGGTTAAGGATTGGTTTTGAACAATAATAAAAAAAAGTCAAATTCAGTGTATGTGGCTTATTAAATAGACCGTTGACTGAATTTCAGGTTTAGATTTACTTTAGGGCTATGATGCTTTCAATAATCAAATGATTTCTGACTGCATTTTCACCATGGGGCCTGTAACGGACACAGTTGTATTGCATTATAACTTTGTGTGTTCTTGCTTTGAGATGTCACACATTTTAAAATTAGTTATAAGGCTCCTTTTTATCCAAAAATACAAGGAAACAAATTGGTGAACTGAAAATTGTTTCTGAACAGTTTCAGCAACCCTCACCTAAAAGGCACTATTTGCATTTGGCCTTCATGATAAACTATATATGCCACTAGGACAAGACAAATCTGTTTTTTCTTCTTCCCAAATTAGCTGACTTCACAGCTGCAGGCCACGTTAAAATCTCCCTCGATGCAGTTCAGCGCATTAGTTCCAACAGGTTGCCTCAGGTTGGACCTTATCCTCATCGCGTATGTACAGGCTGAGATATTTGGTTATTTCACTGACTGGCAAAACTCTTGTTAAAATAGGCCAGATCCTGGCGTTGCCCTTCAAAGATTTTTGTCCCATTTTCCATCTAAATATTCCTGTGATCACAATAGGTCTTCAAGATTAAGTTTGTATGATATTAACTTAGAATTCTCTTTATAAATATGTTGCGCTGACACCAGATCTTAGATGTAAAACTGGTTATACAGTTGATTAGGTAGAGCTTTGAAAATTAACTTGTGTTTGCACCAATCAGCCATATCTTTATAATTATGCATTTAATATTGTTTTGTTCTTCTTCATGCTGCCAAAGTACATCTGAGGGTATCCTGGAGAGTATGGCACCAGGACGTTAGCAGTAGGCGCTTTGTACCTAGTTGGTTTAATGGGGTGGCGTCTCTGTGAATCGGGCTTGCTTTCTTCAGATGCCATCACAGTGGGATTTGGGGAGTTAAGAAGCCCCGTGAACATCTTTAGACTGTTTTGTTTTTGTGCCTTTTTAATGAGTCCTTTGTGCAGCTCATGGCTGTATTTCTGGGATAGAGCTACTTTAGAATGTAGTATTGCCATATTAAGGGTGAGTAGTGGTATTGGTTTGAAAAAATATTTAGGTTATAGGCCCTTTTCACACACTTTCAACATGACACCCTTGGCATGAGAAAATGAAGATTTAAAGTGGTTACACCTCTGAGCCAGGCACAGTGGTAGTCACAGAACTTGGTGAGTAGGTGTGATGTAATCAATTCTAATCAATAGAGCTGCTGTTATTGGCTGGTGCCTGGTTCTGTTATGCAAATGTGATATGTGTACGTAGACGTTGCAGAACTGGGCCAGCTTGATTATGCATAATTGACAAAATGCGACTTAAAATAGACTTTAGATTTAAAATTTTCCACAAATATGAATGTATACATGATCATGACTGTGATTATTAGTGCTTGTACTATTTGTGTAAACATACGTGTGCATATACTTTTTAAATTAATCTATTATTAAGCTGCTACTAGACTTTTTTGTGTACATTTTGGTGTACAATTTATATGGACAATAGGGGTCATTATGGTGCCGTGTTGTTGAACCATAATGTGAAAGGGGCTTTAGTTTGCACTCCGTCACATTACAGCGAAGGTGAAGAAAGTGTCATTATTGATGCTCAAAACGAAGCCCAGTGTAATCTAGTCTATTACTTTGGGCTTGGTTTTGAGTATCAAAAAGATTCACATGTAAATAGGATTTCTTGTGAGGTACAAGAAACTGTACAGAAAAGGGAAGAAAAATAATGCTTTGATGAAAAATGTTTGCATTTTGAAATTATTCTTTGTTATTGTTACAATTTGACTTTTTCCTCTGGGGCAAATAGTTATTATCTTTCTGTTTATTGTGTGGTAGTTTTCTCACTTTTGCAAAGGGAATATTTTGTACTTTCAATTATATCTAATGAACGCCTTTGCTTTGAGGGAGAGCGTGTCCAGTAGCTACAATCCACAGTTTCTGTTCAGTATTCATCAAGATAATTTACACACCTTTTATTTACTTGTTTTGTAAACTCTAGTCTATTTATAATCTTTATGTGGTTCATTGAAGCCGTAATCGTGTTTTTTGTTTTCTGTTCCATTATCTAAATACAGAATATACATTACTGCTGACCATTTAAATTGAGGATTAACGTTTGCATAACTTTTGCATAATCTGTGGTCTTAAACCATGCTTAATGGACAGAAGACATTTTATGACAGTTTTACAGATTACAGCTTTTATTCTAGATCTGTGCTGTCAGATATTGAGACAAGGTTCTATGCCATCTTAAAGCATGGAAAGGTGTGGGATTAGTTTTTAATATTTTCCAGGTCTGGATAAGTATGAAACAAATGCAGTATGGAAAAACTTGCGTTTCCAGACTTTTTTTTATCAGTTTAACTTTCTAAATTATTAAAACCCTAAAATGAAATTGTTCAAGCAATAATACTTTTCATGTTGCTTTTAAGGAAGATGGAAACCCCAACTTTGTCTCAATGGCACCAACTTGCATGGCAGTTTTGTGTGATTGAGAGATAATTAGAAAACCTAGCTTAGTTTAGAAAGATGTATGAGTGCAGATCGATGGTTATTGTGTGCAAAGTAGATCTTTTTTGTTCCAGAAGTTTGGTTCCCTGCTTTCTATCTCTGTTTACAGCATGTTGAAATGTTTCATTGACATGAAAAACTGCCCCAAAACGGACTAAAATAATCAAGAATATTGGGAGTCTGGAGGAGTATAGAATAATAAAATGGAAATTGCTTAGAGTAAAGTTAGACATCCAAGACTTTAGAGAAGATGCGAAACACAACTTTAAAGATGCACGCGACCAAATTCCCACAATGCCTTAACGCCTTCCGTGTTCTCTCTCATTTTTTTTCCAGGTGGGAATTTCTTACAGCACAACAATGAAAGCAGGGCTGTTAGACAACAGTTGTTTATTCATGGATTTGTAGCCTCCTATCATCATGCGTTTGTCTGTTAGTGTATAGCAGTACTAGTCTGTTTTTAGTAGTAGTAGTTGCTGTTGTGGTAGTAGTAGTGGTGGTGGTGCAAATTAAAGTGATAATATGCAACTTTTTCATATTTTTAAATCTTTTCTTTGAGCCTTTATGTACTAATATGACCCTTTACAGAGTTAATAAAAAGTCACTTAGCCCTATCTGGTGATTAGATCCAGAATACCATGATTGCAAAATCTCCGTCGCCGTCACGGTACCCAGGAAGTCACGTGTCTCACGAGGGTTAGGCTAACCCAAAGTGGCTAGCTGTTATGCTAGCGCTGGAGTGTTTTTAGCTCATGATTCCTGCTTTTTTCAATCTCTCCCTGCTTGAACACAGCTGATTTCTTTGAAGGAGTAAATAACCGCTCCTGTAGAAAGCTATGAAGGCTGAGGAGACATTTCAACAGTTAGATTTAGGCGTTTATAAGCTGAAACAATATGCTAACTTGTGTAATGCAGTGATTTAAAACGGACACCAGAGGGAGCCCAAAACTGCATATTATCACTTTAAATGGTCAGCAGAAATGTAAATGTTATATTGTTGTAGCATTAATTGTCCTTTGTACCTACGGACTTTTCAGAACCACAGATTGTGGTTATCAGTAGTAAATATGCCAAATCATGCGTGTTTTATGTCATTTTAAGAAACAGTGTTAGTGTTGCATCTTTTTGTTTAAGAAAATTTCAACAAATCAAACCATGAAGGTGCTCTCTGTTCAGTTCCTGCTCTGACAGTTGCACTGTAATACCTGGTAATATTACTATAACAATAAACTCCTACCTGGTCTTTAGAATAAACACCTGTGAAAATAGCATGACCTACAGTTCTTAAAATCAGTATCAATGCTGTCCATGTGCATGAAGGATGCTATAAATGAACTGCATCTTAGCCCATGTTACTATGTACTGTTTGACACTGTTTTCATGAGTATTTGCAGAAGTCCTTGTACATATCTTTTTACTAGTGTACATAATATAATGGTCCTAGACACTGTATGGTATTAAATTAGACACTTTTTATGTTTGTAGAACAGTCATATTTATTGCAAAAATGTAACATTAGCTTATGGTTATTATCCTCTCTTTTTCTGGGTTCATATGAGTTAAAAAAAAACTTGGACCACCATTTAATTTTGAATAATTATTTAAATGTAAACCTCTGTATTTGCTTCTTTTTTGGCATTTAAATTTTTATTTAAGTTCAATGAGTATTGTTTGTATCCTGTTTAAGAAGTCTGTGTAATTTGCCTTTTCACATTAAAAAAAAAAAAAAAAATCAAACTAAAACAGCAGACGTCAAACCTAAGACCCATATTTGGGAGATGAGATTATGTGCTTGTTTTTTAAATACTTGTAATAAAATGTTCTTTAAAAATTGTGTCAGGCTCATTTTTATCCTTTAAGCTCTTATTTTGGTAGTGCCACACTCTTATTTTGGTAGTGTCACGTGTTGATCTGATACTTTTATTAGCTTTAAATTGGTCTATTTGTATTATTTCACATATCTGGATCAATCAGATGCAACTCTTTAAATATATTGTAGCTTTTTAAAAAAAAATTTTTTTACAGTTGATCTCATTTTTACTGTCAGCAGCTCTTGGATTAAAGGCACCTAGTAAACTATTAAATTTTGTCTTGATATTTTCTCCTTTTGTTATGTTTGCCATAGAGTAGAACAGTAGCAGAAAATGATTTTACCACTCCAGAATATGAACCTCAGGTGCCTTTTCCTTCTCTTTTACTTTTGAAAGAATCGCTAAGAAAATGCTGTTGGCCCAAATTAATGCCAACGACACCTCAGATGATGATATTTCTTCGGATGAAGAAACTCAGGTGGATGAAGCCAAGTCAGACGGTGGCACAGAGGCCAAACAAGGCAGTAAGGACACTGGAATGAATGAAACGGGTGAGTAATCATGGGTAGTTTTATTAGTGCAGGACATTTTTTTAATAGTTTTTGAAGAACAAATTCGATGTGTACTTAACCAGTTGGCAAGAGTCGGTTGTGTTAGTCTGGATCATTAAAGGAGGGAGGGGATTGATAGATTATACCTCTGCTGCAGGAGAAGAAACTTTAGAGTCATCTGACATGTCTGATGAACCCAAGTCCAGACACCACCTTCTCCGTCACAAACTCACACTAAATGAAACGAGTGATAAGACTGAGCCCGAGAGTGAAGCAGGGAAGCACGAGGGCAAAAGAAGAGCCAAGAGGAAACGGCTGTACTGTAAGTAAACGTGTACTATATGAAAAACTGAAGAGGGAATACCACCTCTTCTCTAATCTGTCATTTTACTATCCGATAAGCTGGAAGTGAAAGTGGAGCCGACAGCAGAGATGAGGAGCTGAGCGAGGAGTTGAGCGAGTCTGAGGTGGAAGCTGATGACATTCTCCAGAGGTACGTTCATTTCAGATGGCAATGATAATCAGAAAACTATGTACTATTTAAAAGCCATTCAGCTTTAATGAGTACATCTGTGTATTTTCTGAAAGCAGGAATTGCTGTAAGAATTGGGCTCTAAACAAAAAACTAAAGACTTAAAACAATGTGTGATCTCATGTCTCAGCTGTTTAGCAGGTGTCGTCACATCTTTCAGGTCTAAATAGGTTGAAATCAGTAAATTTTCTGCTAGAGGTAAACAGTCCAGACTAATTAAACACAGCTTAAGATGTAATCTATCAAAACAGATTTACATTCGATTCATTTTTGGAAATATTAATAGTTTTAACTTAATATTAGATCGTTAACGATACAAGAACAAAACCTGACTGCTTTCCTGATCAAATTAGAGATTAATGAGTGTCAAATTTCAAATAGATCCTTATAAATTCTTTAATTGTGGTTGTAGTAAACACAGTATATTCTGCAGTACCTCACACACTTTTGCTTCTTGTGCTCTTGTCTGTTTTTGCAGCAGATCAGACTCAAATGATCAGAAAGAGACTGGTCTCAAACTGAAGAAAGAGGTGCAATGCATTTGGCTGTCTGACTCCAGCAGTGAAAAGGTAACAGCTGGTGTAGATTTGTACTGTGGGTTTGTCATTTGATTTCTTGATTTAAAAAAAAAAAATGTGATTTCTCGGATTGTATCGAATTTCCTCAGAGTGATGAAGAGAATGCAGATGAAGAAAACAGCGAAAATAGAGGCACCCCCAAAGGACGCAAGAAGATTCGTAAAATTATTGATGATGTAAACCTGTGTGCGGAGACCCAGGAAGCCCTCAGAGAGGAGGAGGAGAGACGCAAACGTTTAGCAAGTAGAGAGCAGCAGATGGAAGACAGGAGAGAGGTACAACATCTGCAGTAAACTTCACTCACCTTTCTATTGAACTGTTTCTCAGGGGTAACATCTCTAAGAAAATACTGTTTCCTGTAAGAAACAAACTGATCGTACCTCTTTGTTTTGTTCCAGATAATTGTAATCGAGGATGAGCTGTCTCAAGTTTCCTGTCCCGTTACAACCAAGCTGGTCCTGGATCAGGATGAAGAGACCAAGACGCCACTTGTTCAGGTGCACAGGAACCTGGTCACAAAACTGAAGCCTCACCAGGTGGATGGTGAGTTGGTGCTCTCATTTAAAGAGGATTTTTTACTACTTGTGCTACCTTAGTTATACCTTTTATTCATCTACATGCGGTGTGACATCTTATCTTCCTGTAAATATGTGATGAAAAACATGAGAACTTATCATCTTAACAGGTGTCCAGTTTATTTGGGACAGCTGCTGTGAGTCTGTGAAGAAGGCTAACTCATCTCCTGGATCGGGGTGCATACTGGCACACTGCATGGGTCTGGGAAAGACTCTGCAGGTGAGCATTTACACATGCAAACATTGAGTGTTTACATTTATAACAAGCATTTAATGCCTTGAAATATCGTTATTTACACAGAAGTCAGAAAGTGCTTTTTGTCATTTCCTTCTCTTTTCATTTCATAGGTGGTAGCATTCCTTCACACGGTGCTGCTCTCACCAAATCTGAACTTCAGAACTGCCTTGGTCGTGTGTCCACTTAATACTGTTCTTAACTGGGTCAGTGAGTTCAAGAAATGGCAAGACAACTTGAAAGATGAAAAGGTCAAGGTATGTATAAAACACATCTGAATATGTGGTTGTGTTTTTGGCCTATCTGTTTTGTTTCAACTCATAAATGTGTTCCAGGTTACAGAGCTGGTCTCAATAAAGTCTCCTTTAGAACGACTCCGATCTCTGCTGAGGTGGCAGAGAGAAGGAGGTGTTATGATCATGGGGTATGAGATGTACCGCATCCTGTCTCAAGGTTCTAAAATCAACAATGAGGACATAAGAAAAGAGATGAAGAGGACATTAGTGGATCCAGGTTCAGAAAGTTCTTTTAGTCAGTATCATGCTTTCAGTCTTATGTCGTTGCGTTGCTCAACAGTGTGCTTTTTTCTTTCTCAGGTCCAGACTTTGTGATTTGTGACGAGGGACACGTTCTTCGTAACGAAACCTCCAGAATCTCTAAAGCTATGAATGCCATCAAGACCCAAAGAAGAGTGGTGCTGACGGGCACACCTCTTCAGAACAACCTGATTGAGTGTAGGTCTTTAACAACACAAATACACAAAATGCAGGGTTTTTATTCCAAGATTTTCTTATTAATTGTTAAATCAGAGTTAATTTTGCTGTAATGTTTGTACTTTTTAATGTTAATCCAGCTTTTGAGTGGGGAAAAATCAGGACCTACAAGCTAATTAAGTGCATCTCAAAAATAAAACCCACTGATTAACCCAAACTGCAGGACACTCACAATGAGGACATGTTTTGTTTCTGCAGACCACTGCATGGTCAATTTCATCAAGAAGAATCTGCTGGGCTTCCAGAGTGAGTTTAGGAACCGCTTCATCAACCCCATACAGAACGGCCAATGCGCTGACTCCACCCCGAAAGACGTCCGGATCATGAAGAAGCGAGCGCATGTGCTTCATGAAATGTTGGCTGGTTGTGTGCAGGTTAAACAAACACACAGCTACTGTAGATAGATGTTTGTAATTTTTATATTTCAGTTTATTAACACTGTTTTTTTTTTCTAGAGGAAAGATTATTCAGAGTTGACCCAGTTTCTGCCTCCTAAACATGAGTACGTGCTGGCAGTGAGGATCACCCCACTTCAGTATGAACTGTACCGCTACTACCTTGACCATGTCACCAGTAAGAAGATGCTTACATGTTCTGTTGAAATGCTAGTCAAAGCAGGGTATGTGGAATTTGTAATAATCTCTAAAGTTTGTGTTGTTTTCTAGGTGAGGGTTCTGTGACCAGCAGTGCAAAGCCGAGGACCAGCGCAAACCTCTTCAAGGACTTTCAGGTCCTCGGTCGGATTTGGACTCATCCATGGTGCCTTCAGCTCAGTGATCGCAGCAAAGTGATCAAGGTTTCCAAAGATCTGCCTCATAAAGTGCTGGTTGATTTATCATATGCTGATTAACGTCTGCATGTTTTCACAGAAGCATTTTGATAAGAAGAATCCTGTTGGGGCGACAGCTCAGGTGATAAATGTAGAGACCATTATGGCTGAGAGGTAAATTATTTAACGTAAAATGTGAAAGCATCTATTTCTGTTTTAAACTGTGTTTTTATTCATCTATATTGTATTTATATTCTGTTTGCTGCAGTGGCCTGAAAGTGAATGAAGGAAAAGCGGCGAACGACAGTGGAAGCAGCGCATTGGCTGCTGGTGCACCCATAGGTCACCCAGTGGTGGAAGGTATTACAGGATGTCACTCTGCTTTAACCCCTTAACTCATGAATATACGGTATTAGGGTTTTTTGTCTTATATTCTGTGTAGGAGAGAAATCAGCCAGCAGCTCAGAGCCTCAGAGTCCAAATGAGAGCTGGTACAAGAACCTGCTGTCTGAGAGAGATGCCACAATCCTGGAGCATTCAGGGAAAATGGTTCTTTTGTTTCAGATCCTCCAGATGGTTGAAAACTTGGATGAAAAAGTGTATGTTCTATTTTAAGAACATTTAAAGTTTCTGATTAGACTTCCTGTACATCTAAATTCATTTTTTTTTACATTCTCAGGCTTGTGTTCAGTCAGTCTTTGATTTCATTGAATCTAATTGAGACTTTCCTTGCGGCTTCTCACCGCGCCAGAGACCAAACATCGTCACGTAAAGGTGATACTGTCTTAGAGAGAGAGAAATGTTTTTATTGTGAATTCCATCTCTTATAATTATCGCTGTAATTATCGTTTTCTTGTTTTTACAGCCGGCAGCTGGATCAAAAACGTAGATTACTACCGCCTCGATGGCTCCACCAGCGCTACGTTAAGGAAGAAATGGACAGACGAGTTCAATCATCCTTCCAATGCCCGGTAGGTGCTGTACTGGAATAAAACTAGGAGAGAATGTTAGACAGTCACTACAAAGCTTTCCTTCTCATTTGACTTTAATTTTAGTGGCAGATTGTTTCTCATTTCAACGAGAGCCGGATCTCTTGGCATCAACCTGGTGGCTGCGAACAGGGTGATCATCTTTGATGCATCCTGGAATCCATCGTATGACATCCAGAGCATTTACAGAGTGTATCGCTTCGGTCAGCTCAAACCAGTGTTTGTGTACCGCTTCTTGGCTCAGGTAAACTCTAAAGATGTGCCTAGTCTAAGAAGTTACTTTAACATGGCTTTACTGTGCTTTCTTTTTATTTGTTTTAATCTTTTCTACCTATAATTGGTTTGTTCTAGTTTTTGTAGGATAGATGTTTTATATGTTAGACCTTTACAATTATAATTGAATACTTAGAACAGAATAGTATAGAATAGAAATAGGTTTCATTGTCCCTTAGTGGGGAAATTAGGTGTATCAGCAGCAAAGTGACAGGTAAGTTGAAGCGTACAGATTCACACAAGGGTAAAAAATAAAAACAATAAAAAATAAGAATACAAGACTACACTAAAAGCAAATTTAAAGAGCATAAAAACCAGTGGCGGCCCGTCAATAGGGGGTGCTGGGACTGAGGAGAAAGAAGAAGAAAATAAACTAAACAATCTATCCACTATACATACTATAAGTGCTGTGTATAATCTGCATTTAGGTGTAGTTTTAAAATCTTCTCACACTATTTTTTACCAGATCGAAAGGTTGTGTGATGTACTTCCTGTCACCAGCCGCCACTGATAAAAACATTTAAAAAATACTGTACGATCATTAAAAACAGCATATTCTAATTCAAAGAAATGTGCAACTGAGTAGAATTGTTGTTATTATTATAGGATTGCTAAAGACTGTGTTAGTGTTTTAAAGATTAATTTTTAAATTAAAGTTTCCATTTAAAATATTTTATGATCTTCAAAGTGAAATAATAACAAAGCTCTCATCTCCAGGGCACCATGGAGGAGAAGATCTACGACCGTCAGGTCGCCAAGCAGTCTTTAGCCTTCAGAGTAGTAGATCAGCAGCAGATTGAGAGACACTTCACTCTTAATGAACTGACTGAACTCTACACGTTTGAGCCAGACCTGCTCAATGACCCAAACTCCAAGAAAAGCAAGAGACCCACTCCTATTTTACCAAAGGTGATGTCACTGCCCGTTTATTCCTACGATGATGAGTGGAAACTCAGCAGTGCCGTGTAACAGTTGGTGTGTCTTCTTTTCTCAGGATAGTGTGCTGGCACAGCTTCTGCAAACCCATAAAGACCAGATAGTTTTGTACCATGAGCATGAGTCCCTGCTGGACCATAAACAGGAGGAGGAGCTCAATGAGGCAGAGCGCAAAGCTGCGTGGGCCGAGTACGAAGCTGAGGTAAAGACTCACACGGTGTTCAACGTGAAAACAAAACAGCAGAACATCAACTAACATGCTAAATATTATTTTTACATTATATCCTGTATTTAAAAGTTACTTTCTTTGTTCCACCAGTCAAACTCAACCAGCCTCCCAGTCAGCTCCAGCCAGGACACGTTGAATCAGAAGACCAACGAGCAGCTGCTGGTAAAAAAACTAAACACGTTTCTAAATATTGTCTCAGAATTGCTGCTGATAATGTTTGGATCCTATAAAACACTCCGTTCGTGTTTGTTTGCAGGAACTGCTCAACAAAAGCAGATCGAATGTATCTACAGCCTTCCAGGTCCTGCAGAAGATGAGGTCCTACACTATTGAGGACTACAAGCGACATCTGGTGAGTGACCTTCAAGGAGATGTATATCTTTTATCTACAGGTTTACACAAAATGTCTGAGATTCTTCAGGCTTCACTGTCAGTCTCTATAGAAAGCTTGTGTTAATAGCTACTGCTTATAGGCTGAAGATAAAAAAAGATCAAATAAACTTTATTGTCCTTATGTTTATTTTTGACCATCATCAAAAACAATGTACACAAACACAGTTAACAATAGAAAAGTCCTGTGCTGTTTCTATTCTTATTTGCACAAATTGATTGTTTCTTGAATTGGTTTAATTTGAGTGTACAGTAGGTATCCTGAATAATTTTCCTGTGTTGTACGAACGTGTCGTATCAACAGATTCCTACACTAGACTAAAGGTAGAGAAGATCCTTTATTCCACCGTTTTTAAAGCCATTAGTTTAGATTTTGACAGCACTGACAGGGTGTTGTACTAAACATATAGACCACAAAACACTACACTTTGAAAATCAGTCAGTAAAACAAAACCACAGTTTTACTACTCACACCTTATAGTCTCAGCCTTCACAGAAACACAATCTCATTTGAAGTCTAGAGCTTTTCAACATAGAAACCTCAGAACTCAGTGCTGCTTCCAGCCAGTCGCCCCTCAGTTCAGATCAGGATGAAGTGGCAACACAAGATGTATAAATATCCAGAATATGAACTGACTTGCTGTTATTTTATCTTACAGCGTTTACAGTATCCTGTTCTGCCTGAGATCGAGTTGCAGATGAAAGCTGTGGTTTGGAAACAGTTTGACGATAAGAGGCGTGACGTTACACAAGCCTTCTATCGGGACGCTCTTTCACAGCAGCAGACGGTAAGTCACCTGTACGTGTGTAGATGTGCTTGTACATGCCTTCATACTTAGACTGTGTCCCTCTGTAGCTGACGCTCAGGATTCAGGCCATACTCAACAGTCGAAGAAGCTCTGAGGCGCCTGTGACTGTGAACACTACAAACCAGCCTGGACAGACGTGAGCGGAAACTCTGTGCCTTGATGACGAGAAATACTTTTTTTTTAATTAGTCAAACTTTAGTATTTTTACTGTACATCTGCTGTATCATTTCGTTAATTTAACACCTTCATGTAGTCATAGAAACACATTTATACAGCTGGTTTAGTCAACCTGTGCACTTTATTTGACATAAGAAATGTAACTTTAGTTTACAATGATCCTTTTATATTGCTGCTTTCTATTTTAATACTTTGACTACTTTCTTTCAGTGTTTCATAGTTGAATCAACACTTTGTTTTTCTAATAAATTAATTATTCCAGTAGATTCAGGTTTTACATGCTTTTATTTTTTATAGCAGTAATTGAGATTAAATTAGGTGCAGGATGAGCACAGCACAGGTATGGCCTGTAATGAAGGGCTGGCCGGATTAGAATCACTGTGTTGTAATAAAGCTGTCTTGTACACACTTATTATCATCTGTGGCTAAACTATCAAGAACATTCATCATGTTAAATTCAATGAAGGGCTGGCCGGATTAGAATCACTGTGTTGTAATAAAGCTGTCTTGTACACACTTATTATCATCTGTGGCTAAACTATCAAGAACATTCATCATGTTAAATTCAATGAACTTTTGTATAAACACTCCTTTAGTGTATAAACCAGTAGAAGGTGAGTTAGTGTTTTTGTGTAAAAGCTTAATTTCTCTTACCCTTTTTAGATTGACCCTTGAACTTCCTGTAAATGTCCAAAACGATTGATGAGCTAACCGCTAGGGGCAGCCAAGTCCAAAGGCTATTGCTGCCGCCTTAAAGGAGAGCCAATGTTTTGAATTTCATATTTATATGATGTAATTTTTAAACATTTTGAGGAAGTATTTTATTTATATACTTTACAGGGAAAGATCAACAACGTGCTTCACAAAAATATAAAAATGAAAACATGATTAAAAGACCAAAAACAAATAAAGATCATAAAAACAAATGAATAAAGTTAAAAATTAAAACTAAAGATGTAAGTAAAAGCTATTTAAAGGTGTCCAGACTGTCGATGCAACGTAAAACTAAAGAAAGTTCATTCCTAAGTGGAAAGAGCGATCACCTGGACTTTTCTATCTGGTCCTTGGAACTGCTAGAAGATTCTGGTCTGAGGACTCGGGTTGGAGCGTACGGCTTTATCAGTTCAGTAACATAAAGAGGAGCTTGACCATGTAGGGCCCTGAAAGTTAGAGTCAGGATTTTAAAATGAACTCTACATTTAACAGGTAACCAGTGCAGAGACCTCAGAATAGGAGTGATGTCATCTTTTCTGTTTGCTCCAGTGAGGAGCCTCGCTGCAGAGTTCTGGACCAGCTGAAGGCCATAAAGGGCTTTTTGGTTCAAACATGTGAAAAGTGTGTTACAGTAATCTAGACGGGAGGAGATAAAAGCATGAAGAACCATTTCCAGTTCAGGTTTTGACACCAACTTTCTCAGTTTGGAAATATTTCTCAGATGATAAAAACAGTTTCTGACCAGCTGTTTGGAGTGAGCTTCAAGAGACATTGACTGATCAAAAATACCCAGAATCCTCCAGTTTGTCTTTACAGCAGACTTTAAATGAGGGACCATCCCATCAGGGGCAACAATCAGACATTTAGTCTTCAGGGTTTCATTAAATGAGTTGTTAGTAATTACTGACAGGCACTCGAGTAGTTCGGTTTATAGAACTCAGAATCCTTAAAGGAGCAGTACAGCTGAATGTCATCTGCATAAAAGTGGTCGGAGACATTGTAAAATTTATTATCTGTCCAATAATAATTTCCCATTAGTCATTTTATTACAAATATTTAGAAGCAACAAAATCAACAGCAACTAAATACTGTACTTCTGATGCATTCTGGCAGGAATTTAACATTTCTGCTTAAATAACAGTAACAAGAAATTATCTGTCATGTAAAGGTTTATGAAATAACATTAAAATAACTGAAAATTCGAAGACAGCTGCTGCACTTTGGCATTGACTGTCTGCACTCCAGTGCTATTTCACCAAACAGGCCGTTTAGGAAGCCATCTATAGCAGATAAGAGTAATTATTTCAATCTTTTAAACAAAAGAGCAAAAATATTGGTTGCATTAATCCATTTTTTGTAACACATGCAAATTGTCTCCTGCACCAAACACATTCCTCGTCAGCATAACAATCGACAGGGCAATAAACCTGACTGATTCTCTGAGAATCCCACTAGAGACAGCAGCTGTCCTGACACTGACCCTGAACCGGTTGAATAAAACCAAACCAGCTGCAGCGCCGCAAAACCTTCAAGGTTTCTCTCAGGGTCACCGACCGTCAGCTGGTAAATACAAAACAAAACATCTTCACTCAGAGGATGGTTCTTATAGTCTTTATCTTAAGGAGGTACAAAAGGCAGACAGGAAAAATAATAACAGTCTGTTGGCAACAGTTTTATAAAAAAATTTAAAAAACATGGCCGTTTTTACCATCATGAAAACATGAAGTATTTATGGAAATAGTACAGATTTACATCAACACATTACCTTTAGGAGAAAACTCTTTTCTATCTTGAGCTGGGAGTTATCTAAAAATAAAACGGCAAGTTTAAAGAGTAGAAAAGTAATAACTGTAATGCACAAGTGGGTCAACTAGAATCATTTAAATGCACTGGTAACCTTCAAACACACAAATAAGTGGAGCAGCTTTGGCAGGAATAACAGTTTAACACCTACTTCTGGAAACATGCAGTCAGTCAGTTATTTATTATTCTTCTCGAGAGACTTGTGATTTTCCCAGCATGCACTGGGGTGGGGTAAGAGAATGAACTATTAAGTTCAACTTGTGGATTTTCTGTTAAATCACATTAATACTCACAAGCACCACAAAATAAATACCAAAGTTGATCAAAACAATCCGATAAAGAAAATTACCCAGAATTCATGAACTATTGTAAACATTAAACGACTCTGACCCTGAACAGTCAATGAGCGCTTTATGGCTGAAAATAAAATATTTGCCAGCTTTTACAAACATGTATACATGTGTTAAGAATGACACTAAGAAAATTAGGCTTTAAATTATTCAGTTAAAAACTTGCAATTAAAAAAAATAATTACAATTTGCAAAAACGTGTCCAGTGACCTTCACAGTGACGTCTGGAGTTTCCTGCAGGTCAGAGTCTCCAGGGTGAGCTTCAGTCTGATCGACACACTGCTCATGTTTGGTTCAGGGTGTGCTCCTCGAGCTCCACACTGCTGTCTGGTTACTGGTCCAGGTGTGGCTCGAGCTGCAGGTTAGTGTCCTGTGTCCAAGTCCCTCATGTATTCCTGAAGTGCCTGCAGCCTCGCGTCGATCTCGGACAGCTCAGCGCCTGTATCTATAGAGCTCTCTGAGGTTTGGAACATGAGATCATGGTTAGATGACTGTGTGGTGCCAAGATGTTTCATTTAATGATAGAAAAAAGTAATCAGTGAGTTACCTTTGTCTTTCCTCCTGTGTGTTGGAGTGCTGCATAAGGGCTTTCTGGTCATAAGGCCTCTAGGCTGAAGGATAAGCACATTAAAGCATAGGACTAGTCATTAAGTGTTACAGTTTATTAAAAAAGAATTAAAAAAAACTTAATAGACTGAGTCCACCACAGCATTTTTCATCCTTAAAATTGTTTAAAAATCATGTTTCTAGCGGTAGTGTAGTGAGCTACAGAGCTCTTCAGTTTATTTAACCTAAGTAGGATAACTGGTTTTGGGTGAATCTAAGGTTGGGATTACAAACCAAGACAGAATCTTTAGAATTAACAGTACTGACATTAGCACACAACATTCTGATTGTTTTCGTTGGCTCGTAAATAAAGACAAAGAAATACTGAGCGAGTTCAACCAGAACAGACGGGTTCACTCACCACATTAGGTCCGTTGTACGTCTGTTTTCTCCCCCTGCGCACAGAAAAAAAGGACAGTAACTAACTGAGTGATGCCTCACAAAATCCTTACAGTGTAATCCAAGTACCTGAAGAGAGTTTTGGCCATTTCTTCCATATCCACTAATGAGCTGTCAGAGGAGTTCCTGCTGCCTCGGCGCTCCATAGACAGACTCCTGCCTCTGCTGCCAGACCGGACCACCTGAGGATAGGCCTCTCTGGACCGGGAGCGGCCCCTCTCGGGGATGATGGGTGATGCCAGCATGTCTCTTCGCACCTTCCTCTGTCTGACAGAAATCAGGGTAAAGGTTGTTGTTTTGGCAAATGATGTCCTAAAAATGGTTCAAGGAAAATGAAGGAGAACCAACTTTTTGAGCTCTGCCTCTTTCTGCCGACGCTGCCTGTCCTGGATGTAAGCAGTCGGGTCAAACCGGGGTACCCTGGACCCTGCAAGGCAAATGACTTTAGTATTTGAATATGAAAGCTGTATTCATTTTGATTGATTAAATAAACAAGTGCATTTTGATGAATAAGTTCATACTGAGCAGCACTCATACCTGTGGGTGAAGGCGATCGCCTGGGTATGTGAGCCCGAGGTCCTGAAGAGTCCGCTCTTCTTCCTCTTTCCACGGATCTATGCCGACTGTCCTCCGTCCGTTCTCTAGAACTAGACCGAGCCCTGACCATGCCGTAACCAGACCTCTCGCGCGAAAGAGAGCGATAGACATCCCCATCAACTCGAGAGCTGCTGTGGCCTGACAGAGGAGTCACTTTGCTGCAGGGTAAAGAATAGATGTGAATAACATTCAGATAGCAAAGGTTCTGGACAAAATGAAGGTAAATGAATGAATAAAAGAGAGAGAAAGTAAAGGTATAGTACACGCTTAGATTGTCTAACCCTCTCCGTAGTAACGCCAGTTCATTGGTGAGACTTTTGACACGAACACGAAGAGCGCACTCAGACGCTCTCAGTTCCTCAAACTAAACAGAAAGGTGGAAGGTTAAAAAGTAGCCGAGTCACAAAAAACCCCACCAGGAACTCTTTCACCTGTTCCATTAGGAGTCGCTGCTCCTGGCACCTCTTACTCGTTGACCTCTGACTTTTGGCTCTCTCCTTAATGAGCTGTTCCTCCAGCGTCCTCACCACGTCTCTGATCCTCCAGTCCTCTCGCCCAGACATGGAGGCACCTCCACTCATCTGCAGTCGCTCCATAGCCTTTGCCATGGCGTCCTTCTCTTCTTTTACTACAACCAACCTTGGGGAAAAAGTGCAAGTATTAACTAAAATTCAACCTACTTATATTTTGTTAAGAAAGATTAAATGCAATCTACTCTTGTCGTAGCCGCTGTATTTCTAGATCTGCAAATTTGTTAACTCCATGGGAGGTGAGAGCACTGATCTCAGCCCGAAGCACTCTGATCTCCTTCTGAAGGGAAGCTGGGTCAGGCTTCCCCACATACGGCAGCGGTAATGGGTAGTGTATCCTACACACACACACACACACACACACAAAACAGTCTAGGTTCAAAAGACAGCAGAATCCATCACTCTTTGATAAAAAATAGAAAAACTTTGCAACAGAAACACAAACCTGTCAAATTCCACAGTATAGATGAGGATGAGGTATCTTTTAGAAGTGAGAGCAGACGACTGCTGATGGCCACGAGGGCGACTGACCACACCTGCTTTTCTGTTGCGCAGTAGTTCAAGGTCAGCATAAGTCAAAAGGTCAAGTGTAACTGAATCACTTGTCTGGAGAAGAAGGAAAAAAAAACATAAAAAAAATGTAGAGAAATTGGATTTGGTATAAAGAAAATATAATATTTATATTTTAAATGATAATGGCTTTCGACCTATACGTGCAACATTAAAAATGATAAAGTTATAACAGGAGACAATTATCTATCTGTCATAATGCCAAAATGTTTAGTTGCTTTAGTCACAAGTGTCTTTATGAATCTACACAACCTGACACACAAAATCTCTAAATGCACTCATAATTGTTAAACAATGCTTGTATTGTGTTCCAGGCCCTGCCTTTTAACTCAATGAGAAGGCGACAGAGAGCACGCGAGCTCAGGATAACTGCACATTTCTCACTCAAGTGGAAACACTGCACTCCCATGAATGAGCTTCTTCCTCAGCTAACAGCCTCAAGCAAATCTGTCCGTTTTCATCTTTTTATTGACGTTGTGTATGTTCATCCAACCACTAAATTGTCACTAAAATGCATCTACATGCACTACTGAAATTACCTTTCTGACAGCAGATTCCAACATGCTACAGAAAATTGGAAACTGTTTGAAGTTGCCAGTTTTGCGAGTGAGGTCTTCAATATCTGAGGATGAAAAAAAAAAAAATTTAACAGTAATATACACAATATCTACTTGTAATGACAGCTGTATATGACACTTACACGCTGGATCAAATTCTCCCCTCCACTGGTCTGCTGTGACTGAATCAGAGATTTCCACTATCAGCAAATTCTTGTCCAATTCTATCTTCACAGAAAACTCCACTCCTCGAAACACAATATCCTCCATCACCTCAGAGCCCTCCTCCATGGGTCTCTGTCAGAGACAAATGATTATTTACAGACAACTAAAACAGAAGAGTGTGGGGTGAACTTGTTACTGTATATCTTCTTTTTCTTTTCATAACAGAATATTCCTTAGGGACCTAATAATCATGCTGGTCAAAGTTCTCGACTCTCAGCAAAAGCTTTCTGCAGTTATGTCAAATGTCAACAGACTGATCCACAGAATGAAAAGAAAAAGTTTATGAAATATATTTATCTTCTATGAAAAATTTTTTTGTCGATAAAATACTTTTTGTAGATATTTTTACAGTGCATTTCTTATAAATGTCTTGCATTTGTAAAGTGCTTTTCGAAGTCAGTGGACTACAAAGTTTACATCAGTCATTCACATGATGGAGCTACAGATGCAAAGCAACCAGACACAGAGGCGCCACAAGCCCTCTGACCACCACCACCAGCAGGCAATGAGGGTAAAGTCTCTTGCCCAAAGACACACTGGACCCAGCTGGAGTGGGATTTGATCCTGCAATCCTTTGGTTGCAAGATTAACGCCCTGACCACAGAGCTACTGCCTCCCCTTATACATGTGTGCCACAGATCTGCAGCGCTGGACTACTTTTGTAATATTTTTTCAAAATATTCTTATTTTTGTTATTTTACAATTTACAGTAACTATTATCTTTTATCTGGTCTTATTTGCACGGTCTGTTATTCGACAAATTTGCCACAAGGGGGTGGTAGTGAGCAGAATAATTTTAATAGTTGACTTTTAAAAGAAAATGGGGAAAAATAATTAATCACATCACGAGTAAAGCAGTTAGCAAAGATCTAGTTATAATTTTACAAGGCTGATGTTATAACTGTAACTATGTTCCATATCAATATCTTGCTCAGCTCTGCTTTCTGTCATGATTTAGTGAGACAGTAACTGCTTAGTTACTAACATTAACATTATTGTTATTTGGTTAAGAGGGATATATGGCATTGATAATATTACGCTTTGCGATGTTAATGCTTTTATTAATATGATGTTACCAGGTCAGCTAGCGACTTTACCTCCATTAACCTATAACCTGGGTTTGTTAGCATGGAGAAGACAACCATTACTGCGCAAAGTATTTCACTTACCTTACGTCAAATAAAGAAGAAGCTATATTTCTGCGCCAAATAACACGAGGACAACAACAGATAGTTACCTTGAGTTACAGAGATGATGATCCTGAATGCTGCAAGCTCTCTGTCAAAACATAGTCAGTTGTTAGAAATTAATCTGGCAGGGCGGAGGTCACTTGGAGACGTAAATAAGACAACTACTGCAACAAGCAGCTACGCTTCAGGTCCCAAACGACCGAACTACCGGTGATCCACTACGGAGACTAGAGCGGTCCCAAAACCGGGAACCGTTAAATTCTTCTTCTACGAGTTTTGCTGCTCTTCCTGTGGCTCTGTTTAACCGAGGCTGTCGGGCGGTGTACTGCCCTCTACAGGCACTGAACAGGCACTGCAGGAGAACAACAAACAATGTGTTGTTTGTTTATTTATTCATTAAAATGGACCCTAAGGCAACTAACTGGAAATAGACACACTGTCCTGGACACTTTTCGGATCTTTCAAAAGATTCACAGTCAGAGAATTACCGTGTGTTTATCTATGAATCACATTTAAAAACAACTCAAGTCAAACTAGTTAACAATGCAAATAAATATGTAATGAAATAAAAACAATGAAAATGATTAAAATGTTGCATTCAAATTGATTAAAATATGACGTTCTACTTAAATCAAAGGCCAAAGTTTAAAAAAGTTTTAAAAAGAGATTTAAATACCTCTGCTTTCTGAGTTGTGTGTATAAAATGATCAGAGGTCAAATATCTCTACATTTGGAGAAATCAGAGATACTGTTGAGGACTGGAGACATGTTCAAGTGGGATGTCATTTTTTTCCCAGAACTTTGTAAACATTTAAATTAATAAGCCACTGATAGCAAAATTATGATTTATAATAAACTTTTCTAGATTCCAATGGGGAATCTTCTGTTAAAAATGTTGCTTGTTTTAGTGTAAGTGTCACATGAATAAAGCTTACTTAAGTGCATAACTGTAGCATTATGGGTTATAATTCAACGATGGACACATGAAAAGCATGCAGTCTCAGTATTATATTGTGGTCCTTGAACCTCACACAATAATTGTTACTATATTTGCTATATTTATGCCATATGCTATACTATATTTACATTTGAGAGCAAATCAGAAATCCTGGGTTAGCAAATAGAATACATACACATGTTTTTGTGTTTTAATAATCTTATATTTATATTTGCATTGCTGTTTACAGTTTTTCTAATTAACTGGTGATTTCATTATATTTCTGTTTAGAATCTCAACACATTATTAACTGCAAATAAAATTTTTCTTATCAGAAAACATTTTTATTCTTTGATGGCAACGGTCATTTTAATATTATTCATCTAACGTAATTGTTTAGGTATGAGTTGGTAAAATTATTATTGATACTAAATCTAATAAATGTTTAACATGTGTTTCTTCTTTCTCAAAATTCTTGTATTCCAGGAAGTACTTGAGTTTTTAAATCAAATGAGAAAAGAACAGACTTCTTTGGATGGTCCTGACATGCTGCAGGAAACTCAACTGAAACAAACAAACAAACACACACACACACATATGGTGCTTCAGAACAGTGTGAAACAAATCCCATGAAATCCATTGCTTCTGGGCAATGAGTGAATTCCTGGAAATATTTCAGTGCTTCACGATCTGTCTAAGCTGCTGCCTGTCCTGACCAAGAAACTCTGAGATTAGTCTTTTCAGTGGTCCTTTCTGGTTAAGTAAAGATCTAATTAATGATTTGTGTGTGTGTGTGGATGGTGGGAGCTTTAGCCCCATGTCTGTGTGGCAGGTGAAGCATTTAGCTTGCTCCCTGCACTCACAGCTGCACTAGTTTAGTGATGACCATTCAGCCAATCATTAACAAGCTGCCTTGTATAAAGGTTCAGCTGATTGGGGTGAATGGAACTCACCTGTGAAACTTTGTTTGCCTGTCCTGCTGCCTGTGGTTGGGTGTGCAGAGATTGCCATGCTGATGGCCAAGGTATGTTTTTAGGGTTTTATTCTTAATTTGTCTCTGGCATTATTGCTGCTGCCACTTGGCAGGTAGCCCTATTTATGTTGCAGGGTGTGGCCCAGGAATAAGCTTTAAAGAGCTCCCTGGAGCCCATACTCAAGTGTGACCAGGAGGAGCTGCTGTTAACTCTGTCAACCAGCCCAATGGAGGGCGCTGCTCATGGTCAAGTCTGAGTTGGACCACCATCAAGACTCTGCTGGACTGGGACCGTGCATGGTGCAACTGACTAGAAGCCAAAATGACCATTTGGGCTCCAACTGACTAAACACCAATGGGGATTGTTGAAACCAACTAATCTACCCCGGTTCTATAGATCTGGTATGTTCCTGAAAGACGAGCCAAAACCACTATTTCCACAATCATCAGGTTTATTCACAAACTTCTGCAGAAGGAAAGATGTTGCCTTTAACTGTACCAGACACACTCTGGAGGGCCGTCCCCCAGAGCCATACATTTTATGACATGGACAGCATCACAGGATAAGAATGAGTTCCCTATCAATGAGAGGCGGTCTCTCATTGCTTACAATTTATGATAGTATCAGAGGCTAACAGGAATGTAGGCTTCTGATCAATCAGACAGGAGATTGCTACTCTACTTGTCCCGGAGGCTTATCGGTTACCATGGCACTACTCCCACAGGCAAGGGCAGCTTGCAGTCCTCACTTAGCTGAAATCGTAAACATCACACCAGACAAGCACATTAGATTGAAACTTCAGTAAGACTGTAAATTAGACTGAAACTCCATTAACAATGTTTAACTTCTCTCTTAGTTCGGCATAAGATGAGGAGCTCAAAACTAGTGATTGTAGAAATGCTGTGTGCTCTACCATTTTAAGTGAATCAGGATGCATAAATTAAAGTGTTTGCCTCAGTGTGTGCGAGTGCCCTCCTGACCTAGATGTGAGTGTTTATCTACTCTATGTGCTTCTAAATCTACCAAGTGTATAAAATTATACTAGTGTCATCCTGCTGATGTAAGAGCATTAAACATTTAATGACACCTTAATGGGAGTCTAATTACTTCTGATTAATACATGATCATACAGACAACATGAAATGTATGACTCAAAAGGTGATTCACCCATAACTGTGATTGGCTCAATAAAACAGTGACCCCAAAAATGATAACATGATTAAACACAACAGGATATTATCAAAAGTTCTTTAGACCAAAGTCTGTGTGAATAATTTGTCTGTTTTCAGTTGGAGCCTACCAGTGAAGAGAGGTGGACGGGACCCTCTGCAGCTGACATTTTGTGTGTGTGTGTTTTATGTCCACTAGGGGTGAGGTAAGGAAGCTGCCTGCTGAGCTGCAGGGGTTCCACTCCCTGCTGGTAGGCCTCCATTGTCTGTTTAGTTTCTTCTCTTAGTTTATTTTTGATAAAATAAACTTGTCAAACCTTAAAAACCACTTGTCTCATCTCCTTGGGCAATAATGCACCAATGTGCCTGGTTAACATCTTCAGCCTGCTACATCTGGTTCCAAAAACACAACAAAGCAGCACCTATCATGTGATGGAGCATTCTGTCTTGGTCTACATTTAAACTTTTGTGTTTTTTAAAATCTTTTATAGTACATAGAGGTGTGTGTGGAAACGGTTTAAAGAAACTTTCTGGAAAAACACAACTGTAATAAATCCAAAATTTTAATTTCTGTTAAGAATTAAAACGTGCAAGAAAACATGGGTGTTAGTCTGATAAATGCAGGAGATGCAAGGTGCAATTTTCAAAGAAATTGGTTCCAATTTTTAAATTTGCTCTTATGAACATGGTGTGAAGCAGTTTACCTGTGACACTGGATACAAATCTAAAAACACGTGAGGGAAACATCGGATGTATCCTGTCTCTTTAAGAGATCGCCATTTTCTGTCCGAGTCTTTCTGCTGCTGTAAACCGTAAAGTCAGGCAGCTGCAGTCCTGGAGGATGTGGGTGGTTTTATGCTGTAACAGCTCGGTGGATGTTAATGTAAAATGTTGATAGAATAAATCTAACGGAGCTGTAGAGACAGCAGCTCAAACAGGGAGACGCATTAGAGCCTTGTCACTTTTTAAGAAAATGAGCAGCGAAGCCCAAGATGCTGTTTTCAACCCTGACGATCATCTACACATAATAGGTTTGTATAATTAATGTCTGTTAGTGTGATGATTAGGGACGGAATTCAATCAGTTTTTTTTATAACGTTTTCTATTTTGAGTGATGTTCAGGAGCCACTAGAAAAATATGCGAGGAATACAAAAGGCGGAACTTTAAAATGGTAAAGTGCAGCACCCGGACAGTTTATAAAGAGAACATAAAGTTCTGCCTTCAAATGTGAAGTACTGGCAAGCCATAGTTTTTAATTTAATTTAATTTAATAGCAAGCCATGTGAATATATAAAAGTTTGCAGAGCAAAACAGTCTAGTTTACTAGACTAGTGAAGTACATCTGTTCAAAATGTGGAAACAACTTTCCCATTCCAAAAAAGGGTTTTAAATAAAGGCAACTGAACTTATTTGGTTCTTTGAAATAAGTCCAGTTGCCTTTATTTAAAACCCTTTTTTGGATTATCATGACCTGGATGACTGAGAACCTTCACCAGCAACTTCCCCCTTATTCTCAAATGACTGTTTTCATTTCCTTTAGTATTATTCGTTCCCAAACGTTATTAACAACTTTGACAATTATACTATAGTAAATCCAGTAGGGAACTTAATACACAGTACAATGTCAAACGTCAGAAATCAAAACAGATTGAACAACATCAGGAATAAAGGGATTATAGTATCATAAGCCGCCGCCGCCCCCCCCCCGACAGATATAACGTCCTTTAATTAAAGTGGACTGGTATTCAACAAGAACTGGTTTGTGTTCAAGGCTCTTCACAGTATAGCCCCATTCGACCTCTGACCTTTTAGTGATCCACACTCCATTCAGAACACTAAGGTCAAATAACCAGCAGCGGTTGCTGCTCCTAACGTCTGGACCAACCTCCATATTAGTTCTAGGTTCTAGTTAAAGGGACATCCTGATTCCCTCATACCTCCTTAAGCTTCAGTGTATTATATCTTTATTATATATATTTAATATATATATATATATAATATATATTATATTTATTTTATATTTATTATATATATTGGGGCGGCACTAGCTCAGTTGGGAGAGTGGCCGGTCTGGTAACCGGAGGGTCACCGGCTCGATCCCCAGCTCTGGCTGGGTTAGATTGTCGTTGTGTCCTTGGGCAAGACACTTCACCCACCTTGCCTGTGTGAATGTGAGTGTGACTGTGTGTGAATGTTGGTGGTGGTCAGAAGGGCCGATGGCGCAGAATGGCAGCCTCGCCTCTGTCAGTCTGCCCCAGGGCAGCTGTGGCTACAGACGTCTGTCGTAGTTTACCACCACCAGTGAGAATGACTGTGTGAATGAATAATGCAACTCTGTAAAGCGTCTTTGAGTGACCTGAAAAGCGCTATATAAAACTGATGCATTATTATTATTATTATTATATCGTATGTATTTCTGCTGTAAAGCACTTTGGTGCTGCTCTGGTTGCTAAAATGTGCTATATAAATAAAACTGACATTGTTCTGAGTGGATTAGCATAACGTGAGACTAATAATAGTTATTAAGAGATAGCAGGTCTTTGTTGGGTTTGGGTATTAGTAATTATAGCCTAGTAAACCAGACCGTCAGTTCTGCTCTGCAGACTATGAATGTACTGTATAGTCTGGCTTGCCAGGCTAGAGTAATTAGTCTGCTTTTCATTGATGAGAAAGGCATCCACGACAAATACAAACTCTGTGACCAATCCATTCATTCCTGGAGACTTTCCAGTTTTCATTTCATGAAGCGCCCTGTCTAATTCTGTAATCTGTAACTCTTCCTCTAGATAGGACTTATTTAACTCTTCCAAAGTTTGTTTTTAACCCTTTAAACTCTCAAACAATATTTTGCATTCTTTAGACTGAAAATTTGATTTGAATAAATCTGAATAGCAACCAGATATTTTTCCTTTATTTTGCTCTCAAACCTGGTCAGTCATGCATCCTGGTCATCAATATTCTTAAATCTAATATGGGATTAGTTTTAGGACGTTTTCTTTTATTCAGCATTAGATGTTGTTTTGACAGGCAGTGAACTTAGTGACCTTAACCCAAGTAATGTATTAGTGAATATAAAGTTTTTATTCAAAATGTTTATGTTCATGTTTCAGTGATCCCTGCAGATGTTCAGCAGACTGTGCTGATTAAGGAAGAAGCTCCTGAAGAATGGAGGCCTGATGTAGACCAGCAGGACCCAGAACCCCTCCACATAAAGGAGGAACAGGAGGAGCTGTGGAGCAGTCTAGAGAGAAAGCAGCCTAATGTGAAGGAGGAGACTGATGACGCCAAGTGTTCATTCACTGCAGTTCCTGCGAAGAATGAGGATGATGAAGAGAAACCTTTGCACTCACAGCTTCATCAGCACCAAATGGAAGATGAAGATCATCCAACCAACAGCTCCACTGATCAGGTGACATCAGCAACTGATGGAGAGGACTGTGGAGGAGAAGAAGCTACCAGGAACCCAGATCTAAAGACTCATGAAGCTGATTCCAACTCTTCAGAGACTGAAGTCAGTGAGGATGATGAAGATGGGAACAAATTTGACTCTCAGCTAAAACTCTTGTCAGACTGTGGGTCCAAACCTGAAGACAGCAAAAGTGATTGGAGGGAGAGTATAGTTTCTGAGTCAGGTGTAAACACTGCCAAAAAGCCTGCAGACTCAATTGGGACTCATCAGACAGTACAGAAATCTGTTAGTTGTGATGACTGCGGTAAAAGATTTAGCAGAAAATCTGATCTAAACATACACATGAGAATCCACACAGGAAAAAAGCCATTTAGTTGTGATATTTGTCAACAGAGCTTTAGTGTTAGAGGCAGTTTAAATACACATTTGAGAATCCACACAGGACAGAAACCTTTTGGTTGTGATGTTTGTGGACGAAGGCTTAGCCGTAAGAGTAGTTTAAACACACATATGAGAAGCCACACAGGACAGAAACCATATGGTTGTCATGTTTGTGAACAGAAATTTACCCAAAAAGGACATTTAAAGACACACATGAGAATTCATACTGGACAAAAACCATTTGGTTGTGATGTTTGTGAACAAAAATTTACCCAAAAGACAAATTTAATTACACACATGAGAATCCATACAGGACAGAAACCATTTGATTGTGGTGTTTGTGAACAGCGATTTAGCAATAGCAATAGTTTAAACAGACATGCTAGAATCCACACAGGTCAGAAACCATTTGGTTGTGGTGTTTGTGAAAGAAGGTTTAGCGATAAGAGTAGTTTAAACACTCACACAACAGTCCACACAGGACAGAAACCATATGGTTGTGTTGTTTGTGAACGAAGGTTTAGCAGTAAGAAAAGTTTAAAAACACACATGCAAATCCACACAGGACAAAAACCATATGGTTGTGGTGTTTGTGAACAAAAGTTTAACTATAAAAGAAACTTAAAGACACATTTAAGAGTCCACACAGGACAGAAGCTGTTTGCTTGTGATGTTTGCGGACAAAGATTTAGCTATAAGAGAAATTTAAGCACACACATGAGAATCCACACAGGACAAAAACCATTTGGCTGTGGTGTTTGTGGACGAAGGTTTTTCGTTAAGAGTAATTTAAACACACATATGAAAATTCACACGGGACAGACACAATTTGGTTGTGGTGTTTGTGAGCGAAGGTTCAACAATGAAAGAAGTTTAAACAGACACACAAAAGTCCACACAGGACAGAAATTGTTTGCTTGTGATGTTTGCAAACGAACATTTAGCCGCAAGACAAATTTAAACAGACACATGGGAGTCCACGCTAGAGACAAAACAGTCATTTGCAATGACTCTAAAACTCTGAGTACGTACACTGAAGGGGAAACCGTTTAGCTGCGAATTCTAAGACAAAACCTAAAGATTTGCATGAACAATTAAAAAGATTTGAATCTGCACAACCCAAATGTCTGATATTAAATATGTGTAGTTTAAAAGTTACTTTGTTGTTAATCACAACAGTAATTTTACTTACAGTATGAGTATAAATATTTCATATTTTTCTCCTGTAATTGTTTGTATTACTTTTCAGATTGTATTTTTAACACAACTCAGAATACACTGTAGGATTCTTAAGGTGTATAAGCAACATGTTTAATTCTTAAATAAATACAATATTAACAGCTACTGTGCTCCTGCAACCAAAAAATAAATATACAAAGATTTAAAATATTAAAAATCAATTTCAGCCAAATATTTTTTTAATTATTCAAAAGTATATGGAACAAAATATAATTTACATAATAGCTGGGGTATATAAATGAATAATGGGCATAAATCAAAATTACGGATAAAAAAAGCATTCTTCAGATTTTAAAAATATATTTAAGTCAACTATTTTACATGTATATAGGTTTTCTAAAATAAAAATAAAAACAGTTTCAAGAGAACAGGTAGTAAAGTGCCTAGCAATGTATGATTCTTGTGCATTAATCAAGTGTTTATGTGATTGTACTGCAACTGCAAACACTTTTGTTTGAACCAGATTTTATTGCAGTTTTATTTTAAAAATATATCTGAATAAACTATGTGAAGGGTCACATTTTGGTGTCATTGGTGCCAGAATTTGTTTTATCCATTTGATTTGTGGAAATGAGGGTGGTCAGGAATTTTTTTTGGAGGAACAGCTGCGTCAAGTTTAAAGAAAACGAGCAACAGAATCCAAGAAGCTGTTTTCAGCATGGTCGATCCACTGCACATATTACATTTGTATATTTTCAGTTATGTAAACATTTCCTTCTTTCACTTTAGCTTGCAAATGATGATGTCAAACACACTGTAGTCAAGTAAGCAGACACCTAAAGATGCATCTTCAAAGATATATCTTTGAAGCTGAGCTCAGTTCCACCAGTCACACCCTAGTTACTGTCAGACCTGTAGAATAAAGAAATCACTGCAATAGAACCTGCCTGACAACATGACATAGGCTAAAAGACCTCAAAAAGCAACATTATGTCACGTTCTAAAGAAATTCAAAACCAAATCAACCCAGAAAAACCTCTAAAGCACTTACTTGATGAAAGTTAAGGTCAGAGGTCATGATTCAGCAATGATAAAGAAATGGGGCAAAAATGACCTCCATGAGAAAAGTAAAAAATCATTAAGGCAAGCCATGTGAGTGTGGGTCTTTGTGATGTGTTTTCACACAGAGAATGAGGTCTTGGAAGCACAAGCCATATATATGTATATATATATATATATATATATATATATATATATATATATATATATATATATATATATATATATATATATATATATATATATATATATATATATAATAAACAAACATGTAATCCAAAACTATATGCTACCTTTTTGATGTTCATCTTCTTCTTTCCTTTCCATTTCCCTTCATAGGTCACCACAGCAAATCATCTGTCTCCATCTAACCCTGTCCTCTACATCGTCCCACCAATCAGCTTCACGTTCTCTTTCACTGCATCCGTAAATTTATTCTTTGGTCTTCCTCGCTTGCCAGGCTAATTTTGTTTATGATAATTAGGTAAAATAATTTTGGATATGCTTATTTATTGATTGATTTTTCGCTACAACTTTTCTTCAGGTATAGATGGTCATTTCTCAATGTTCAATTATTAAACTACTCACAATACCAAGAAAAACCCCTTATTTAACAAATTAAAAACAAGACTGAAGTTTCAAATCCATCTTCAAAATAATATTTTTAATTAATAAGAACTATATAATATCAAATTAAGTGAAATTATAAACACAAATTTAAAAAAGCATATTTTTGTCTATGTGCAGGGGTAAACTAAGGTATTTTAGTATTTATGTTTTGTTTTTAGTATTTATGTTTTATTGTCTTTTAAGAACAATGTGTTTTGCAGTGGTTGCAAAGTTGTAATTAGTAATTTTACTTTACTTTAATTAGTAATAATTAGTCATTTGTAATTAATATTGCCTGGTGTTCTACTGCAGAAGAAAACTGAACTATGGTGTACCTGATTTTACCTGATTAGGATATTTTTGAAGATAATAGTGAACAAATGGAAATAATTGGATTAATAACTTCTGCCAATAATAATAATAATAATAATAATAATAATAATAATAATAATAATAATAATAATAATAATAATAATAGACAATAATAATAATAATAATAATACTGATAATAATAATACTAATAATACTACTAATAATAATAACCACAACAATAAATAACCTTTTAAATTTGTTTAAACAATCTTTAAATTGCTCTTTATTCAAGCAGGATCACTCCTTGATTAACAAATACAAAACAAGATTAAAATGTTAATTTTTATTTTTAAATTAAACTTATAATATATATAAATAGCTAACTAAAATAAAAATAATGTGCTATTACCTACCAGGGCCGTTTTCTGTACATTTCTTGGTCCGGGTCCCTGTAGTGGAAACACACAGTTGGCCCCTGACAAATAATCCTGGTTCCTGAAAAGGGTTCAAATAAGTATCACCATCATTAAGAAACTTCAAATTTTATTGATTTATTTCTTAATTTACTTTATTACCATTACTACTACTTTATTCTCTCTTTCTAGGTTATGCTTTACATGTTTTCTTTGATTTGATGAGCAGATGGACTGAATCCAAACTGTACTGTCACTTTAAGAGATCGCCGTTCCCCGACAACATCACTGCGCATGCGCCGCTGTTCGCTCGGTGCTGCTGTTTGAGAGCAGGTATGCTACCTTTCTGGTCATTGTTAAAAGCATATTCTTGTCTTATAGAAGGCTCTATTGTGACAACATTGAGTTGCATGTTCTAACCTGAAGCTAAAACACAGTTAGGAGTCATTCGGTTGTAAAGTGAGAATGAATTTGACCCCAGAACCGTGTTTACCAGAGTTATCTTCATATGCTAACAGCAGGCTGATGACTGGTGTGTGGAGGAGTCTGATTGATTGTTGTTACAGATTATTTCTGTTATATCTGTTTGTACAGGGCACTGCAGTCAGCAGCCTTCATGTAAGGACAACCATCAGATAGTCTTTAAACTAGCTCAACGCAGAGCAGCACACAGGTAGACCTGCATGCATGACTCGGACATCGGTCACAGCAGCAGCTGTTGATGGACGCTGGAAACAAGCCAGATGGTTTTTGTAGCTGATCAAGCAAAATGTTGATGGGTGGAAACTAAGGACCTGGAGACAACACATCAAAGAGCAACTGCATGCAGCAGTGGGAACAGATTTGGGCATTTTTGAAAGAAGAGTCGCATCAAGTTTAAAAGAAAATGAGTAACGTAGTTCAAGATGCTGCTTACAATCCCCGTGATCAACTGCGCATAATAGGTATGTATAATTTGATTATTTCTGTCAAATGTGATGATGTTGGTTACAATTTTAGGCAGCTAATTGATTTTGCTTCTAAATAAAAATCTGTGTCAGGACTGCAGCTTTCTCATCCTCATCTGTGATGAGGTCAGCTATGGCAGGGGGTAATGAGCAAATTTTAGTAGATGGCAGGGTTTAGAGTTGACCATCCAGTCTGGACGGTAGAGTTTGCAGAGGGATGGAGACAGATACGTTCTCTACGGGTCCCCATCCTGCAGACCAGTGCATCAGACACACCTGTCCTCACATCCTTCTGGAGGGTGGTGAGGTAAGCACAGGTCCAGACTCTTCTTAAAGCAGGTGTTTTATTCTCATTAGGACTAAAATCATTCATCAAATTATTTGAATAATTACCAATTACCAACATGTGGTGGATGTAACAGAAGATGCTCAAATATCAGATGGCATATCAGCTGAAAGGTTAGGAAATTAAAAGATAAATTCTTAAAATCATGCACACATATTAACATAGACTAATCACTATAGTCAACATTAGGGGTGCTCTTTCTTCTAACATCAAACTGCATCGACTTGGAGCAGCAGGGACACTAGTATGACTTATGTAACCCCATGTGAAGGATATGCTTCATGGTATTTTTTGCTGCTCCATTGCAAATTGTGGTAAATACTCAATAATGCCTGCTGCCTACTTACTCCACCTCCCATCTAGAAAACTCTGGCTGACAACCTTCTCCTATCTGCAGAATTATCCAAATGAGAATAGAGAAGAGAGAGGCGACTTAAATAGAGACTTATTAGAGGTTATGTTACAGTATGTGATGAAAACAGGATTTTCTCAGACTGACCACTTCCCTCCAGTTTCCTTTTCCCTCTTTGATGTCAGCTTGTCAACCAGTTCTTGACAATAATGCATTGTTCTATGACTGAACCCTGCTCGAAAAGCAACTCAACACTTATAGTTCACTTTACACAATTAAGTATGTCCTGAAACCCTTCTCTTTCTTAGAGCTTAACATTTACACAGCACCACAAACGGCGCTAAATCTCACCTGGAGAAATAAAACTAGTTTGTTCAGACCTGTTCATTTACAACCACTTCAATTCTCATAACTTAGATTTTCTGATCAATTCAAATGTGGTGTGTCCTGTCTGGATCACAGACAAAAGGAAAACTGTTGGCTTCTATCAGTTCTCAGAATATCTGCTTGTTACATTATAATTACAAACAAATCAATATTTTGAGTTCAGGCCTCCAGGCTTTTAAATGCCTTCAGGCTTTGCTTCATGAGTTATCCCAAGAGAGAAATTGCATGAGAGATGCTTTAGAAGGATGTCTGCCGTATGGATGTATCAGGAGGTTTTCCAGCATTAGTTACCGGTACTTTTTGACAGTCAAACAGTGAACTCTGCTATAATGCAAGTGATGCATGTGTCAATGTTAAATTAACATATCCAAAATGCACCTGTGTTTCAGTGGTTCCTGCAGATGACCAAGAGACAGGGCTGATTAAAGAAGAAACGTCTGAAGAATGGAGTCCTAGTGTGGACCAGCAGGACTCAGAAACCCTCTACATAAAAGAGGAACACGAGGAGCTGTGGACTGATTCGGAGGAAGAGCAGCTCAACGCAAAGGAGACTGATGCAGTTTATTTGAAGAGCGAGGATGATGAAGAGAAACTTTTGTTCTCAAAAGCTTGTCAGCATCAAACGGAAGAAGAGGATCTTCCATCCAGCAGCTCAGCTAATCAGATGACATCAGCAACTGGTGGAGAGGACTGTGGTGGAGCAGGAATTACTAGCAACCCACATCAAAGTGCTCATGAAGACTTTTCCAAATCATCAGATACTGATGTCAGTGAGGACGGTGAAGATGGAAGCAGCTCTGACTCTGAGCTGAACCTCTTGTCCCACACTAAAAAAACTAAAGACGGCAAACGGAAGAAGAGCAGGTCAACCAAGTCAAGTGTAAACTCTGTCAACAAATCTTTTATCTGCTCTGAATGTGGTAAGCAGTTTGGTAGCAATCGGTCTCTTCAGAGACACATGAAATGTCATTCAAGAATGTCTTCCAACACTTTGGCTGATGAGAAATGTTTTAAAGTGAAGGAAAGTGTCAAGTCACGTGGAAAAGTCCAGACAAGTCAGAAATCATTCAGTTGTGATTTTTGTGGTAAAATATTTAACAGGAAAGATAACTTAAACACACATGTGAGAATCCACACAGGACAGAAGCCCTTTGGTTGTGATGTTTGTGAAAGAAGGTTTGGCAGTAAGACACATTTAAACAGACACATGATAATCCACATAGGACAAAAACCATTTGTATGTGATGTTTGTGGGCAAAGATTTAGTGATAAAAGCAATTTGAATGGACATATGCGAAAACACACAGGACAGAAACCGTTTGGTTGTGATGTTTGCGGACAAAGAATTAGCGATAGGAGTAGTTTAAGCAGACACATGAAAATCCACACAGGACAGAAACCATTTGGTTGTGATGTTTGTGAACGAAGGTTTAGCAGTAAAACACATTTAAACACGCACATGAGAATCCACACAGGACAAAAGCCCTTTTCCTGTAATATCTGTGGACAAAAATTTATCCAAAAGCCACATTTGAACACGCACATGATAATCCACACAGAAGACAAGCCATTTAGTTGTGATGTCTGTGGACAAAGATTTAGCTACAAGAGTAATTTAAAAAGGCACATAAAAATCCACACAGGAAACAAAAGTCATTAGCAGTGACTCTTAAAACACCTGAGAACTGACAGACTAAACTGTGATTATTAAGACCGCCCCTAAAGATACGCACAAGTTCACATGAAACTGCACAGTTCTGTGTTTTATTACCCTATTACGTGTAGTTTATTAGTTTGATGGCAGTTACAGCAGTGAGTTTTATGTGTGTAAATATTTTACTCTTGTTGTCCTTTGCATTAGAATTTAAGATTTGTTCTTAAAAACATGTCTCAAATTACCCAACAGACCTCTTAAGTTGTATAGAAATTAATCACAAGTTCGAGCCCGGAATCAGTACCTACATAAAGTGTTAAATTGTTGCATCCAAACATTTAATTTTGCAAGTGGTTAGGGTTTAAAAAATATTTTTTTAAATTTTGACAATAAAATTTCCCCCTAAGCACATCAAAAGTCTGGTACATTAGAAAATAATGTGAGAAATGTGTTTTGCTTCTTTTTATTATGATGCAAGTGTTTTTTTTTAAAAAGAACATTTCATTTATATAATTATATTTGTAGGCGTATATGTAAATAAAATCAGGCACGAACCAAAAAAAAGTTATACGTTTGAAGAAGAAACGGATCTTTTACAAACACATTTACTGTACATAAATATTTTCAATGTATTTGTTTAGAGGTCAACTAATGAATTGACAGATTTGCTTTTACAGTCAGGGAAACCCCTGCTGATTTTGTAAGTTTATTCACTAACAAATGATCAGTCAATAATTTCAATGGTAGGTTTATTTAAACGAGAGAGGAAAAAAAAATATTAACAAAGTTATAAATTCACATTTTCATGGATGAAATAAGTATTTGATCCCCAATCGGCAAGATTTCTGGCACCCAGGTGTATTTTATATAGGTAACAAGTTCATATTATTGGGGGCCTTCTCATCTCGTTACCTGTAAAAAAGACACCTGTCCATAGAAGCTATCAATCTCACCAGATTCCAATCGCTGCACCTTGGCCAAGACCAAAGAGCTTTCCAGGGATGTCAGGGACAAGATTGTGAACCAACACAAGGCTGGAATGGGTAAAAGTACTAAATGATGTTTAACAAAGGGATCAAAATATATTTAATTTGTGAAAATGCAAATTAATTTATAACGTCTTTGAAATACATTTAAAAAAATGTTATGTCTTTTGCTGTTCAAATAAACCTACCGCTGAAATAATAGACTGATTTCTTTGTCAGTGGGTAAACTTCCAGAATCAGCAGAGATTCAAATATGTCCCCCCCCCCCATGACTGTAGATCTTTTTTTTTTTTTAAAGCAGACAATAACTGTATAAGGTGTAGAGGTGTATAATTTGTCAAATGTTCATGTGTTGTGCTGCAACTGCAAACATGGTTATTTTTTTCTGCATCATCATTATTTCTGTGTTAAATAAAAAGAGTAAACTTGATATAGAGGATCCTGCTTTGGCAACAGATCACTCATCTTCAAGGAGAAACCTCTAGACTTGTTAAGCAAAGAATTTCAGAACACCTGAAGTGCTTTTAGGGATCACGACCAGAACAGGTTAGTGGATAAGCACCTGTAGTCTACTGTTGTCTCTTTAATTGGTATTGAACATGTGCAACCTCTACCAAAAAGAGAAGTGTTGAAACTTTATTACAAGGTGAAGTATGAAACTCACTGACCAAGTGTTTGATGTTTTATTACCTATATCCCATCATTTTAAACAACTGACTCACTAGGATAATTCCATTATTGAACCATTTCTCTAAGAACAATGATTTGTTCTTATATACGTACTATATTACAGTTATTCCAAATAAAACATTTGTGTGGAGAAAAGTTATGCAGGTGCCAGATATATTTGGAAAAAAGTATAGATGTTCCCTTTTGAGGGGTAATATCTGTGTATAATTTTGAATAAATCTTCTTTGATTTTATTCACAATAAGGTGAGATGAGAGATATATCTCCCTCCAGCAGAGGGCGCCAGAGAGGTGAGATGAGAGTTCAGTTCCTCTCTCCCTCCAGCAGAGGGCGCCAGAGAGGTGAACTCTCATTTCACCTTTCTCTAACAAATACGAGGTGGAAAAAAGGGGCAGAAGGAAATTTAAGAACGAATTTGATTTAAATATGTAATTGCTCAGGTTTACTTTACCAGGTGTTACATTGATATTAGTCCCCCGTATAAAAACTAGAACTATATCTGACACACAGCCATCAACAAGAAAGAAAAAAAAAAGATTATAAATCAAGACAGTAATGTTTGAAATCAACTAGCTAAGGAATTTAGGTGTATTTAGCAAGGATGGTAGTGTAAAGTGAACTATCTTGTGACTTTGTGGTCTTTGGCTTCAACTTCTGCTGAAAAACATTCGCCCTCTTGTGGCGGTTTCCTGACATTACAACATTATTAATGTACAGCACGTTCTGCTGGACAAATGATCAAAGAATTTAATTAAAAAAAAATATATAATTGACCCCAATCTTATCCCACCATATGATCAATTTAATACACAAAATCACTCCAAATTTGAAAATATATTTAATTTTAAACAAAGTAGTAGATATTTGGAGACAATATTATGATTAGACACAATAAATTATCTTGTTAAGTTGGTTTTGGGTGATGTTGAGGCTCAAATTAAAGGCCAGCTGAGCTGTTCAAGTGAGGACAAAAGCCAGAAGCGTTAAGTATCTTGTGATTGTATGAACTTTGGCATCTGCTTTCAATGGACAGCTGCTGCCCTCTTGTGGTGACTTAATGGCATTACAACAAACTTCAAATTAAGCTTTTTTAATGTCCAGATGTTGACCTCTTGTGGCGAAATAGTGACATTACAACAAACTTCAAAATAGGCTTTTCTTACAGTCAGATGTTGCCCTCTTGTGGCGAAATAGTGACATTACAACAAACTTCAAAATAGGCTTTTCTTACAGTCAGATGTTGCCCTCTTGTGGCGAAATAGTGACATTACAACAAACTTCAAAATAGGCTTTTCTTACAGTCAGATGTTGCCCTCTTGTGGCGAAATAGTGACATTACAACAAACTTCAAAATGGGCTTTTCTTACAACCACAGATAAGTTTTTCAGTATTTTAGCACTGACAACAGTATAAGGAAGTTTGTTGTCCTCTTGTGGCAATAAGGTAAAATAACATTATCACTTAAAAAAAAACTTGAAAAATAAACAGTAAATTAAAGAACACTAATTCTCTCAAACCATTATTCAACCATAGTCAGGATGTGTTAAAATACTGCAATTGTTAAAGAAATAGTGAAAAGTCAAATTTCATGTTTATTTTTCAAGGTTTTTTTTAAACTAGAAGTGCTGTAAAAAATGTTTGTTGTACTTTCACTTTATGGCCACAAGAGGGTGAGAGCTGTCTTGTACTGTCGTCAGTGCTCAATTTGTTGTTCTACAACTTTATTTAAAATTAAAGATCTTCTCAAATTTAAAGTGATTTAGTGTGTATTAAATTGAATATAAAAGGTGGAATAACATTGAAGTGAATTATATTTTATAATTAAATTCTTTGATCACTCGTGCTATTTTTCTAACCTCTCTTCCTTAGTTTTCAAACATTACTGTCTTGATTTATAATGATCTTTTTATCTTTTTCCGTTTTACTTTCTACTTTTATACAGGGGGAACTTATCCTGACCGCTGTGTGTCAGATACAGTTCTGAGGACGATTTAACAACGAGCGCGCCCTGCTGAACTAGTAGTGGAACACATTTTTTCCCCACCTCATTTTTTATCAGATTAGAATTGAAAGCATGAAAAACAAGACCTTTTTTGTTTGTTTGTTTTGCATCAGTTTCAAAAACAAATAGCAAAAAATCTACATCACTTTTTTGATTATTGGTTTTCAGTTGAAAACAGGAAGAACAAATGATACACTGATTCATTTACCATTTTTACCTTATGCTGCAAAGCATTCCTGGTTTGTGTTCAAACACATGTAAACATTGCATTTCTGCCTTTTTCACCTGACACACTCGTTGGACAGAGGTTGGATTGTCCCTGCTTGAATGATGAGTCCAGTATCCATAACTGTCACAGCACCCATCTGATTGTAGTTTGGTCATGAGGGTCTTGGGGTGAAACCTTCCTTCCGTGGTGGTGGAGAGCTGAATGATAGTCATCGCTCAGACTGTTGGCTAGTTTCTGTCATGGTTTTTTGCTCATATGTTTCCCTGCCTGCTCCTCCACAGCTCTTTTTTAAAAACCGTTCTGTTCAGTTATATCTTGATTTATGCCCCTGTTTCCTTCATGTCTATGTTGTGCCCTGTGTGTGCTTCATGTTTAGTTTATTGTCATGATCTGTGTTTTTGTTTCTGTGTGCTGGGTCACTCCACAGGTGTGTCCTATTAGGTGATTAGTTCACAGCTTTCCTCATGTATTTAAGCTCCCCTGCCTTGTCACTTGGGTGATAATCTTCTATTTTGTTGTGCCCTGTTATACCTTGTCCTGTTTGCATAATGTCCTGTTCCTGGTGTCCAAGCCTTATTTTTTGCCAGGCCTCGTTTAATTTTTAGTTAAGTGAACGTTGTTTTTTCATTTTATTCTGCTGCTGAATGCTCTTGCACATTGGGTCCTACAACACTGCAAATCCTGACACTTAAAGGCAGGGATGGACATGGGATGGAGATCTTTGTGTTGGACTCTTTGCACTGTATGACTGATGAAAATGACATGATCCCACAAATGTTGCCTAGATGGTTGACACACATGTTTTTGAACCCTTGTACTGCATAATTTCCCATCATGTTTATTTTGCATCTGTCAGTTCAAGATCAATACTACACTTTCTTTTTTTGTGTGTGTGTGTGGATGTCATGGGGATGTCTAACACAGGTGCAGAAAATTGTAATTTTATACATTATTTTATGTCATTTATATATATATATATAAAAAGCTTTACACCTTTTGTATGTGTTTCCAGTTATCTGCTGTGGAGACAATCAAATGAAGCTGCAGGAAAAACAATTGTAACCATCTGTCACTGTCTGAAATGGCACTGAAGTTAGGCACACAGCCTATGGGCTTATAAAATGGTGTGTCACAGTCTGCACCTTCAGCTCAGAACCATCTGAGATTTTTGATTCCAAACTTACACTCATATTATTACTCTCTGATTCTGTTCCATAACTCATGTCACTGATCAAATGAATAGCATATTTTATTAATAATTTTCTGATGATTAGATCATGATAAATGTGCTAAAGCTTATTATTTAATAACTGAATTTAAACCTGTCCTGAACAAACCCTACATTTTGGTTAAACTGTGCTCTTACTGATTCTGAAGATGGCCTCATCACCTGCAGGTGATTAAGTAAGAATCTGTTACCATGTTGATCTAGTCACACCTAAAAGAGGGTCTCCCTGTTAATCCTGAGAACTGGCTTTGTAGTACAGACCTTAGTTTCTCAAAAAATACAAACATGATGTAGATCACTGCAGTGTTAGTGACACAGTTCTGCACAGAATTTTATATTTAATGTTTTAAAACATACTTGAATAATGATGACAATTAACCTTCAGGAAAATGATGCTATATTTTAAAATTGAACTTTTTGTGATTGAATTTCTTGTCATTGTTTTTCCACCAATACTTTTTTCTGTTATTGATACTGCCACTTTAAGAGATCGAACTTTGACCTTTGAGCAATGCGCATGCGCCACTCGTTCCGCGCTGTGCTGTTGAAGAAGTACAACATTCTTCTTTCTGGTGGTAATTTAATGCGTGTTTTCGTTCTATAGACAATATAAAAACAACAGCGTGTGGTTGTAAATGTTATTTAGTGATAAAACACAGTTTGGAGTCATTTGGTTGTAAATAGAATGTATTTTACGTCTGAGAGCAGAGCCGTGTTTACCAGAGTTGTTTCTTCATGCGCTAACAGACACGGATTGTTTCAGATGGTTTCTGTTATTTTCATTCATTCAGGGAACTGCTGTCAGATACGACAGTGCAGCTGGATGCAGAGGAGGAAACCATGGTGGTATTTTTAAAAGAAGAGCCGCACTTCATCTAAGATAACATGAACAGAATCAGTGATTATGCTGTTTCCAACCACAGTGATCATCTGCACATATTGGGTTTGTATATAGTTTTCTTTCTGTTAAGTGTACAGATGTTGGTTACAGTTTGCAGGTAGCGCTAATGAATCTATCTTCTTAGAAAAAACTTGCTTCTGTTTTAATAATGGTTGTTTGTAGCATAGCTTGCTAACAGATGGAAGCTAAGACAACACCTAAACATGTTTACCTTTTCTCCTTTACTTTAAAGATGTAAACGACTCAATCCCCAAACTAACACAATTATGTTTAAGACTCTTCAGCACTGTCAACTCACATACAAACATGTACTGGTAGTTCTAACACTGATTATAATGTGGAGGTGGTAATCTGAATAAAGATAGGAGGTGGATTTTATTTTTGAGTGTAATTTATATTGTACATGTGAGTCTTTGGTTTGACAAGTGATCAAACAATATTGATTTAACCTTTTGAGTTTGTTGTTCATTGTTTTTTATTGTAAAGGTGCCATCATGTTGTTATGATGTTTTTGTCTGTCTGAGTAGAGTTGAGGTTTTTGGTGACTGTTATGGAGACAGAATTGTTGATCTTTCAGTGGTGAGTCAGCTTGTGAGATTTCCAGGCAAATGGATAGAAAGACTGAAATAATAAATCATAGTGGTTTGAAAAACGTGTTTCCTCCCATCCTGATTTCCTTTTTTTGTGTATGTTTGCCATACTTCAATGTTTCAGATCATCAACTAATATGAATATTAGACTATGATAACACAAGTAAACACAAAAGTTAAAAGTGATTTCTCCCTAAACCTAATCACTGGCTGGGTCCTCTTTAGCAGCAAACAGGGCCACGTAGGCTAGGATTCCCTCTTATTAATGAACACCTTCATTTAGAAACTGCATTTTTTGATTTGTGTTTTTTCCACAGTCAAGCAGTGACCCCAGTGATAACAACAACAACACAGTTGACATGTCTAAAACATTAAGTTAACAACTGTTCAAAATGTTCATGTGCTTCTGTAATCCCTGCAGATGAGCAGCAGCAGCTTATTAAAGAAGAAGCTCCTGATGAATGGAGACCTGCTGTGGACCAGCAAGACCCAGAAGTCCTCCACATAAAGGAGGAACAGGAGGAGCAGTGGATCAGTCTGCAGGAAGAGCAGCTCGACGTGAAGGAGGAGACTGATGACGCCCAGTGTTCAATCTCTGCAGTTCCTTTGAAGAATGAGGACGATGAAAAGAAACCTCTGTTCTCACAGCCTCATCAGCACCAAGTGAGAGATGGAGCTCCACCATCCAGCAGCTCAGCTGATAAGATGACATCATCAACTGATGGAATGGACCATGGAGGAGCAGAAACTATCAGGATCCCAGATCTAAAGACTCAGGAAGATGATTCCAAATCTTCAGAGACTGAAGTCAGTGAGGATGATGAAGATGGAAAATATTCTGACTCTGGATCAAAAACTGAAAACAGTGACTGGAAGAAGAACAAGGCTACAGATTCAGGTTTAAACACTGTCAACAAATATTTTAGCTGCTCCGAGTGCGGTAGGGAATTTGTTAATCACCAGTTTCTTCAGAGATACACAACTCGTCCTTTAAGAATAATATGTTCAAACTGTTTGGTTAAAAATGAATGTTTTAGAGTGGAGAAGAATGTAGGCTCACACAAAAAAGTCCAGACACAACAGAAATCCTTCAGTTGTGATGACTGTGGTAAAATGTTTACCAGAAAAGATTATCTAAACACACACACGAGAATCCACACTGGACAGAAACCATTCAGTTGTGATATCTGTGGACAAACTTTTAGCGATAAGAGCAATTTTCGGTCACACATGAGAATCCATTCAGGACAGAAACTGTCTGTTTGTAATGCTTGTGGACAAAGGTTTAGCCGGAAGACCCACTTAAACACACACATGAGAATCCACACAGGACAGAAACCATTTGTTTGTGATATTTGTGGACGAAGGTTTAGTGATAAGAGCAATTTAAGGTCACACAAGAAAATCCACATATGATCAGTGTTGTACAAGTTCACAGTTCACACGGAAACATAATTTTTTATAGAAAATACAACTAACCAATGATCAGCCAGGAAAGCTGGAAGGCGTTACCAAGAGACTGTTTCACTCCCTCTATGAAACTCAAAGACGATGTACGGTATTTCACTTATGGTTTAAGCTCAGTAAAGGTAATTATTTTTATATTGATATTAATATGAAACATGACTGATAATAAAAACATGATTATAGATTCATTTGATGTATATAAAGTTTAAAATAATGCATTTCATAATCATTGTTTAAGATTTAAATCAACGGAAAAGTGACTGATACCACTGAGTGTAAAATACAAGCTAAAGAAGATGTTTAAATCATCAAATAACTTCTTCTAGTGGATAAGAGAAGATAATGCATTTCAATAATAAATTATTTTGATATAACCATTACTTTTAAAGCAATGACTTCTGATTAATACACCATCTTTAAGTAAACACTCCTATAGTGGTGGGTTGATCAGAACAATGACTTGACATCTGCATGAACTTCTGACCCTTACACTTATTGTTGTTTCAGGCTGGCCTAACCCTATCAAACATTTGCTTTACCCTCTTTTCTGTTTTCACGGTCTCGTCCAATTGACAATAAGATCTTGATTTTTATTGTGCAAGTTTTTTCTGTTTGTTTCAGGTTGTATACGTATTCATTTCACTTAAATGTATATTTCTTGTGATTCTGTATTCTACCTTTTGTACAGTGCTTTGGTCATTGAAAGTTGTTTAAATACTGTAAATAAACCATGATTTGACTTTGACTACAGTTGTGTTTAAAGTAAGAGGGATGCAGATTATCACCCACAGGTTGCATGTTTTTCTTCAAGGACGTAGTTAAACTTTGCCCTAAAAGCCTGGCAGTTTGTTGCTCACTGCCAAACACAACTGTGCTTATTGTTGATTTGAGCAACACTGTTCAAATTCATCAGGTAAAAAAAAAAGACTTCTAAATTCACAGGAAATATTAATGCTACTAGTGAGCGTTTTCTTTTAAAACACTTGAGAATATTATTGATATTTCCCACAAGGTAAGTAAAACAGGTCATTTATTTAATGAGTTTGCTCATTTCAGTGCCCTAGTGTCTGAGAAAATACAGTATAGGTTCTGATGTGATTCTAATTTGTTTTTAAGGAAGCTACAAGACAAATGAGTCAGTTACCATTCAAAATAGATTAAATGTTTAAAGGGCATTATTAAACAAACTAGAAAATAAAATTGTCAGGTTTGTGATTATTTGCACCGCAAACAATGTTAAATGTACTATAAAAGCTATTTTGTTTAGTTGATTGAAACATCCACATAGATTTTAAATAAAATATTTTGTCACCTACAAGATCAAGTTTCAAAAGAATACATTTTTTTTCAAGAAACCATTACCTTAAAATTATAGAAATTATTTAAATTAATATCTTTAACATTAGTAAAACAATATTTTTTGTGGATTTGATTGTTAAGTTATTTTGAACTGAATTACTGTGGTATGAAAATTAACTAATCAGAAAAATGTGTTGTATTCTTCTATTAAAGAAAAAGGATCGGATACTATGTATTTATTTTAAACTTTTGAATATTTTTTCATTTTGAAAATGATCCATGGATGTCTAATTAGAAACCCAACATAATGAGAGTGAAATGCAGTCCTATTTTAGAACACTGCAATTACTATTAGACCTGAAGTCCATAAAGACTAAAAAAGTATAAGTAAATAAGTAACTTAACATCTCTTTAAGTTATTAAATACATAATTTTATGTTTCTTTACCTTCTTTGTTACAGTTAATTTTATCCTATCTTTTTATTTCATGGTTTACGTGGATACATTTATGTTTTTTAACAAGTATGTGCAATGAAAAGAAAAACTGTACTGTCACTTTAAGAAATCGCCATTTTCTGACCTCGGCACTGCGCTTGCGCAATTCAGTGCTGCGCTGTGTAAGAAGAGGTAAGGTAGTTGTGTTGATGGATGTGATGTAACATGCTGTTGTAAATGTAATTTTAAAGATAAAACACAGTTAGGAGTAATTTGACTGTAAACTGAAAGTATTTGAACACGTCTGAGTCAGAACGTGTTTACCAGACTTGTTTCTTCATGTGCCAGCAGCAGCAGACTGATGGAGGAAACTGTTGTTACAGATTAGTTTTGTTATATCTGTCCAGGGTGCTGCTGTCATCAGCCTTGATTAAAGATCAAACAGCAGATACAGGAACATCACGTCGGAAAACATGAACACCAGAACCAAAGATGCTGTTTTCAACCCTCTTGATCAGCTGTGCATCACAGGTTTGTATATTTGAATCGTTGTGTGATGATGACGTCAGTTTGTTTTCAGGTACTCAGTGCTCCTGCTGTAACACACCTGGTTGAGTGGTTGAATTAGCTGTTCAGCATGTCCTGAAGTTCTACAGAGACCTAATCACCCAAACATCAGGTGTGCTGAAGCAAAACAAATACCTGAAACATAGAGTATTCCTCAAGCACCAGGATTTGACACCAACACTCTGTAATATTACTTGATCTTCAGTCCTCATCACACTCTGATCTGATTCTTCGTTTGTTTTAAATGTAGTCTCTACGTAAAGCATCCTTGAGTCACAACAAAAATAATTAAAAACGTAGATGATATTAAAGCGGCACTCTGGAGGATTTCATCAGGAGAGCAGTTTTTGAATCTAGCGTCCAAAGGCTCCTCCTCAAAACATCTCGACACGCGCGTCCGGTCGCGTGTGCGCGCGTGCACGCGGCGCATATACTTCAGACATGAACTGTACAGCTCAATGTGTAGGGTTTAATCACTCACAGTTCACAATCTTATTCCAACAATACTACGAGGGTCTGATGAGCCCTCTCTGTCCCTGCTGCTTCTGATATTAGCTCTGTTAGCAGAGAGCTGCTGCTGGACTCTGAAGCTGAACTTGACTCGGCCCTGGATGAACTTTCTGACCAAAATAAACACATAATCCTGTCAAGCCTTGCCATTCTGTGAGGTGAAAGGTTTAAAAATAAAAATAAATCCATCTTTAGCTGGAGAATGGGTAGGTTTTTAGTAGAAATGAGCCGTGAGTCCTCAGTGAACGGCTGAGACGGCAGAGAAACACACGGAGCGTCCTGTACGACAGCGCCCCCTACTGGTACAGGTTTGGTCGATGCGCGTGCATGTTCAGACAATGCAGAAATTTGAATTTCATTGGCTGAAAAATGTCGGCGGCAAGAAATAATGGAAAGGGGTCTCTAGGAGGAAGGAGGGTCTTCATCAGAATGACAGATGTTGTGAAACTCAACCCATAGATCATAGTTTAGACCTGAAATATCATTTAAAACATTTAGAAAACTTTGATACAGAGAAAAATGCTCCAGAGTGCTGCTTTAACTAATAGAAACCAAAATTTAAATACTCTGTGAAGAAGTAATGTGTAAATTTATGCATATTGTTGTGCTGAAAAAATAATAGGAGCATGTTTTTGGTTCATAATGTTTACAGGTTAAACTATAAATGAATTCAGTTTGAATCTCTGAACTGAACTTTGAGCTGGTTCCTTTAAGGCAGGGGTGTCAAACTCATTTTCACCGAGGGCCACATCAGCATAATGGCTGGCCTCAAAGGGCCAGATAACTTAAAAATGTAACCAAATTAAATGTAAAATAAATGTAACAACTCCTTAATGTTACATACCTCTGAATTTATTACTTATACAAGATAAAACATTACAAATGCATGAAAAATAGGTCTGCTTGTTGCTCTGTTAGATGCTTTTGACTTGTCAGGTTATGAAACCCACTGAACTCCATCAATCAAGGATCAAACTATTCAAGTGAATTAAAAATACATCAGTTATAATAACTTTGATCAAAACATCTGTTATAGTTAGGGGTGCACACAATCTGTCATCACATGTCCTCAAGGGAGAACCTGGCTCTGGTGTTTGGTCTGCAAACTGGGGGGGGGGGTTGGGTTGAAGATGATGATTTGCTGTTGGCTCAACATTTTTCTGCTTAATGCTCAATATTTCAAACAACCTTTAACTCATGAGGTCATTCTGATGCTTAAATAAAACTTTTAAACATATTTAAACCAATTCAATATTGAAAGCCTTCTACTAGTCACCTCTCCGGTCTGACAGAGCGATGACCCGTTTCTTCCTCACTGCAGTCAGACAGCTGCAGCAGGTGAGGAGGCGTGACGATCAAGGTGTTCTGATTGTTCCTGACTGAGCACCGTTAATATTAATGTTCATTATCTCGTATAAAAGTCCAAAACAACACGTTATCTTAGGCAGAAACTGGTTAATCTGGTTTGCCATCAGGGAAGAGAATGATCAGCTGACGGAGGGACAGAGGATCAGCAGCTCCCCGCGCGCGCACGCATCATGGATCAACAATCGACCAGTGATCTTTTGTTCTGGTCAACTAAAATGACTGATTCTGACAGAGAGAACTGGATATGTGATGACAAAATGAACGTCTTTCTCAGAGGGGAATTATTTATCAGCAGCTTGAGAGCGCGAGCTGTCGGGTCGGGGAGGAGTTAGTAAAGCGCGCGAGCGCGGCCAGCTGGATTACAAACCGAGTCCCGAACCAAAGAGGGCGATCTGTTCAGATCACGGATCGATTGTGACCCGTTGTACCCCTACTGGGCATGTGTGAGCTGCGTGCGTGGGTCGGATGTACTGTGATTGTGTGTGTTAAAGCGCGCGCCGAGCTGTGCGTAATGGCGCATTGGAGATGCTGTGAGTGTGTGTGTGTGTGTGTGTGTGTGTGTGTGTGTGTCGGAGCGGAGGTCCTACCGTGTGTGTCCACTAGCTTCAGAGGTCATGTGATCACTCATTCACTGAGCTGCAACAGGATGTGAAGTTCGTCAGATCGAGGGGTCTCCCATCGGGACCGCGCAGCGCTGGTCCGCAAAGGCGCGTTCGAAATCCGGTTCTCATGAGGACCAGCCTACTGCTTGTGTGCACCCTGCCCTGTAGTGGCGGTAAGCCGTCAAGTCGCGGGTAACACAATTGACATGCATTGTGGGAAATGTAGTTTTTGGTCAAAAAACGCTTTTTACCTATTTATTTTTGAATACTCAGACCTTTTAAGCTCTCGCGGGCCACATTAAATGACGTGACGGGCCACATGTGGCCCGCGGGCCTTGTGTTTGACACATATGCTTTAAGGTGTCAACTTGTACAACACTGCATTAGATGCTTTCTGACAGTGAAACTGTGACCTCATCACTAAAACGTGTGAATATAGAGTTAACGCTGCTTAAATGTTTATGTGTTTCAGTGCTTCCTGCAGATGTTCAGCATCTGATTAAGGAAGAAGCTCCTGATGAATGGAGACTTGCTGTGGACCAGCAGGACCCAGAAGTCCTCCACATAAAGGAGGAACAGGAGGAGCAGTGGATCAGTCTGCAGGAAGATCAGCTCGATGTGAAGGAGGAGACTGATGACACCAAGTGTTCAATCTCTGCAGTTCCTTTGAAGAATGAGGATGATGAAGAGCTGTTCTCACTGCTTCATCAGCACCAAGTGAAAGATGGAGATCTTCCAACCAGCAGCTCAGCTGATCAGATGACATCAGCTATTGATGGAGGGGACTGTGGAGGAGCAGAGACTAGAAGGAACCCAGATCTAAAGACTGAGGAAGACGATTGCAGCTCTTCAGAAACTGAAGTCAGTGAAGATGGAAGTAATTCTGGTTCTCAGCTGAAACATTTGTTAGACACTGGGCCAAAAACTGGAGACGGTGACTGGAAGGAGAGCAGAGCTGCTGAGTCAGGTGTAAACACTGTTAACAAATCGTACTTTTTTTTCCTTATCATGAAGAACAATGACGACTCACACACTAAAGTCCAGAAAAAACAGACGTCATTTAGGTGTGATGATTGTGGTAAAATATTTTCCAGAAAAGATCATTTAAATTCACACATGAGAACCCACACAGGACAAAAACCTTTTAGCTGTGATGTTTGTGGGAAATGTTTTAGCCACAAGACAAATTTAAACAGACATACAAAAATCCACACAGGACAGAGACCATTTTTTTGTCATCTTTGTGATAAGAGGTTTAGGATTAAGTTTCATTTAAACACACACATGAAAATCCACACAGGACAGGAACCATTTGGCTGTGCTGTTTGTGGACAAAGATTTTGTGATAATAATGATCTAAACACACACTCCAGAATCCACACTGAACAGAAGCCTTTTAGTTGTGATGTTTGTGAGCGAAGGTTTAGCCACAAGTCAAATTTAACCAGACACATGAAAATCCATGCAGGATAGATGTGTTTTGGATGTTTGTGAATAAATGTGCAACAGAAAGTCCATTTATAATGGAATCAAAGCAGTGTTTTATAACACAGAGAGAGAAACAGTTCAGCTGTGAATGTTAAGAAAACTGATTAAGAGGCACAAAGGTTCAAACTTTTGAAACCACATGTTTCCAAGTTTTTATTAATCAGAATGTGTTGTAGTTTTTAGCTAAAGTTTTATGTATCAAATTACTGCTGGTCCCTTCTGAGAGCCTTTGCTTTAGAATGCATGCTTCTCAAAATGGTATTTTTCCACATTCATTCTAATTTAATTAAATTATAAAGAAGTTTACAATCTAAAACTGGACGGTGTTGTCAAGTTTTAAATGTTGCAAACATGAAAGATTTTCATGAAACATTTTTATTCACTTTTTTCTAAAGACACAAACCAAAAGTCTATTTGATGTTCTAGAAACTCTTAGTTCATTTTCAGTGTCAGATATAATCTTTTATTAAACATTTTTTTTATAAGTGTAGAAAATTGTCTTCAGTCGTAAATAATAAAAAAAACTAGGAGAACAAACTGATCTTTTACTAGCATTTACAGTAATGTACCTTTTTTCAACTGATGAAATTAAGTATTCTTCATTTACCGTTTACCCAATAATATAACTTTGCATTTGTCAAACATGAATGAGTGTAATTGTGCTGCTACTGCCGTATACCGGTAATTATATTTAAAAAAAATCTAGATCAGATGTTTTCCATGTTGAATAAAAGTGATTAAAATACACTTCATGCTGAGGGTCCTGTTTTGGTTTTTGCTATTCAAAAATTGTTCAGTTGTGTTGGTGAACAAATGTCTCTTTGAAGAGAGACCAGTGTGATCAAATCTGCAGCTAGTGGGAAACATGATGCTTAATATCAAGGACATTGAATACATAAACAAACGAAGGGATTAAAGGCATACTTGGCAACTTTTTCATGTTTTTAAATCTTCTCCTTTAGCCAGTATGTGCTAATATGACCCTTTGCAGGGTTAATGAAAAGTCACCTAGCCCCATGTGGTCTTTAGATCCAGAATACCATGTTTGCAACATGTCATTAGAGAGAGAGAGAGAGAGAGAGAGAGAGAGAGAGAGATATCGAGGAGACCCCAAAGGGCTTTACTACACTAGCCATGGGGGGAGCAGGCTCGGGGTGCGTTGGACCCCACGTTCCGGCCGTTAGGGGTGGGTGGGGCTATCCATCCACTTAGGTTTACATGGGGTCACCTATGTAGATAATGAGATAAGACAAACACCCCCCCCCCTTCCCCTCACACCAGGGGTCGAGGAGACCCCAGAGGGCTTTACTACACTAGCCTTTGGGGTCG
>SSNR01000325.1:176015-199258 GCA_006937965.1 Callopanchax toddi
CAAAAAAAAAAAAAAAAGGAGCGTCCAGAAGATCCGATCGCGTCCGCCCACATGCATCGCTCGCGCTCCTCTCGCTCGATAAGGAGGAGCACGAGAGAGCCAGAGACCGCCGCCTACCCGGACCCTCGCCCGCAACAGGAACCGGAACGACACGAGGAAGAGCGAGCCGAACCGCGCTCCCCCGAAAGCACCCTGTTCGACAAGTACCTGTCGAGAGACGGCAAGATACAATGGTGGCCCCGTCCGCAACGTCCGCCGCTCGAGCCCGCTCCTCCTGCGCCCCCGCCCGGGAGACCGCGAGGGCGCCCCAGGAAAGCGGACAGCCTCTCCTCTCGGTCCGAAGCCGACGATCCCCCCCCGGCCGCCGCCCGTCCTCCTACCACGGGGAAGAGAGGCTGCCCCGCCTCCGGGAAGGCTCTCCGGCCCGAAGCCTCCTCGGCGGACGCGCTCCATCGTCGGACGGGGAGAGTCCGCCGACCCTCCGCCAAGGCTCTCGGGTCCGAAGGGGAGAGGCCGCGGCAAGGCTCCCGGTGGGCCCTCCGACGGAGCCTCGGCCCACCGGGGCCGCGGAGGGGCACCCTCGTCGCGGTCTCCCGCTTCTCCTCCGCCGCCCGGGAGACCGCGAGGCCGCCCCAGGAAGGAGGCCGGACAAAAATTCCCTCCGGCGCCAGGCGAGACAGAGCGCCCTCCCGGGGAGGGAGAGGCGCTCTCCGCGCCACCTCCCGCGCTCAAGGGACCCAGCCGAGCGGCTCTGCGCACCGGAGCGGACAGAGACATCCCGTCCTCCTTCAGAGCCTTCTTTCCCGCCAAGCTCGAGCGCCTGGTCTTGGACGCGACGGAGGAGCGAGCCTCCTGCCCGCCTGCGCGAGGAGGCGGAGGCACGGCGGCCCCGGGGCCGCTGCGGGACGAGACGGACTCCGAAGAGGCCAAAGACGCGGACCCGGGCGACTCGGAGGAGCTGGAGGACGACTCGGACGACTCGAGCGTCGGGGCCCCCAGCCCCGAGGCGGCGCCCCGTCCCCCGCGCTCGACCCGAAGGCCGCCCGACTCGGTGGAGCTCGGCGCGTACCTGGGACTCCTGTTGCTCGCGGGGGTCTACCGCTCCCGCGGGGAGTCCACCGCGTGCCTGTGGGCGGGCGAAAGCGGGCGTCCGATCTTCGCCGCCACCATGCCCCGGAAGAGGTTTCACGAGCTGTCCTCGCTGATCGGCTTCGACGATCCGCGGACCAGGGCCGAGAGGTCCGCGCTCCGCAGGGAGGTACGGGACAAATTCGCACCGTTCAGGGAACTGTGGGAGGCCTGGTCCGCCCTGCTCCCGCGAATGTACGTGCCCGGTCCAGAGATCACGGTGGACGAACGCCTGGTTCCTTTCAGAGGTCCGTGCTCGCTCGCTGTGTCTCACATTCCCCCCCCCCCAACACACACACACCTCTGTCAGTCTGTCTGTCTGTCTCTGTCAGTCAGTCTCTGTCAGTCTGTCTGTCTGTCTCTCTCTCTGTCTGTCTGTCTCTCTGTCTGTCTCTCTCTCTGTCTGTCTGTCTGTCTGTCTGTCTGTCTGTCTCTCTGTCTGTCTCTCTGTCTGTCTGTCTGTCTGTCTCTCTCTCTCTCTCTGTGTCTCACCTGCCTAAAGTTGCAGCTACGTGTAAGGTGTCCTCTCTCTCTCTCTCTCTCTCTCTCTCTCTCTCTCTCTCTCTCTCACCCCCACGCCCCACACACAGGACGGTGTCCCTTCAGGCAGTACATCCCGACCAAACCCGGAAAATACGGCGTCAAGCTTTGGGTGGCCTGCGACGCCAGGTCCAGCTACGCTTGGAGGATGAGCGTTTACCTAGGGAGGGAAGGCGTGGGCGCACCTGGGGCTGCTGCTGCTGCTTCCTCCTCCCGAACCGAACCTGTATCTGAGGAACAGGAGGGGGACCTGGGCCTCGCGGCCGGGGTCGTCCTCGAGGTCACCAGGGGACTCTCGGGGCGCAACGTCACCTGCGACAACTTCTTCACCTCCTACCGGCTGGCCGAGCTCCTGCTCGCCCGCCGCGGCAACACTTTGGTCGGGACGTGCGCAAAAACAAACCCGAGCTCCCGCCCGTGATCTCGGGCTTCGCGGGGCGAGCCGCCCTCTCCACGGTCTCGGCCTACACCTCGGTGGCCGCGCTGGTGTCTTACACGCCCAAGAGGAACAGGAACGTGATCCTGATGAGCACGCTTCACCGCCGGGGCGTGAGCGTCGCCCCCGACCGCCAGGACCGCAAACCGAGCGTCCTACTCCACTACAACGAAAACAAAGGAGGCGTGGACAACCTCGACAAGCTCCTGGCCGCCTACGGCTGCCGCAGGGCCACGAGACGGTGGACCGTCGCGCTGTTTCACAACCTGATTGACGTCTCGGCCTACAACGCCTTCGTGCTGTGGAGGGAGACGCACCCCGAGTGGATGCCCCGCGCCAGGCACAAGAGGAGGCTGTTCCTCGAACGGCTCGGGGAGGCGCTGGTGGCCCCGCTGGTCGAACGCAGAAAGCGGCCGCCTCGCTGTCCCTTCTCGGCCCAGTTGGCCAGAGACATTCGGGACAGGAGGGCGCGGACGGCCGCTGAGGCGCCCGGCCGCGTCGGGAGGGGGAGGAGGGCAGGAGGGGGCGAAGTCCGTAGCGGCAGCGGTAGTAGTAGTAGTAGTAGTGGTAGTAGTAGTGGTAGTGGTAGTAGTAGTAGTAGCAGCAGCAGCAGCAGCAGTGTTAGTGCTAGGAGGAGGACAAACAGGAGAAGGTGTCAACTGTGCCCTAGAAAGAACGATAGAAAGACCAGCACTTCGTGTCGCGTCTGCGGAAAGTTTGTCTGCGGATTTTGCTCGAAGACGTGCTGCCGTGTGTGTCTTGGCCGGATGGTGGTCCCGCGACGCGGTGGAGGAGGAAGGGGGCCACGAGGAAGTGGAGGTGGACTCGGAGATTGAGTCCGATTGACGGTCCCAAGCTCTGTGCCTGTGTGTGTGTGTGCGCGCGTGCGTGCGTGCGTGTGTGTGTGTGTGTGTGTGTGTGTGTGTGTGTGTGTGTGTGTGACCGGACGGGGGGTGGGTGGGGGGTGGGATGACCTGTCCTCCTGTCTGGAATTTCCAGGAGTGCGGGAGGGTTAATATAGCAATCATTTATTTACATCATGATACAACAACCAAATTAAATCAGCTGACTCACAGAAACTGACAGTGGTAGTTTAGGGTGTTATTTATCACAATAAATTAAATAAATATACGGAATATGAAATACAAATAACATTTTGTAAGACCTATTATAGCCTTATATTTGTCCTTAAACTCTTCTTTTATCATTATATTTGCTCTTTACTTTTTTGTATTGTTTATTTATTCTTATTTATTGTAGCATATTACCTCCATGCTGCCTTAAAAACATGTACTGCCACTTTAAGAGATCGCCATTTTCCGTGGGCCTGTCGGTCCGAGCCGAGCTGTCCTCACATCAGCGGTAAGACTGTTTTCTTTTATAGACAATGTAACAACGTCCGGTTGTAAATGTTATTGTGGGGATTCAACAGCCAGGATGTAAACGGAGGATGTATTTTAACCTGTGTGAGAGCAGAGAGGCTTCTTCCTGCGCTAACTGGAGACGGACGACTTGCGCGCCTGCGTCACTCTGTGTGCGCGTGTAAAGGAAACTGTACGTTACAGAACTTATTGTTTTATTTATCTGTGCAGGAAGCTGCTGTGATCTGAGTCTTCAACCAGCATAAAAGAGAGCGACAGAGCTGCATGGTATCAGCATGGTAACCAAGGAGAAACATTACACAGCAGCAGCTGGTGGTGAACAATAGACAGATGTTTAAGGACCAGGAAAAGGCTGATGGATGAAAGCTACAGACTTGGATCCTGCTGATCAAAGAGCTACTGGATGAGAACATCTTGGGTTTTTGAAAGAAGAGCCCAATCACGTTTGAAAGAAAATGGGTGACAGATTCCATGATGCTGTTTCTATTTCAGATTGCCAACTTCACATAATAGGTTTGTATATTTTCTAACTTTTTGTGTGATGATTTTTGTTTCCCTCTATATTCTAAGAGGGGCGGCATAAGAAAGAGCATGCATGTATCAGCGTGCACATGCTTTGCACATATCTAGGTAGCATTGGAATATTTGTCTATTTTGTCTAATATTACAATAGATTCAACGAGTGCTCAGATAGATGTGTACCAGTTAAAAGTTGCTCTCCATCTCTGCCATCAGCTTTGTGCATGTATCATTTATATATTGAAAGCTTTTTTCAGAATATTTGTCTTTATATACACATACCAGATCTTCAACTTTTCAGTAAGTTTTGCCAGCACACGATTAACATGTATGTTCAACTTTGCATGACATTTTAATTGACATTTCCACGTTTTGTTATATGAATACTGTTTTCCTTAGTTTTATATTGAGGTATATAAGTGTAAGGCATAAGTTTGTATTTTTAATCCCCAAAGTACCAACAGAAATTGACAAAATGGTTTGTCGAGATAATACAGAGTTAAGAAATGATTACAACCACACAGTCCAGCATACTAGTGCTGCTCAATTAAGGAATAAAAACACAATCATGATTAGGGGTGTCTGACATAGACAAAAAAGGAGATCACAATATTTTTTGCTATTTTCCCAGTAACGATTAATCAGATCAGTAGCTGGGTTTGAATGGATATAGCATCTTGCTACAAGGACGTAGCTTCCCCTGGGTACACAATAGTCTTTATTTTAGCACCAAAACCATTTCAAAGTTCAGCCACAAGTTCTAAAGAGGAAGATGATGATGGCTGCTAAGCTGGTAACTCTTCCTTCTTCTGACAACAAGCTGCATCAACTTGGAGCAGCACACACACTAATATGACTTAGTTGCACCATGTGCCGAATACATTTCATGGTATTTTTTGGTACTCTATCGCATAGTTGGAAAATATTTGATAATGCCTGCTGCCTCTGAGTAAATATAAAATCACAGTTGTCTTTGATGTTGATGTGTTCCAGTGATCCCTGCAGATGTTCAACAAATGGTGCATATTAAGAAAGAACCTCCTGAAGAATGGAGGCCTGGTGTGGACCAGCAGGACCCAGAACCCCTCCACATAAAGGAGGAACAGGATGAAATGTGGAGCAGTCTGGAGGAAGAGCAGCTCAATGTGAGGGAGGAGACTGATGATACCAAGTGTTCATTTACTGCACTTCTTTTGAAGAGTGAGAATGATGAAGATAAACCTCTGTTCACATTTCATCAGCATCAAATGGAAGATGAACTTCCAACCAGCAGCTCATCAGATCAGATGACATCAGCAACTGATGGAGAGGACTGTGGAGGAGCTGAAGCCAGGAAGTACTCAGACCTAAATATCCAGGAATATGATTCCAACTCTTCAGAGACTGAAGACAGTGAGGATGATGAAGACAGGAATATTTCTGACTTTCAGCTAAAACTTTCGTCAGACTTTCGGTCAACAACTGACTGGAAGGAGAGCAGGTCTTCTGAGTCAGTTGTAAATGTTGTCAACAAATCATTTATGTGTTCTCAATGTGGTAATTCAGAAATTTTGTCCTCAAACTGTTTGGATAAAAATAATTGTTTTAGAGTTAAGAAGAATGCAGGCTTATACAAAGTTCAGAAAAGACAGGAATCATTTAGTTGTGATTATTGTGGGAAAGTATTTACTAGAAAAGTAGATCTAGGCAGACATGTAAGAATCCACACAGGTCAGAAACCCTTTTGTTGTGAAGTCTGTGGACAAAGTTTTAGTGATAAGGGTAATTTAACTGCACACATGCTTCTCCACACTGGACAGAAACCATTTGGTTGTGATGTTTGTCAACAGAGGTTTTACAGAAGGACAAATTTAAACACACACATGAGAATCCACACTGGACAAAAACCATTTGGTTGTGATGTCTGTGGACAAAGTTTCACTCGAAGGGCATCTTTAAATACACACACGATAATTCACAAAAGACAGGAACCAGTTGCTTGTGGCATGTGTGGTCAAATGTTTGCCCAAAAGAAACATTTAATCAGCCACTTTAAAATCCACACAGGAGAGAAACAATTTGGTTGTGATGTTTGTGGGCAAAGTTTTACTCGAAAAGCAACTTTAAATTCACACAAAATAATTCACACAGGACAGAAACCATTTTTTTGCAGTTTGTGTGGCCAAAGGTTTGCCCAAAAGAAAAATTTAGTCAGCCACTTTAAAATACACACAGGAGAGAAACCATTTGGCTGTGATGTTTGTGGACAAAAATTTACTCGAAATTCAAGTTTAAATGCGCACATGATCATTCACTCAGGACAGAAACCATTTGGGTGTGATGTTTGTGAGCAAAGGTTTAATAACAGGGTAAATTTAAACAAACACATGAGAGTCCACACAGGAGAGAAAGTGTTTGGTTGTGATGTCTGTGCGCAAAAATTTAGCTGTAAGAGTAAATTAAACAGACATAGGATCATTCACACATCAGCATGTGATTTTGATGTTTGTGTATGAAAGCTTAACAAAACCACAATTCAGGAAACAAAGCAGTTGGCAACAACAGTGTTCATACAGATTTGAAACTGTGCAGTTACGGTGTTTGTTTTTACATATTGAAGCTTGTTAAGTTACTGCAGCAGTTTTTCCCAACATTTAAATGCTTGTAAATATTCCAGCCCTTTACTGACACTTGGCATTAAAATTAATGTATTTGTATTTAAGACATCTAGAGAGGGCATTGTAATGTTGCAGCCCAATAAACATTGCAGAGATTCAAGACTTTAAAAAAAATCACCTATATATTTGAATGTTTTCTAAAAAAACATTTATAATTTAATTAATTATAATTAATATGTTATAGTTACTTATTTTTTTTATTTAGAAGTGAACTAATGAAAAAACTTGAATGTGCATGTATAAACATTTTCAAGAGAACAAGTAAAAGGCGTAAAATTGATTCTGGTGCATTTGTCAAGTGTATTATGAGGTTGTGCACAAATGGCAAACCAGATATTCTTTTTTGCTGTTTGACAAAAATGATAAGAATCACCTTCATGTGGAGGGTCCTGCAGTGGTGTTGTTACTTAAGTTGGTCAGTGGTGTTAAAATAAATACCTTTTTGGAGAGATATTTTAAGCCATTTATTAAAAACTATTGTTGCAGTGTTAGATTCATGCATCTTTGACATGAAGCTGTAGCATAAGTCAGCAACAGAGCAAACTCAGTTGGAATTCAGGAATCATAGTTAACTGGGTGCTTCCTTTCTGTTGTGTCCTTTCATTTGTCAGGTTGAATATTTGTCTTTGGTTATTTGATCTTTGGTAAGTACAGGTATGGCTGTAATTATTGTCTGTTGAATTTAACATGTAAAGTTTTGCCATGATGTGTACCTGTAGTTGAAATTAGGTTTCATGTATTTATCCAGCATAGAATACGTAGTGTAATCACTAAAATTTCATCCGAAATATTTTTTGAAAAGTAGAAGGTAAATATTTTATATTAACAATTCTAAAGTTGAAAATAAACACAAAGAAGTGAAGCACCCAAATAAAATGGCCAGATTTATTTATATTTGTTTGATAATCTGAAACAGTGAGACAAACTTACAAAAAATAGAAAATCAGAAACACTTTTTCACAGCACTGTATAATCCCTCTAGTGAAATCTGGGGTTTCCCAGAATGAAATGCATGGAAACCTCCAGAGGGAGGCGACCAGGAGACATCATATAATCTTCAGTTAGGCTGGTTTATTAACAGTGTTATACATTATAGGTAATATAGTTAAATTAAAACCTAAAACTCTCCTAAGACGTTGCAAGTGGTTCTGATTTTTCTGACTTTGTTCATTCAGTCTTTCAGCATTAGTCTCAGTGTGTGTGTTCACATAATTTATGTTTCTCACTTTGTCTACTCAAAATTTACCAATTGAACAAATAAAGTCACGGGAGAGAGAGAAAAAAGACTAACAGGTTGGATTAATAGAGAGTAAATGAAAGGAAATCCTGATAAGGAAACATCATTACCAGTTAGAACTAGAGATGTTGAGAATGATGTGAGTTAATAAAAAGAATTCTGATTAAACATGCTGGTTTGTAAATCAGAATAAATGAGCAATGACTTATTGTTGATTTGAATTCATGATAAAATTTCATTCTGTCCCTGAATAAACCTTGTGGTTAAGTAAAACATCTGATCATTGTGTCAAAATGTTTACACAACAGATATAAAAAGTAAAAATAAGAGAAATTAGAAGGTTTTTAAAAAGTTAAATAAATGTAAACTGTTTTTACAGACACAAGTTCGTACTGTCACCTCAAGGGGTCGCCATTTCTCAAGGACTGCACTACGCAATGTGCGCATGCGCCACTCGTTAGTGCTGTGCTGTTTGAGTAGGGGTAAGCTGCTTTTTCTTCTGTAGTTTAATCATATCTTGGTATAAATTAGGGTATGGGTCACAACGTCCAGCTCTATGCTGAAGGTAAAACACAGTTATGAGTGATTTGGATGTAAACTGAGAATATTTAAAGTCTGAGAGCAGGCTAGCAGGCTAACAGCAGCTAACGATGATATAGTCACCAGTCAACACAGTCTACACGTAAATCCCAACACGGGTTTCTTCAACAGCAGACTGATGACTTGTGTGTGAAATAAGCAGCATGTTAGATTATTTTTGTTTTATTCATTTGTACAGGAAGCTGCTGTCATTGAAGAACAAGCAGCAGATACTGTCTGGGGTCTTCAACCAATAAAGAACAACTCAGAAACGCACAGCTTGACCTGCACGTAACCAGGATGAATGCAGACATAATGGGGTTTTGAAGAAAGAAGCTATAAAGAAAATGAGCGACATAATCCAAGAGGGTGTTTTCATTCCTGACCATCAGCTGAACATAATAGGTTTGTATATTTTAATTCTTTCTGCCAAGTGTAATGATTTTAGTTCAGGTAGCCAATAAATGTAACTTCTTAATGAGAAAGTGTTTTCATTCTTGATTAAAGCCGAAAGGATTCATCAAATAATCCAAATCATTTGATTACAAAAATCATTGAGTTAAAATAGTGAGATTCACCCTCAGCATTTAACATTAAGCACAGACGTTTTAGCAGAATGACAACCAAAAATTGTCTATGATCTCAGGACAAGATTTCAGTAAGTTTCTTATTGTGCATGAATGGTGATTACCGTAGTTGTGGAATGGGAGGCAGAACCTTCAGTTCTCAGGCTCCTCTTTAGTGGAACCAGAGAGCTCATCCCTTTTATTTATGCTGCTATAAGCTTAGGCTTGGAAACAAATTGTTCATATTTCCGTGTAAAAATTGTCTAAATCTGGACTTTATATGAATTGTGCTTGTTGCTTTTTGTATAGTTCTTTGAGGTGATGTTTGTTGTGAACTGGTACTATATAAATAAAGTGAATTGAATTAAATGGATTATGTTTTGACAGTCAAGCACTTGGTGACCTCAGTTATAACACAAGTGAAGTATGAGTAATTATGAAGTTACAGTGGTCCCTAATGTTTGTTTCAGTGCTTCCTGCAGATGCCCAGCAACTGATTAAAGAAGAAGCTTCTGAAGAATGGAGGCCTTATGTGAACCAAGTCAACCCAGAACCCCTCCACATAAAGGAGGAACAGGAGGAGCTGTGGACAAGTCTAGAGGGAGAGGAGCTCGGTGTGAAGAAGGAGACTGATGACACCAAGTGTTCATTCACTGCAGTGGCTGTGAAGAGTGAGGATGAGGAAGAGAACCCGTCCTTCTCACAGCTTCATCAGCACCAAACGGAAGACAGAGATCTTCCAACCAGCAGCTCAGCTGATCAGATGACATCAGCATCTGATGAAGAGGACTGTGGACGAGCAGAAGCTACCAGGAACCCAGATCTAAAGACTCATGAAGATAATTCTAAATCTTCAGAGACTGAAGTCAGTGAGGATGATGAAAATGGGAACAATTCTGACTCTGTGTCAGAAGTCAGTGAAAGGGATTGGAAGGAGATCAGAGCTCCTGAGTCAGATGTAAACGATGCCAACAAATTGTTTAGCTGCTCTGAATGTGGTAAGCAGTTTATTTGCAACTGGTCTTTTCAGAGACACTTGAAATGTCATTCTAAAATTATGTCTTTAAACTGGTTGGTTAAAAAGAAATGTTTTAGAGTGAAGAAAAATGTAGAGTTGAACAAGAAAGTCCAGATGAGGCAGAAATTGTTTAGTTGTGATGAATGTGGTAAAAGATTCATCAGAAAAGGTCACTTTAGCACACACATGAGGATCCACACAGGACACAAACCATTTAGTTGTGGCCTTTGTGGACAAAGGTTTAGCAATAAGAGTAATTTAAAGCCACACATGAGAATCCACACAGGACAGAAACCATTTGGCTGTGATGTTTGTAAGCAAAGATTTTACAGAAGGACAAATTTAAAATCACACATGAGAATCCACACAGGACAGAAATCTTTTGGTTGTGATGTTTGTGGACAAACATTTTGTGCTAAGTCACATTTAAACAGACACCATATAATTCACACAGGACAAAAGGAATTTTGTTGTGATGTTTGTGGACAGAGGTTTAGCATGAAGAGTTATTTAAATGCACACATGCAAATTCACACAGGACAGAAACCTTTTGGTTGTAATGTTTGTGAAAAAAAGTTTAACAAAAAGACAAATTTAGACACACACATGAGAATACACACAGGACAGAAACCATTTAGCTGTGGTGTTTGTGGACAGAGCTTTACTCGAAAGACATCTTTAGACACACACAAAAGTATTCACACAGGACAGAAACCATTTGGTTGTGGAATTTGTGGACAAAAATTTGTTCGGAAGACATCATTAAACACACACATGAGAATCCACACAGGACAAAAACCATTTGGTTGTAATGTTTGTGAACAAAGGTTTAGTGATAGGAGAAATCTCATCACACACAAGAGAATCCACACAGGACAGAAAAAGTTTGGTTGTGATTATTGCGATAAAAGATTTACCAGAAAAGATAATCTAACCAGACACATGAGATTCCACACAGGGCATAAACTTCTTGTTTGTGGTGTTTGTGGACAAATGTTTCCAGAAAAGACATCTTTAAAGACGCATGAGAGAATCCACACAGGAGAGAAACCATTTGGTTGTGATGTTTGTGGACTCAAATTTACTCGAAAGACAAATTTAAGTGTGCATATGACAATTCACACAGGACAGAAACAGTTTAGTTGTGATGTTTGTGGACAAAAGTTTGTCCAAAAGAAACATTTGGACTCCCATACAAGAATCCATACTGGAGAAAAACCATTTGGTTGTGATGTTTGTGGAAGAAAATTTGCACAAAATGGCAGTTTGAGTGCACATATGAAAATTCATACTGGACAGAAGCCGTTTGGTTGTGATGTTTGTGAACAAATGTTTAACAGAAAGGCTAATTTAGACAGACACATGAGAATCCACACAGGGGAAAAACCATTTGGTTGTGATGTGTGCGCACAAAGGTTTAGCTGTAAGAGTAAATTTAACAAACACATGAACATCCACACAGGACAGAATGTGACTTTCCAGTGTGACCCCTCTTGTGACACTTTCCATTAGAATTAATGTTTTTTCTTCAAAATGCATTGCAGATTACTTTTATTAAAATAGAACTTGGACACAAGTTTGATCCTTTTCAAAGTGCAAATTTAAATGGCAATGTGATTTTATTACCAATTACTTAAGTATTGCAGACATTCAAAATGTTTGCAAAAAGTCCCAGAAATAAGTCTGATATGAATAAAAATGAAATGCTCACAAATGTGTTTCAGTTAACTTGATTTTGATTCAGATGTGTTCTATAAATAAAAAAAAACAAAAGGTATTTTACTCATTAATGGTTAAAGGAGCAAGTAAAACTATTATTTGCATTAACACTGATTACATATTTAAAATTTGTCACAAAAATTTAACTCCTAATAAGTATATGTACACATATATACTTGAACTAAGTATAAGGCATATATAAATGCATGATTGTGGTGTGAAGTGTTTAAATATGTATTAGATATTATCATTTTCTCTGATTCTTTTTTTCAGTGTGGACTAATTATGAAAATAAACTTCACGCGGAGAGTCTTGCTTTGGCATTCAGCTTATTTAAAATGTTCAGTTGGAGCGTACTAATACTAGTTTGGATTGAACACAGTTTGAAACATGACTCCAAAGTAGCAGGGTAGTGAGATAAACATCACTTAATCCTATTCAGGTCTTTTAATGTTTAATCATTTAAAAAAATGACATCATACATAGTGCAAATGCATGTTTCTGTATGTCAGAGCAGATGGGTAGAGTGTCCTCCACACCTGGCTGCTGCTGTCGTTCAGCCATCAGTTCATCCCATGAAGGGAACCTGTGCCCTTACCTGCAGGACCAGGCAAGATTAAAGGGATGAACAGACAGAAAAACTGATAGTCATCCTCAATAAATCCTCCCACACAGTCTGCAGAAACAACAAAAAGCTCTGTGAGTCTGGAAGCTGCACCTCCGTGATGGTGAAGAACAAAGGGGTCTCATTTTTACTGTTTGCATTATTACTAAACATTTGTCATGTATAAAATAAGTTTTCAATCACTTATACCAGCTTAATCAGGAGGAACTCATTTATGTAATTAAGTGCTTTAATTACCGATTATTGTAGTAAACATTCAGTCAGAGGCTGAATGTGATGAATGGGTAAAAACAAAAAAGTGCTTTTTAAATAATAAAATAGAGACAACTGCACCAATCAGAGTGCACACAAAAAAGGAGGGTGGGGGGTTCGTAGATGATGATGTCAGTGTGTGATGGATGAAACATCAGACAGACTGAGTTTACACACACACACACACACACAAAACACAAGAGGCTTCCTCTCACCGTCGTTCAGCAGATCCTGGAGTGAGCACACATGAACGGACAGCGCTCAGGGAGACGACTCTCAGCCTACAGGTAACAGGTTTTATACTTTAACTCTCTGAGGATGTGTGGTTTGTGATAATGTATCTTTTCTTACAGTCTGTATGGTTGTGTGAGTCAAAGTTTGTCATATTTTCACTAAGATAAATATTTTTGATAGTCCATCTATTGCTTTATCTGTTAAGAGTTGCAGGGAGCTGGTGTCTATTACCAGCAGTCATAGGGCGAGAGGCACCGCGGACAGGTCATCAGTCCATCACAGTTCCACATAGAGACAAACAGGACATTCACTCACACCTAGGGACAATTTAGAGTCACATGTTACCTTACATGCATGTTTTTGGTCTGGGGGAGAAAACCGGAGGAAACCCACGCATGCATAGGGAGAACATGCTACTTTCTTGTTGTGCTATCAAAGGCACCTCCACTCAATATTATTTTGTAATAATGAAAAATGAAAATTAATAGGATTAAAAAAAATCTATACCAACTTTACAATAGAATTGTATGTTTTGTTTTGTTACAGGATTTCAAAACTAAAGAAGAAAGTTTGGTCACTTTGCTTCACTGTTCATTGTGTGGCAGCTGTCAGATGCATCATGTAGAGTAGCCTAGGAGTGTGAGCTGGCAGCAGAGGTGCATGTTTTTGCGGTATCTCTGTACAGCTCATGGCTCGGAGGAGGGCTCCCGGTGGCTGCTGCCACAGAACACCCATGAACGAAGACAACGCTCGTTTCTGTCTGCTGGCCGGCCTCATCCTGCTCTACTTGTTGTGTGGCGCTGCCATCTTCTCAGCGCTGGAACACCCCTCTGAGCTCCGCGCCCGTGTTCTCTGGAAACATCAGCTGGACAACTTCACCAGGCGACACAGAGTCAACCTGGGTGCCCTGCACACCCTGCTGAGGCAGTATGAGGAAGCAAACGGAGCTGGGATCAGGGTGGACATGCTGAGGCCACGGTGGGACTTCTCTGGAGCTTTCTACTTTGTGGGCACTGTGGTTTCCACTATTGGTAGGAGATCACTTTTAAAAATGTTTAGACACCTTCTCAGTATCTAATGCAACTTTATGAACTGCAGTAAGCTTTGACCTCTTGAACTTCTGTGTTGCTTTTCTCCAGGTTTTGGCATGGCCACGCCAGCAACCATAGCAGGAAAAATCTTTCTAATTTTCTATGGTCTTATTGGTTGTGCTGCCACCATCCTCTTCTTTAACCTCTTCCTGGAAAGGATCATCACAATGCTAGCTTACATCATGCGTTGGTGTCATGAGCGTAGGCTGAGGTGTGGTGGAGTGGGGGTGATGTCGAGCCGAGAGGAGTCATCTGGAGAGGAGGACAGCCTGGAAGGCTGGAAACCGTCTGTCTACTACGTGATGTTGATCCTGGGACTGGCATCTGTTGTGATTGCGTGCAGCGCCTCCACTCTCTACAGCTCCATGGAGAACTGGAGCTACGTGGACTCTCTGTACTTCTGCTTCGTGGCCTTCAGCACCATTGGTTTTGGGGACCTGGTGAGCAGCCAGAGAGAGCGATATGAATCTCAAGGGGCCTACCGGCTTGGAAACTGTCTTTTCATCCTAATGGGAGTATGCTGCATCTACTCACTTTTTAATGTCATTTCTATCATCATAAAGCAAACTCTCAACTGGATCCTGGGTAAGCTGGTCTGCTCAGGTCAACATCAGCTCTGTTCCTGCTCCACACAAAGCTGCTGGTGGATCTGCTGCCCCTGCCTCCAGAGCAAGAATCCCAACCACCGGCGTTTAACGGCACACCTCAGACCAAAACGCATGAAACGCAACAGGGTGCAGCCCATCTCGTCCCAGTGCCCAGCAGGCAGGAACCGCTACACCGACGGCTCCGTGGAGACTGTGTGCGGCAGCGAGACGGATGCTGGTGCGGGAGCTGATGTACTCATGGATCGTCGTCTTTCAGGAGAGATGATCTCTGTCAATGAGTTCATGGTGTCCAATAAAGTGTCTCTGGCTCTGCTGCAGAAGCAGCTGAGTGAAACTGCTCACCAGGGCCCACGACAGAGCTACGGCCATCAAAATGGTTTCTCTGGTGGGGTAGGGGCCTTGGCTATCATGAACAACCGCCTACAGGAAACCAGTGTGGACAGATAGCTTCAGAATAATCGCTTTGGTCGATCTAAAGCCTAAATGCAGCATGCTTCTTTTGCAGAAAATGATTCGTCCTATCTGAATGGCAAAAGCACATTTTGAGGGCAGAATCATTTTTTTGACTTTTAACTTTTTTTTGGTCACAAGTGTCTTTAGTCTGCAGCATACTTCTAACGTGGACTCCGCAGAGTAAATAATCAAATCATTTTGTTCTGAGAGCAGAGAAAAAAGGTATAAATTTAGCTGAAAAGACTTTTATCGTCAGAGTGAAGAGGGGGTCTCATGTCCTGAAGAGACTGACTCATACCAAAGCAATCAGACTAAAGAAGCAGTGAAGAAGCACTTAAAGACGACCACTGATTTGAGAGAGCTGCACATGAGGCTGAGCCTCCTCAGCAGACAGGGTTGTGTCGGGTCGATATTAATGGTCATACAAACACAATCTACTGTCTCGCTCTAATTAATCAGTCTCATGTAAAATGTTTAAAACGTGAGCTAAACAAAGCTCCTCCAACAGGCATCAGGAAGCAACAAAGAGACATTCTGCTTTACAAGATCTCACAGTGCACCCGGCCTGCTTCATTATTCATCATCATCTTTAAAGACGTCCAGGGCTTTTAGTAGAGAAGATCTAATCAAACGTGGCCTGTAGAGGACATTCTTATGCCGGGACATGCTTTGCATGTTGTTGTGCTGCAGAGGAAAGGAATTAGGTGTTTGTTACAATCCATTAAGATGTTAGACAGGATCTTCAAAGCAGATATTGATCAATTGATTCTTCCTGGTTTAAATACACATTCATTGCATTTAAATTGAAATTCATCCTGTCAACAATCAGCATTTCAGATGTTTCAAACATCGTTATTCTCTGACAAACGATGCCGTTCTGTATGGATGGATATGTGAAATCTTACTTTGGACTTGGAAAAATTAAATTGTTGGTATCTGCAGTACAGACCCAAACCCAAAACTGTTTAAAACGACCACTTTTAAAGGAATATTAAAAAAAAACTTAACATAGATTTTCACTTAAAGCCTATTATAATAAACCTCTCTTGTTTCCTTAATCACATTTAAAAATATTTAGTAAAAAAATAGATATTCAGATTGTTTTTCAATCTAATCGACATTTCAGATATCCCAGATGTCATTGTTCTTTAAACGAGTTACGTCACTTTTCTGTCTCAAGTGTTTTTCAGTTAAAAAAATAGATGGCATACGTTAAGTGGAGCGCAACAACTTAAATTCAACTCATTATTTAAACAAATGCTGGCCGCCCTCAACTTCTGAATTATAAAACAATTTATTCTACTGGCTGAGCTCGTCAGTATTCTGGCAAAGACTTAGATATATGACAAGATGTTTATAACTGAATCTTCTTGGTAACAGAATGGGTTTGTTGTACAATATTTTTCTAAAACTTTTCTTTTCCACTTACTAACGCTCCATAGTGACATCTGGTGGTGGGGTGTGTGCAGAGACGCCACAGTAGATTATAATAGCCACAATAATTATTCTGTTGATCATTATAAACGTCTTTAGAATTAGTTGAGTGGTTTCAATGTGGTTCAGTCACCTCCATAGGCGACTAACTTAACTATCGTTTAACTATGCAAGAAAAAAGACAGACTATGTCATGTAGCTCAAATAGACTGTTTTCACGAATGAAAACTGAAAAAGTTTTCCTCTCAAGATACAAAAATATCTATTTTGTATGGTGGATTAGTGCCTCTGTTGAAAACAAAGGACAAAGCATAGAGATAAAGGTTGAGAAACAAGGTGACCTCTTTTTAGAATGATAAGTAGGTTATTTCAATAACAGCCAGAGGAAGTGAATCCAGCTGCATTCCCTCTATTTTTATTATTATTGTAACTGAGGGTTACAATAATAACCAAGGGTGAGACGAGCAATATTTATTTTATTGAATACAAGCTGCATTCCTTTGACTATTCCCCCAGCAGTGTTCAAAGTAAAACTCAAAAAACCTCCTCTAATCTTCACAGTAAGAATATAAAACATACAGTGCCTGTTAGGAGTATTCACCCCTGGGTGTTTTATCCTTTTATTATCACGAGCAACATAATTTGTCTTCTTTACCAAACATTTGATTTTACAAAAACTTTTTAATGTCAAAATGAAAACTGATTTCCACAAAATAAAGACAATTAAATTAAAATATCTGTAACATCAAATAAATTGTTGCATAAATATTCACTCCCAGCCAGTATTTAGTAGAAGCTCCTTTGGCTGTAATGACATTGACAAAAGCTCAACTTTGTCTCATCAGACGCCTTGCCTTTGGACAAACTGTAGTCCAGACTTAATGAGTTTTCTTCAGCAGATGTTTTCTGGTTGTCACTCTCCCATAACGCGTTGACTGGTGAAGAACCTGGTCAACAGTTGTTGTATTTAGAGTCTTTCCCATCTCAGCTGATGAAGCATGTAGCTCCTTCAGAGTAGTGAGGTGTCAGACTCTTACTAGTCTCCTTCTATGGCTGGTCAGTCAGTCTGTGAGGCTGACTTAAACTTTTCAATAATCTTTTCTTTTTGTTTGGAGTTTTTTTGTCTTCATGCTGTGACGGTAGCCAGGACCACCGATTAACCAGTGAACGGACCTCACAGACACAGGTGTCTTTGTAATACAGTCACTTGAAACACAGTCACTGCTTTCAGGTGATCTTTATTCCACTAATTGTGAGACTACTAGCACCAGTTGGCTGGACCTCAGTTGAGTTTTCTCAGTGACTTAAAGGGGATAAATATTAATGCGATCACTTATTTTACATTACATATATTTTATTTTATTGTCATCATTTTGTAGAAATCAATTTTCACTTTGACATTAAAGGCATACTGTGCAGTTTTACTTGTTTTTGCACCCCCTAGTGTCCGTTTTAAGTCACTGTAGTAAAAACGTAAACCCCTAAATCTAACTGTTGAAATGTCTCCTCAGCCTTCATTGCTTTCTACTGGAGCGGTTATTTACTCCTTAAAGAAATCAGCTGTGTTCAAGCAGGAGGAGATTGAAAAAAGAAGGAATCATGAGCTAAAAACACTCAGGCACTAGCATAACAGCCACATTGGGTTAGCTTTACCCTCGCGAGATATGTGACTTTATGAGACTTCAGGGCACCGGACCGGAGACTCAGAAATTGCAAATGTGGTATTCTGGATCCAAGCAGTAGAATGGGCTGAGTGACTTTTCATTAACCCTGTAAAGGGTCATATTAGCACATACTAGCTCAAGAAAAATATTTAAAATTATGAAAATTACATAGTATGCCTTTAAAGTTTTTTTTTTAAGAAAAAAGAAGTGAAAACATTTTACAGATCTTAAAACATCTTAAATTTTGCAAAAGTAGTTTACTGTAATTGTTCTTCAGTAAACCTCAAAATATTTTTTATGTGCTTAAGATGCTTAGAGGCACTTTTGGATGTTTTAGATCCAATCTTTGGGCTAAGTTCAACTCAAAAATATTCAAAGTAAAGCTGGAGGGCAGAGGACTGCAGTAACCCTGTGGATGTGACTCTATGAAGGAAACATGGAATGGTTTCAACGTTTTTCTGGAAATAATATTTATATTCAATCAGAAACGAGGGGTGTGCATATCATTAATATTAATGAAGACTCTGGCTGTTTCAAGCACACCTCTGAATCAGAAGGATAGACTTTGTCTTGACATTTAAACTTTAATTTAAACAATTCCTTCTAATATTTCCCCCCAGTGGTATTATAGCATAGTTCCTGATGTAATAAAAAGAAAGAAAACCAATTAGTCATATATGTCAAATAAATACAACTTAGTCAATTTTTTAAATGTATCATTTAATCAAACATTACTCTTATCATGTAATGCCTAAACACAGGCACAAAGTCATGTATCACTGCAGTATTATGTAGGAAACCCATGCAGAGTGAACCCTATTCTGATGCTGTTTAGCTGAGGTTTCATCACCTGTAAAAGGCAGCACAGGACATGAACTGTTTACAGAAAAATAAATCTCACTGAGAAGTTAAGAATGGGTTTAGAAACACAGTAGATGTATAGAAAGACCTGCAACTTGTTTAAAGAATTATTCCAAAACTTTGATTTATCAATAACTTACCAATAACTACAAATTCAGGCCAATTTTAAACATTTAGTCAAACATCTAGCTAAGTGGTTCTTATTGTGCACGTTTAGGAAAAGTACAAAGGCAACCCTGTCTGTACAAAGTATGTCGTTTTTACTGCATTATTAAAATATAGAAGTTGCAGAAAATATTTGTTCACTTCTTAGTTTTTGTTGTTTCAAGCAATGAAACATAAATGAAAAAATGTCCCTGACCTACTAACTCTTCTCACTGCTATATAGCAAGTGGTTATAATTTAGCGGCATGCTAACTTTTGGCTAGCTTTGATGTTTATTTGTTGTAATAGAAAGGCAAACTTAAATTCTTTAGATTATTTCCTATCTTAATTTAAAATATCATCATAAGAATACAACTAGTGTTAGCATTCCTGGTATTATCCAATAAAAACGTTTGGTTTAACTGTTAGCCTGTTTGTTATTCGGTTTTACAGTCTGCTACATGAATTCATGACCTGAACTCTCACTAAATAAGACTGAAAATTGTTGCTCAGTCTGCTTCCGATTGAATTAAACAAAATAATCTTGTATAAATATAAAATATCAGGCTTATTTAGACATGTTTGCATTGTAAATCTGTTAACACAAGATGCTGCTTGCTATAGCATGATGTAAACAAACACTTTCTGTCCCTTTTTGTTAGATTGCACACAGGAGGAGAACAGTTTTATTATTCACATTAATCACAAAAATCCACTCAAGAGCTTCCCAGAGCCTGAAAACAAAAGAGAAAATGCAGGTAAATTAGCTTCAAAAGAAGTATGTTTCATATCAGCTTCCATGAGAAAAGCTGGTTCTTACATTTGGAACTGCAGGATTATGCGTCTCTCTCTGTTGATAGTACGCAGAAATAATACAGTTTCTTCTAAAACACAGAAGTAGCACAGCGTGTTTAATCTCTGTGGCTTTAATTCACATTATAAATGGTGATTTTTTTTTTTTTGCAGTGATTTTCTTACTTGCTCTGTATGCCTCCACCTGGAGGTAATCCAGGGATGACGGAGGATGCCAGCACTGTGAGCACGGACAGCAGGTCGGGGTCCTCTCCGGACGTGGATAGCTCTTTATAGATCTCTGTTAGAAGACAATTTTACCAATATGCATTTAAAATATACTAAAACCACTCAAATAAAAAGAAACAACTTTTATATTAATATTGATTTCGCAGGTAGAATCACTGATGATTTTGGTCATTTTATAATAAATAAGGAGACAATAGGATGTGAATGACAACACCACCTCATTGCTCATCACTTTAAACCACTAACCTGCCACCTTGGACTCCAGCAGGTCCTCCAGCTCCGCCTCCTGGTGTAACGCCTCTGCTGACAGCTGGGGGGCTCCAGGGAAGCAGAGCAAGATGATGCTGATGTTGTCCAAGCTGCCCTGTGGAGCGAAGCAGCCTCAGTGAGTGATGATAGCTGACCTTACAAGAGTCAACACACACAGCGTTTTTTACATCCTGACTGAACGGTTTCAGGGATGGATTTTTACCACCTTGAGGTCTGAAAACCAGCGATGCAGCGGAGCAGAAAATATGTAAACTGCCTGTGACATTTTGAGGCCAGGCTGCACATCCAAACAGAAGCTCTGTTACATAACAGTGACATGATGTCCAGACAGACAGCAGGATGTATAGCATGTGGACAAATTGTCTGTTTCTTTATCTTTTAGGAAAACAAAATATAAGGTGTTAAATGAATCTTTATAATTTGATGTTTTGTCAAACATTAACAGTCAGTGTAGATGAGGGTAACCTGTTCAGACACCCTGCAGTGTTTTTAGAGCTGCTGACTAGGCTGTTGCACCATAACCAGCTACAAATTAAAAGCTTTCATCAAGGTCAGTGCTGCTTCTCAGTCCAAAGCTGTGCTTTTAAAGCAACTTTCATTAGTTCTTCAAAGGGATGCAAACTTTTTAAAACAGCTATAATGCTAATAATTATGATGCATATTTTTCAGGTTTAATTACAGTGAAAAAGCTGCTAAATAACATATTCTCCTGCATCTGGAACTTTAGCTCTAAGTTGCTGTTTCATTCTGTTTTCTTTACATAATTTGCAGGATTTTTATGATTTGGATGATGGATTTTTAGGAATGCCCGCTACATATTGAATAGACAAAGTTTCATGCAATTTCTTAAGCCAACATCTGTCTATACAAAACATGCATTTTGATTCTGGCTGCCTGAAGCATTTAGCTCTGTTGCTTATGCTGCAGTTTAAAAGAGATGGTTATTTTTGCATATTAAATCAAACAGAAATTTTAATTTTTGCCAATATATACTGTTTGATAAATAAAGATGCCTTTATTAATTAATTGATTGACAATAGAAGCCTCTAAAACAGAACTGAACGTAGCCGTAAGCCCAGTCCCTTTAGGGTGATGAAAGTCAGAACCTGAAACGGTTTTGTGTTTAGAGTCAGGAGAAAGCCTCAGTTGTTCTAATCACAGCAGGACCATCTTGTTTTCAAAAGAGCTTAAAGTGATACCCACTGAGCGCGCTCTGACCTTATACAGACAGAGATCGATGACTTGAGTGCAGACGTCCCTCAGGTCTGTGCAGACCTGTAGCCGGTTGTGGATGAAAGCGCACAGCTCCTCGTTGCTGATGGTATCCCACACCCCATCGCAGGCCAGAACCAGGAACTCATCCATAGGTGAGCGCTCCACCACACACACCTCTGGTTCTGGCGACACCATCTGCTGGCTGGGGGTCCGGTTCTCTGCCCCCTTGTAGCTGAAGTCCCCCAGGGCTCGGGACACAGCCAGGGAGCCGTTGATCCTCTGGAGGGACACGGAGCCACCTGCACTCTCGATGCGATCTTTCTCCAGGGGACTGTAAGGTTTGTGGTCCTCGGTGGAGAAGCACACCTGACCGGACCGGCACAGCATGGCCCGGGAGTCACCACAGTTGGCAAAGTAGATGTAATAAGGTGAGATTAAGGTGGAAACCACTGTGGTGCCCCCCCTCTCCCAGCCCTCTCTCCGGGCCACACAGTGCAGATGTTTGTCCGTCTGCAGGAAGCCCTCTGTGATGGCTCCTTTCACCTTTTCAGGGTTGTCCTCCAGTCCAACTCCACCTGTGTGCACAAAGATCAAATCAAGACAAAACATCATGAGAACTAAATTCTTTTTACAGGTAAATTTTCTCTTTGTATCTTCCACCTGTAGCCAGGATGTGTCCCAGGAGATGCTGGGAGCAGTACTGAGCCACTGTGCTGCCTGCGTGTCCGTCAAACACAGCGAAGAAGCTCCACTCAGCGAGCTCTCCCCCCAACTGGGGCATGCAGTTATGGAAGTCCTCCATGTTGGCCCTCCAGCCCTGCATGCTTCCTAGGGCGTATGTGAGGCCCCAGCGGGCGCAGCCCTCCTCCATCAGCTTGTCCAGGACCGGTCGGTCCAGGTACGGGCTGGGGATGATCTCCTCCTTCTCCCCCTCCCCTGGCTGCTCTCCCTCTGCTGCTCCTCCACGGCCCACTTTGAAGAAAGAACTGACCCTCTTCTCTGTTTCCTTAACCAGCTGCCTCACAAAAGCAGGCATCTCCACACTGCCCTTCCTGGCCGTCCTCATGGTTCTGATGTGCAGCTGACGGAGGAGAATCGTCTTTCGTCCCTGCTGTAATGTTTGAGTCTGAGACAGAGGGCCGAGCTATGGGCCTGACGCCTGACGCCTGTGTGGTGTCTGCGTAGCCCTGCTGCTCCAGGGCTCAGAGCATGGCTGCCTCAGCTGATGGATGTTTTCTGTGCTGGCTGCTTACCCCCCCTCCTCTCCTTGCTCATCTCCTTCCTCTTCCTCTCTGGAGACCTTACTGATCAGCACTCTCTCCTGCACTCATCCTTCCTCTCCTCTTTGTTGGGTCTTTTCTGCGTGCGGCTGTGATTTCACCTTCTCCCTCGCTTTTTCATAGCTCTTCCCTCGTTCAGCAGCTCTCGCTCATCCTTGTTATTTCCCTGCCTCTGCTGTGATTGGACGGCTATTTGTGTGCACCAATCTGTGCTTCTGATGCATTACCACTGTCACATCTGAGCTCAGCCACTGTCCTCCTGTCTGCAGCTCCCCCCCCCCCCCCCCCCC